>PVIA01002459.1:0-208782 GCA_004024845.1 Tonatia bakeri | reverse complement strand
AGAAATGGAGATCACATGGAGGGTTAGCAACAGGGAAGGGGGAGGAAGAGAGAGGGGGATAAGATGTAGAGAATAAGTAGCATAGACAGTAGGTAGAAAATAGACAGGGGGAGGGCAAGAATAGTATGGGAAATGTAGAAGCTAAAGAATTTATGACACATGGACATGAACTAAAGGGGGGAATGTGGGTGGGAGGGGGTGGGCAGGGTGGAGGGGAGTGAAGGGGGAAATGGGACAACTGTAATAGCATAATCAATAAAAAAACATTTTAGGAGTAACAGAAGATTTCACTTTTTTCTGTAAGAATAAAGTGTGCTTTTTCTGTATTAATCCATGCTGAAAAATTTCTGTGATGTTAGTTATTAAAAAAAAAAAAAGCTTTATAGTTTTGTCTTTTACATTGAGGCCTGAAAATTCTCCTGAAGTTTTTGTTTTTTTTTTTCTGGGTAGTGTGAGGGAAGGATCCAAGTTATTTTTTTTCATATGGATATCTAATTGGCCCAACATTGTTTATTGAAAAGACTTCCCTTTCTGTACTTCCATGAGATGCTACATTTGTCCTAAACCAACTTTCTGTGCATTATGGAACAGTGTCGGCGTTCTTCATTGGCCCCGGTTGTCTTTGGTCTATGTTGCTGTACCGATGCTGTGCTGTCGTCACTGGTGTATTCTACAGCAATTCTTTATATCTGATAGAGATTTTCACTTTATTCTTCTGTAAGATCGCCTGTTTATCTGTGGACTTTTGCATTTACTTGTTAGAGTCATCTGGTCAATTTCCACATAAACTGTTTTGTGATTTTAGGTTGTGATTACATTGATTCCATAGGACAATCTGAAGAGAAGTGGCACTTTAATCCATATAAATAGTATATCTCTTTATTGACCTGTCTCCAAGTGTCTCAGTAAAATTTTGTGAAGTTAACCTTTAGACGTTTACGTGTTTTATTAGGTGTATTTTTATTTAGCAAGGTTTCTGGTACACAAAATTAAAATAAAAATTAGTTGTATGTGTAGCAGCAACAAACAAAAATTTAAAAGATACAATTGGCAAACACATCTGTTCTAAGTATAATTCAGCTGAAGGTTTACATTTACCACCTTATTTTGTCCTTTCAACTCCTAAATTTATGCTCTTTGATTTGTCCTGAGACAGTAAGTGGTACCCCCCTTTTCCACCAGTTGTTTGTGCAGCTTTACCAATTATTCAGAGTTATGAGCGATTCGAATTTGAGAAGTAATGGATATTTGATTTTACTCTATACTCTTGGAAGTAGTCATGTAATCCTCTGACAAGGTATGAGTGCAGCATTCTGGTTCCTGTTGTGCAGCAGATGAAGCACACACAGAGGCGTTAATCAGTCCCTGTCATCACAGGGCTGGGAGGCTGTGGGCACCCTGATGGGAACCAGGACGTCTCTAACACCGTCGTCCGTGTCTGTGGTGTTTCCACTTTGGACATTCGCTCACCTGTCGCTAACTAACTCAAGAGAGCAGCGGGCATTTCAGTATGGGGTGGTGATTGATTATGATAATGAGAAAGCTGACGCACCAAAAGACTAATTAATATTGTTTTTTTTTTTTTTTCACTAAGCAAGAAAGAAGACAATACATTTTGGAAAGATTTCCATTCAGTACATTAACATAAAAGTTTAAGCTTACTGAGCTTTATGATTCAAATTAATTCAAACCATTTTTTACCGAAGAAGGTGGATTGCACAATGCATAAATATAGTATTCATTAATGCTCTCTATTTGTTAATGTGGAAAAATAGTTTGTTGTTATCCACTTTTTACATAAAGCTCAGTTCTTCAGGATAGAAAAATGTGAAACTTTACCTTACATTTGTATATCTTTTCTCCTTCTGTCAGTGACTGCTGCCGTGCCAAGTCTGTGGGAGTTTTATGATCCGTTATCCTCCAAGATCTGTGGATTCATTTAACGTTTTTCTGTGATTTTATTGGTTTTGGAATGAAGAACTAAAAACTGACTATAGTTCACTATTCATATAGCAAGATTTAAGGATGCTTAGTTTTTAAAAGTTCCTTTGGTCCCCATTAGATTTATTTCTGTTTGACTAATGAGTAGATGGAGGAAAAAATCCAAACATTGCATATGGTTTCTGGAGGTTGTTTTAATAAAAAAAAAAAAAAAAACAAGTGTGGTCAAAGAAAGCTTTCAGAAAATGGTTTTATGAAAAACTTGCATTCTTTTAAATCAAGAACAGTTTCCTCCCAAACCTGTCAGTCATAGCACTTTCTTTCCTTATTTTCTGTTCTCCACTTTTTTGTCTGTTTCTTATAAACATTTCTTAGGTATGTGGGGACTTGCCTGAGCGCTGTTTCCTACTTAGAGCTCAGTCAATTGACAGCTGGAAGAACTCCATATTGTCTACCATGAAGGCCAGGATGGAATAAAAGAAAAATGAGTAAATGCTCTTGTGATTTTCTGTAATGTAGTTGTAGCTCTCTTAATAAGACTAGGGTGTAAGCAGTGTCTTTTAAACCGAGGCTTGCAGTGGGTCACGAAGTAGATTTAAACGATTTCCATTAATATTTTATTTAATTAGAATACAGTAGGGTGAAAATTTAAATTTAAATGTGAGCATAAATTTAAGGGAATAGGAAATGAGACAAGTAGAATAGAAAAACTAGAGTATTGTATACTAAAATTAAGGATCGGTTCATGAAAATTTAGTATCAGTTCCACAGACACACTTATATATTAAATAGTGCATGTCAGGATTTAGTTCAGGAAACAGAAACAGCGTGTGTTTTAAATGGAGAATTAGGTACTTATAAAATTGGCCGAAGATGTGTGGAATGGATTCTAGGCTGTTCCTACTAGAACAACTTCCAGAGAGAATGGAACGGATCCCCCAAGAGCCGCTTGCACCTGAGGCTGTTGCTAGAGCTCTGAACTGACCGACACACTCCAATAGCTGCAGTTCAGCCATCAGCAAGCCGGAATCAGACTGCCGCTGCTGTGGCCACAATTGCCACTTGACACCCAGAAAATTGGAAAGTGCCACTGTAAGCACCGCTGTACAAAACCTCACATTACTGTGGTTTTGTTTGCAGTTCAAACAGCCAGAATTGTGCAGGAAAATGGCCTTTGCTTCACTTTTGTTTTTATCGTCTTAGATAAGTTCTGCTTCCATTTGCAGAAGTAATTCTCACCCAGAAATCTAAGGACAGAAGAAATAATCTTAGGTGATTGACCGGTCCAACTATCTAGGTGGAGGGAAAAGGACCGATGAGAGTCCGTGCGCATTATCGAACTCAGTTCACCCGTCCCATTTCTCAACACTCTCCTACTCATGCTTAGGTCTCCAAACACGAGCGGCTGTCACTCCTAGACAGGAAATGAACTCACTTCTCCCCAAAGGGGGTTCGAACAGAGTCACTTTACCAAGTGAGTAGGATTTCTTGCCCAGGAAAGATGCATAAGAAGTATCTGTATGTTATCTGGGACTTGCTTTAAAATATTCTAGAAAAAAATAAGTGGGAGGGAGAGATGAGGCAAGATTAGCAAAAATGTTGATAGTTACTGAGACTGGATTATGGGTGTGTAGTGGTCCATTATTTTTCTCTATATTTGAAAATTTCTGTAAGTAGAAAATTTAAAAATATATAAATGTAAATCTTTGCTCATAATCCTTTTACTTAAAAAAGTTGGCTATTGCTTTTGGGAGAAATAACAGACAGAAGCAGTGAAACAAAGAAACTGAACCAGTGATAAAGACCTATACAAAGGAGAATATTGATTCTCCTCATTTTCTGAAAATTTATTTGCCAGTGATTGTTTTAATAAATATAAAGCATTGTGACTCTCATCTTCTCATTTTAAAATGAAAATGCTCCTGGAGTTATGATAATAATAACACCCACATATGTTATAACCAATAGATTTCATATCTATTTCATTGACTTGAGAGGGATTAAAGGAAGAAGTGATGTATTACATCTGAATAGTCTCAAGACAAGAGCATCTTAGCCCAAATATTAGGCCTGTGCTATTGTAGTACACTTAAGTTGTTATCAGTCATTGGCGTCTTTTATGTGTCCTCTATATGCATTTTCTTCCATTCTCTGTTGAGAATAGGGATCTGAAATAATGGTGTGTGTGTGTGTTTGTGTGTATTTTAACCCCAGATTAATATGTAAAGTGCATGTTGGGACTTGCAGTTTCAGCTCTGACATTGAAAGGTCTTGGAAGTTGTTACTCCCATCCTTACAACAAGAAAAAGCTGGACAAGTTAAAAAATTCCATGTTTCCCATCACGGAACTGAGGTTAACAGGCAAACTGCCATGCCGAAATCTGGAAAGGTGGGTATTTCCACAGGTGTTAGCCAAGACAGGCTACAGAAGCTGCTGAAGCAGTGATGTTTATATGGTAATTTTCAACAATTGCTTGGCTGAGTAAGCACCAGTGTGAGAGTTCAAATCTCCTGGGGTCTGTAGCCTTCGGGTTGACCCCCAGCCCTCATGTGTTCATGAACCTTCCCTATAGGAACCCCCCCAGGTTCTCACAGTGAAGATCTGAGAGTGAGCCCTTCATGGCTTTCAGAGGAGGAGTGGACGAGGAATCAACATAAAATACACTCAGAACCTTCTCCATAAAAGCCACCTCTCCAGGGTGAAAGGCTTTATCGAGCCTTGTCCCATAGTCATGAGAGAAGGGCACTCCCCTCAAGCCTGCTGCTGCCGACCTGTCTCACTTAAGAAAGTAGAGGAAAGCTGTTCAAGAAGAAACACTTGTAATGGTCACACTCTAGAGGCACAGACCTGCAAAAAGACTGAAATTTAATCAGAAGACATCGAAAGCTACGTCTTAACCACCTTTTACCACTATACCAACAGGTGCCCTGTGTAATAGTGATTTACAATGGAAGGAACTGTAAGACAAGCCCCATTCTGAGGAGGAATACATGGGGAAGCCCAAAGTCAAGGGGGGAGGCAACAACAAGGACACAAGGAATTTGATGCCCCTGACACCTGTAGCTACAGCAGACATTAAACACGACCCCGTGAACATAAATTCTCACTCTGAAGGCCTGTTTGCTTCAGTTTTTGTTTCCCAATGCAACATGCCTGCTTTTAACAACAACAACAAAAAATGACAAGACATGCCAAAGGCAAAAAAAAAAGTCTGAAGAGACAAAATGATCAGAACCAAACTCAGATAGGACACAGATGTTAGAATTATCAGACAGGCAATTTAAAATAACTCTGATTGAAGTGTAAAGGGCTCTGACCAAAGAAGTAGACAACATACGGGCAGAAGACGGGTTATATAAGAATGGAGTTGAAAACTCTAAGAAAGGATCAAAAGAAAAATGCTGGAAATCAAAACACTTGGTAATGGAAGTGAAGACTGCCTTCAGTGGGCTCGTCAGCAGACTTGACATGGCTGAGGAAAGAGTCCGTGAATTTAAAGATAGGTCAATAGTGGGTTCCAAAATCGAAATGCAAAGATAAAAAGAAAGAAAAAAAGAGAACATGCAAGAACCGTGGTATAATTTTTAAAGGTATATGTACCCATAATAGGAGTAAAAGGGAAGAAAGAGAGAAAAGAGTGGAAAATGTATTTGACATTTGACATTTGACACAGACACAGGAAGCTCAGAAAATTCTTGGTAGTGTAAACACCCAAACAGTCAAGCAAACAAAGGAAAAACAAAGAACAGCAGTGCACACCTAGGCACATCGAATTCAGAGTGCCAACAGCCAGAGCCAGTGGGGAAAATCACTTTAGCGATGACAAAAAAGGTGGATGTTGAAGCAAACTTATGTGTATTTAGTGACAATTATTTAGCAATTTAACAAATTGCTAACTTGATATTTAGCAATTTTAAATGCCTGCTAAATGTCATGTATTATAAAAGGTGATACGGTCTAAATAAGACGCAATGTCCTCCCTCTTCCTCAATCAAGTAGTTAAAATCTAATAGGAAAAATTAAGAAAATAATGACAATAATTAATACTAATACACAGATTTTAAAGTTGCCACAAGTGAGGTACCAAAAGAGTGTTACCGGGGCCATAGGGGAGGGACAGATGCTGGCTGGATGAGCCAGGACCAGCTTCATGAATGATGATGTTGAGCAGTTATTTCACTGAAGCAGTCAGCTTCCTTTTCTGTTGCCTGCAGGAGATGATCCCAAACTTGACCTTCATGACCTTCATCATTTTCCTTACATCTCTTTCCATTGTCATCTGCCCTTCAGTCAGTTTTCACTCACCTTCTAGTGTATGGTGAAAATAGTGACCATAGAGAACTAGGGCCATCTTGATTTCCCCCCTTTTCCTCACGCCACATCTGGCTTTCACAAGGCACTTTCATTCTCTGCACCAGTGGTTTCACATCCTCTCGCCCCTATATTTCTACAGTTTCAGCCTCAGCCCTGGCCTGTCTTTCATGATGATTTTGATGATCCTTTCACTCTTCTCCCAACACCATCTTTCCAGCATCCTCTACATTCTCCATGAAGCAGATTAATCCTCTCTCCCCCGTGCTTAAACCCTTCTTCGCTTCTCACATTCCTACAGAATAACATCTCCCCCCTTAGCCTGCCTCTCAAGGACCTGCACATTGCACCCCAAACTGTGTTTTGTGGTTTCTGAGAGGAGACACTCCATGAAATATTTTCCAAATTTATCTGACAGAGCTATCCACTGACAGTCTCCTGGGTCCCTAATGTTTGGCAGAGCAGAGTTTGGGAAATGCTGGGACCGCATGAGGAATGTGAACTTTTGGGAATGGGAACAGGAGGGAAAGCATGACTAAAGTCCTCTCCGTAGTAATGAGCATGGAGAACAGGCCAGCTGCATATGAGGTCATGACATACATTAGTGCATGATTCTCAAAATGCTGATTGCTTCTCCAAGATTTTTAGGAGTGATCCTCTGTGTCTGTTTATAATCTGCACAGACTCTGTCATGCAGAAAAAATAGGAGGAAAAACCTTTCCGCTCTTAATCTCGGGGGAAAGATTTTAACCATGTTTTTGGAAACTTGCATTGGCAGAATTTAAAGCTTTCCAGAGAGTGCAGTTTTATTTCACTTGTAGTTATATTTCATTTTAACAATATGAGTGTAGGGTTATTTGGCAAATTTGAGACGAATAATGCATTTTCATTTCTTAGGAATTTTTTGTGCTGCTTTTCATAGCCTCTGTAGAATATTATTTACACTTACCCACTTGCCATCCTAAAATCTGAATGTATAGTTGGTAATGTTTCTATCACAAAAGCTGAGGTTCATTGAGTATTCATTTATTGAAATTTCTAGTGACCAGAAATCTTTCACTTTACTGGAATAGGGATAATTGAGTATTTATTGCCCTGCCCTTATGGACTACTAAATTACTCTGAAGTGACTCATGACACATCAAAAATGTTAATTAGAGTTTATTTTATTATATATTATGTTTTAGTTATCATATTGTGATGATTTAAAAAATCATTATTTTTTTAAACCCTTTTCAGAACCTGGGCTAGAGGGCCAGCTTGAGGGACTGACCACTTACCCTTGGTTTTGCGAGTGAAAATGGTAACATAGAACCTGTGTGTAGTTAGAGGCAAAGCTCATGGCAAGCCAGTGGCGCACGCTTAAGGAATGGAAGACTGTTTGTAAGCATCCCTTCTAGGTGGGGAGAGGGTCCTCATATCCTTCTGTGCCTGGCTCCACCTGGCCCCAGGCCTGCGTGTGGTAGGCTATGGGCAGTGGGTGTCTCCTGTGCTTGCAGGGGAGGCAGGTAGCCAGACTGCCCCTGTGGAATCCACAGTCTAGTTGTGCATGAAATATATGTATTTAAACTAAAGTGAAAGCATGTAAGTATGTACCTATGGTATGATACTTCTTTTCAGAAGATGTAGAATTAGGAGTGGAGAAGGAAGAAAAAGTGCTTAGAGACCCCTGATACAAATGCAGTGAAATGGATCCTTTTCTGAAATTTTGCCTTCAAACCCTGAGTTCTTGCTTGTGCTATTGCTTTTTGAAACTGATGTTCTTTATTATAAGAGTCAGAAGGCGTGTTTCTTTTTTTTTTTTTTTAATTTTCAAGGTGCCTTCTTTTATTTATTTATTTATTTTTTTAAGATTTTATTTATTTATTTTCAGAGAGGGAAGGGAGGGAGAAAGAGAGAGAGAGCAACATTAATGTGCGGTTGCTGGGGGCCGTGGCCTGCAACCCAGACATGTGCCCTGACTGGGAATCGAACCTGCGATGCTTTGGTTTGCAAGAAGGCGTGTTTCTTTAGGTGGAAAACTTTTTATATCAGATGAATCTCAGAACACTATCTAAATGGTCCTGTTTTTGTGATTAGGTACCAGTGCCATTTTTATTCCCATCAAATGGAAATATCAAATTTTGGTAAAGCCAGGCTTTATTTATGATGTCTTGAAAAATAAACCATTCACTGTGATTCATTTAAGTTTTAGCTCATTGGCGGCGTGTCAGTTTTCTTTGTTACATGATCTCTAAATACTTCTGCTTGTACAACCTGCCCGTTTCCACGAGTGTGAAGTAATAGGGGCCTCATGGTGTCATGATATGAAGTACAACTTCTTATTGACATTGAATTTAGTCAGTAGATTGTCTAATATTTTCACGATCAAGACGTAAAGATATCAACCTACCAAAACAGAATGCTTCTGAAAGCATTATTCACATATTGGAATAAAATCCGAACAGTCCTAGACTTTTAGCTGATAACTCTCATTTTGGAATTATGTTTCTGACAGATATGTTTTGGCTGAAAAATACTCCATTAAGACAGATTTTAGATATTCCATCTGCTGTACAGGTTTACTAACTTAGAACCATATTTCTAAAATGGTCTCCCTTCGTAGCTGGAGACATGGAAGTTTTGCTGCTCTGTAGTTAACAGTAACGTGTATAAAAAATGAGACTGCTAAATTAAATCTTCTTTACTTTTTAAAGCTATATAATTATATTCCTTTGTGATATTTCCATCACTTAGGGAAATGAGATTTGAAATTAAATTCTAGGGAGACCTACATTCTCCTGGGGTTCTCTCTCACTGGAGGTGTATATATGTGATGAGTAATTAGTAGTGCCTCCTTAGGGTAATACAGGCAGGGCTGTAAGACAGGCCTGCCTTTGATAATTGTACAGAGGAAAAACAGGTACATACCACTAAATCACAGGTGGCAAACACAAGGCCTGCACGAGGCCCATGGGCAGAATCTGGCCCTCCACCTTGTTTTATTCAGCCCGGCGCCTTGTTTCTACCTGGCGGCAGTGCTGAGCTCTCCCTTAACTGTTAAGGAGTAGTTACACTTACCCAGTCCTAAAACTACATTCGGCCCTTTGAAGGCAGCCTCGAGGCTGATGTGGCCCTCAGTGAAAAAGAGTTTGACACTCCTGCACTAAATAAACACCCTTGCTTTCTATATAGTTATAATACCCTGGGCAGTAATAGATAACATACGGCACAAACAAATGAAAAACTTGTAAGTGATGTACTTTTGTACTAATAAACTGTTAACACATCATTTCCAAATGTGGACTTAACTTTCTACATACCCAGGCTGCCCCAGACATTGTTTTCTCCTCCTGATTCTGCTTTTTTGTCTTAATAATCTCCTCATTTCTTTCCTTAAATACTAGACTTCCTATTCACTAATTTGCATAGGTTTTGAGGTATTTCAGAGGTCAGATTTAGTGGATTATTCTTTAGCTCGGCCAAGATTTAAATTCCACTTCTCTCAGAAGGAAAATAACACGTTGGAGGAATTTGACCTGAAGGGAGAAACACCGAGAGAAGCCCTAGGGTAAGTGAGGGGGGAAATGAGGCCATTACTGGTTTTTTAGTTGTTTGTAGTTAATTTCCGGTCACTGTTTCCCAAGGGCTGTTCTAAACTGCTTCTTCTGTCCTTAAGTCCCTAAAGCCACACTTTATCCATCATTCTCACCTCCTATTTACCAAAACGATTGAAGCCACCTAATGTGACTTTCCTCCACTTCCTTGTCTTCTACCTTAACTGTTGCTCTTCATCGTCACTCAAGTTCTCCTCATCTGTCTTTTCACCACGTGTAAGCGGAATTTAGAAGAAAAAAAATGTGAACATCTTGCTCCTGTAGTATCATTTGAAAGACAAGGAATATAATGTCCATTTTCTGTTTTTAACTCAAAAGGTTTTCATGAGTCTAATAGAGGAAAATAAATATGAAAATGGCTTAAAAATCATAGAGTTTTTCGATAAATAAGTTATTAACAATCTCTTTTTTTGTTTGACCTGGATATTGTTGGATCCATTTTTTAATAAAGGGATAGATTTGGTTTAAGAGGGAGTATCACAATTTGAGTGGGTTTAGTAAAGAGCAAGAATGATAAAAAGAGGAAATAGATCCTCAGAATAAAATTGAAAAGGCTTGGGACTTCATTTTGTCCTTTACAAAGTCAGTAAGATGACTGACTCCTTCAACTATATGAAATATGATTATATTGACACATACTGTACTTTATTTTCAAAAACCAAGTGAAGAAAATGGTCTTAAACTGCAGCAACAGAGAACAGTTAATTATAACTTCTGAATTAAAGAGTTATTAAATACTGTAACAGGTTACAAAAGGAAGCTATAAATTCTCAGCATTGTGTATCATTAAGATTGAGTATTATGCCCTGGCTGGCGTAGTTCAGTGGATTGAACATGGGCTGCGAACCAAAGCATTGCAGGTTCGATTCCCAGTCAGGGCACATGCCTGGGTTGCATGCAACGGCCCCTAGCAACCGCACATTGGTGTTTCTCTCTCTTTCTCTCTCTCTCTCTTTCTCCCTCCCTTCCCTCTCTAAAAATAAATAAATACAATCTTAAAAAAATGTTTAAAAAAAAGATCGGGTATTATTTCTATTAAGTGTTTCAGATATTTTTTCTAAAAGCAGATGACCTAATGACCTCTTGCATTACCTATAAGCTTTCGTATTCTACTATTTTATAACATTGGAATTTAAAGCATCATATGAAGCACATTTTTCCCTCTTCCATTCTATTTAAAATTTTCCCAACCATGCACGTTTTCTAAGAAGATACTTTTTCAGCAACAAAAGATGGGTGCCTTCATGGGTTGGATCAAGGCCTATGGATTCTGTGCCGTGGATTCCAGATTATGGGGACAACAGCTGTATTTATTTGCTACTGACTTCTCACCTCCGTCTTTTGCATACCAGTTTGAAATGGCTTGTTTCTGAAGGATCTCTCAGCTTTGATTAAATTAGACCAGAAATAAAAGCCCAGGGACCCTCAAATAAAAAAACAAACATTCAGATCTTGTTGACCCTGCAGTTGCAAACTTATTTCTAAGTGTTTATTACCTATTTGTAATAAGTCTTCTTTCCTTTTTCCTTTGCCGATAAACAACGACCTGCAGCCATCCGTGACTGCTGAGCCCCGCTGAGGCAAATGCATTGTGATATTTGTAATCAAAATCTCTGTGTCTATCTTGCTTTTGATGCTGGCCTCTCTCCTGGATTTGTTGATTTCAACAATGGAGTAATTCAGGAGAGCAGAGGGGGACCAGCGAGAGCCCTCCAGGTGCTGTGTAACACATACCATTGCTGGCAGCATCTGAGAGTTGTTTCACATTTACCTCCACTGTAGTTATAGTCATTCCAGCCCCAAGATTAAAGTCAACTGTCATCTCTTTGTATTATTTTTAATGGCTCTTTACTTCTATAGTGTAAAGTGAATACATCTATCAGTAGGGACTACAAGTCAGTTTTTAGGAACAAATGTTTTAAAGTACATTTTCTGTTGTTGGGTACCATGCCAGTTACAGAGAGCCATCAATATAGTTCCAGTCTTCAATGACATAATCTTTATCGTTTCCAACTCACTATAAACCATTCCTTTTAAAAAAAAAATGCACCTCTTGAGCCATAATTGCTTTAGCTCAGGATCTTTTGGTGCCTGTTTTGAATGAGCTCATTGTTTATTCACAGTAAAGAATGTTTTGGATACTGCTTTGTGGTAAATACAGTTGGGTGCCCTAGCTGACATTCTCATTGAGCCCAAAAGTCCATTCTGAGTACACTTTCTCTCAGACTCTACCTTTGCTGAAACAGAAGGAGGAGATTTTGAAGAATTTCCCTGCCCTCAGTAGGTCATTTCAGATGTCTTCAGTTTCCCTTTTGGGTTTGCAGTGACTGCTGGCAGCTATGCAGATCGATTCATTGGAGGCCACTCCATCTCTTCCGCACTGTGGTATGAGGCACGTGTTTAAAGGAGACACGTTGTTGAGGCAGCTTTATTCTTTCAGGCTTTGGCAGTTGGAGATAATCCATATGGAAGGTGTTTGAAGGTTTTTTTAAAAAATGTATGCTGTGGGCTAAGCAGATATAGCTAAATATAAGTATAAAGCCATGCTGGTTAATGATTATTTCCTGTTTATCCTTAGAATATAGTTTTATTTTATTATCAAATTAAAATAAGACTTTAGTTATATTTTTCTAGACTGAATATTTATTTTAAAAAGGAACAGCTGTAAATAGAGTAAGAAAGACTTCATTATGTTTATAATTCCTTATCTAGTTTTACATAAAACAAAATGTATATTCAATTATAGTTTAAAAAGTCTATCGTAAAACCATGGGCAGGACAAATATTGACATTTATTTTTCATTGAGCATTTTCCTACTTAGTAGGAGGAAAATCTGTCTCATGACTTCTTGTATTATAACCCCTTCATTCATTTATCAATTTTTAAGTATTCATTCAAAAAAATTATGTGACTGGCAGGGTTTTAGGATAAATAGGATAATCTTTTCCTCAGAGCTAACTTGAAAAATTTAGATGTGAAATATAAATATTATGCAACAAGTACAATAATAGAAATACTATTATAGTAATTATTTTATATCACCTCTTCTGTACTTTTTAAGAAAACCTCTAGGATAAGTGTTATCCATGATTTCCAATTTGTCTGTGTGTGGTGGGTGAATTGAAGAGCTCTGCAAATCCCAGCCATACCTATAGGTTGAATTAGTAATTTGTGACTCATGAATATACTGCTATTTTCCATGTGTATTTAGAAGAAATCCTATTCAATGAAATGTGAATTTGTTTATATGGTTATCAAGTTCATAGTGCCTTTTTGGTCATTAATATGCCCTTTCAGAGAGCTGATGCTTCAAGCATATCCGCTATCATGTGATGAATTTGTGAAAATTGTAGATTTTGGAAATGGATGTCCAGACTCTTGCTGTTGAATTCCTGGCTTCAGAGAGCACGACGCATAGGCACTCTCAGGGCTGTCATAGGTGGTAAGAGAAGTTTGAGTCTTTGCTGAAAATGCCTCTTAGATTTGGCCTCCTTTCTGAAGATCACAGCTGCAATTGAGAGATGTGGTCAACTGTGTGCTTGGTGCTTTCATTTGGATCCACCCTTTGCATTTCTGTAAAGCTCCTCCTAGAAAACTACTTGGCAACATCTCATGGTCCGATGTTACTTTTCCTAGAAGCCCTGAGTGCTGACTTCCCTTTCAGAACCAAAGTTTCTTGAGCATTACTGTGGTGACTTGTTACTTTTGACATGGGCCCTTTCTGCCTTTTCATTTTCATCAAAGGAGTTCCATTTTGCTCAGAGTAGTTTAAGTGTGGTACCAGCCTGTGTCATCTTATTGACTATTAATTCTTTTTGCTTTGAATAAGTCAAAAGAATTATGAATTCATCCCTTTTAAATGATTGAAATTAAACATTTGTGACTGACTCATAGCAATAGCAGTTCATAAAACTATAACGAAACTTTTCGTCTAAAAAAAGGTGGTGTTTAATGTCTCGAAAATTCTGTACTGAGTCATTTTCTATAGGTATTAACATTCAAAAAACTTTGCAGTAGTTTCTGATTTTCTTAATTGTTTTATGTCCTGAGTTGACATTTGGAGAATTAGCAGCACTCCTAAGAAAACATTTGTCAGAATGTTATTTGGTGATGGTGGGTAATTAGAGTATCCTCTTTTGATTAAAGAAACCCATTTGACTGTTACACTGCTTTCTGTATAAATATGGTGAGCTTATAGTTCTTTTTTGCTTAGAACAATGGAATATGAGTTAATGTTTTTTAAATTAAATTTACTGGAGTAATATTGGCTAATAATATATAAATTTCAGGTATACAACTTTATAATTCAACATCTGTATACTCCATTGTGTGCTCACCACCCAAAGTTTAGTCTCCTTCCATCACCATATTTTGATACTCTTTAGCCTCTTTGTCTTCCTCTCCACTCCCCTTCCCCTCTGGTAATCACTCTTCTGTTTTCAGTATCTACAAGTTTGTTGCTTTTTGAAATTATGTGGTTTTTGTCCTTTACCCTCTGGCTTATTTTATGTAGCATGATACTCTGAAGATCCATTCGTGTTGGCACAAATGGCAATAGTTCATATATGTATATATATTCTTTAACGGGTAGGTGGAATTCCATAGCTCCTTTACCACATCTCCTTTATCCAGCCATTCATCAAAGGACACTTGGGTTGTTTCCATGTCTTGGCTATTGTAAATAATGCTGCAGTGAATAGGGGTGCATATGTCTTTGTGAATAAGTGTTTTCAAATTTTGAGGGTAGATACCTAGAGGAGGGATTGCTGGGTCATATGGTGGCTCTATTAGTTTTTTTGTGGGACCTTTATACTCTTTTCCAGACTTAGTGGCTCTACCAGCTTACATTCCCACCAGCCCTCTATTGAGGGTTCCTTTTTTTCAGCATCTTCTCCAGCACTTGTTATTTCTTGTCTTGTTGGTGATAGCCATTCTAGCAGATGTGAGGTGGTATCTCATTGTGGTTTTGATCTGCTTTTCCCTGTAACTAGAGAAGGTGAACGTGTTTTTGTATATCTGTGGCCATCTGTATGTCTTCCTTGGAAAACTTCCTGTTCAGGTCTTTTGCTTATTTTTTAACCAGATTGTATGTTTTTCTTTTTGTTGCTGTTGTTGAGTTTCTTGACTTCTTTATCTATTTTGGATATTAGCCTCTTATTAGAGGTATCATTTATAAATATCTCATTCAGTTTTTTGCCTTTTCATTTTGTTGTTGGCTTCTTTTGTTGTGCAGAAGCTTTTTAGTTTGATGCAGTTCCCATTCATTTTGAGTTGATTTTTGTGTATGGTGTCAGTCGGCAGTTTAGTTTTGTATGCATTGTTTAGTTGTTGTTTTTTTTAACACCATTTATTGAAGAGGTTTTCTTTCTTCATTGTATACTTTTGGCTCCTTTGTTGAAAATTAGTTGTCCATGTATCTCTGGGTTTACGTCTGGGCTATCAGTTCTGTTCCATTCATCTGTGTGTCTGTTTTTCCTGCCAGTTCCACACTGCTTTGACTGTTGTCACTTTGTCATTCAGTTTGAAGTCAAGAAGTGTGATACCTCTGGCTTTGTTCTGTTTTTCTCAGGATTGCTTTGGCTATTCCGAGGTCTTTTGTGGTTCCACATAAATTTGAGGATTTTTTTGTATATCTGTGAAAAGTGTCATTGGGATTTTGATGGGGATTGCATTAAATCTGTACATTGCTTTAAGTACTGTGGCCATTGTAAGTAACAATGTGGGACTTGAACCTGACGTAACAGGAGTATATCTACATTTTTCTCCCAATACAACGGACTCTAGAGGAATCTCTGTGTACAGGAAAGAAATATTGCAATAAAACTGAGTAAGTTGTCGTTAAATTTCTCAAGACCATAAAAATACTAGAAAATGATGAAAACAAGATTGGAAATGACACGGAAAGGCCAATCTGAGGTTGTACCGTACTTTTAAGTTCTAGTGGGAGAGAGACAGTGGGAGTCAAGTCCAGAACATACTTTCTGGAGAGAACTCTCAACGACTTGGATCTCTAAAGCTGAGATGAAGGCAGCTCAGTCCAAGATCTCTTTGTGAGCCATTTGCCACGTTCTTCTCTGTGGTGGTTTGTAGCGAAGACCACAGGATCTTTCCTCACGTAGATTTCTGCTGCCCTTCCCACACTTTGGAAACCCCATCGGTTGTTTTACGCGAACAGCAGGCAATAGCATGGAGACGTGGAAGCACACTGCTATGGAAAGCCGCTTCATAAAATGCCTCACGCAGCTCTCTGGAGGTATAGATTGTTCAACGCATTTAGGTAAACTGAAGATAGGATAGGTTTGAAGTATATTCACGAAGTCCTGTTTAACCTAGAAAAGTCAGTCTGATAGAGGAGAATGGTAGAAACAGCTACAAGAATCATCTACAGATGTTCTGTGTTGGATAGGTACACAAGCATGACATTTTAGGTTGGTTACATTGATCATTTTAGATTAGTCCACTGTGGCTTCCTTCAGTGGTTCTCCATTGTACTTGGGATTTAATTCTGTTTATGTCTCTCTCGCCTGGAACTAGGGTGACCATTTATCATCAAAATCAGACTTCCTGGGAGTGAAAGAAAATAGTATCACTACTTACACCTGAAAAACAGGAGTACCCAGCCCTGTCCGATGCAAATGGGGACCTAAGGTTTTCTGAACTCTCATACCCTGTGGATCCCCAGCTCCCTGGTCTCTGCTTGCTCCTTCCACCTCTTCTCCTTGCCCCTTCCACCTCTTCTCCTTTTCCCCACATCCCACACGGGCCTTGCTTGTCATTCTTAGCTGGTCTAGGTTTGCACTTGTCTTGGAGCCTGTATACAGCGGCGGGCAACAGTAGGTTTGCAGTTGTTTGTGTGAAGAATGATACAATAATTAATAATGCAAGGATAAGCTCTGTGTCTTCTTCCCACCCCTGTGCTTTCTCTTCTCTGCCTGGAACACTTTGCCCCCAAATCCTTAAATGGCTAACTTCTTTCTTGGCACTAATGTCATTTCAACAGTGAGCCCCCCCGTCCATCTGTGTAAACGAACCCTTCTCCTTCCCAGCACATCAGCATCTGTTCTTCATCGCACTATTGGGAATGTCGTGTATGTGTACTCGTTTACTTCCCGTGCTTGGGGCAGTGCCTGGTGTGTGAGGGTCAAAAGTATTTGTTGAATGAATGAAAACAAGTTCGTTATTACAGCTTAAATGATCCATTCTTGGTGAATTATGTATCATGGTGTTAAAACAAAAGTTATTTTGGGAAAATAACCTTGCTAAAGGAGGCAGAAAATACTGTTTCCTTGGATTATTTTAGACTTTGACTGATTGTCATTTCCTCACTGGAGCTCGATTTTCAAATCTGTTAAGTGGGGGTAATAGTTTCACCATTATAATAACATAAAACAAATGCTTGGGAAAGGACAATACAGACTGTTTTTTGGGGGGGTTATAATTAGAAGGTGTTACATTACCTGTTACACTTATCTCCCACTTAAAATTTTGCTATTTTCCAACTTCCCCATTTTTATCAAGACCTCCAGGCTAAAACTTGAGAAATATTCTTAGCCCCATCTTCTCTTTTGTTTTTGATGTGGATTTAAATCTCTAAGCTCTGTTAATTCTTCCTTTGAAACACCTCTGATGTCAGTTTTTATTACCACTGCTTAACTCCCAGCTCTGTTGCCTCATCACTTTTTCCTAGATCACATTGATAGCATTTAATATGTTTGTTTTCTCTTCCCCATCTGGCTCACCAAAGGCAGATTATTCTCCCTTAGAAGAGGTGTTTGCAGACAGCCTCACAGCCTCACTGATCCCCCACAGGACATTTGAAAACATTCACATTTTTAGCCTGGTCTGTGGGTCTTCTGAAGTGATGCTCAGCTTGTTAATTTCTGCCTGTCTGTCTCCCTAGTTTCTTGTTAATACACCTATTTCTGTTCTCCCCTCATTTCTCACTGTAACCTAGAAGGTTCTTCTACTCAAGTTCCTTTGTCTACAGGGAGCCTTTTCTGACATCACCTCTTACATTTAATCTCAATGTGTTTTAAAAACATCTTCAGTTATTTTCTGTCACATAAACCTTGTACACCGACTCAAGCCTCTATGTGCTGAGCACCCACCATGTGTCAGGAATAATATTCTAAATGTTCTATTTAATAATTACAAAAGTCAATCCAAAGCATCCCAAGAATGGTGTTAAAGCAGATATTTACTAGCTTGTGTTATTATTCAACTGTTGTATATAAATGTGCTTTCAATCTAAGAAATTTAAAAGCTTTCAGAAGGACCTGTGTCTCATGACTTCCTTACTTGCACATGCTATTAGCAATGTTAACTTCTCCCTGATACTTGCTAAAATTGCATATACCCTGTCTGTTTCCTAATGGCTGACTTTTCTTATCATCCAGCACACTTGATCCCTATGAACTTGTGTGTTAAAGAACTTTAATGGCCCAAGAAGTTCTTATCTGAACAATTAAATTGGAATGACAAAAGTTCAGCAAGTTCGCAAATTGCATTGTAATCATTCATTATCCAGGAACAATTTTATGACCATGGGATTTATGTTGTGTTCACCCTTCCCTCCAAGAAATCAGCACATTGGTTTTGTAGTCATGCAAAGATAATTTTAGTATAACAGTGGAATATTTGGAGCAGCATAGCAGATTTTTTTCCCCTTTCTGTTAATACTAGTTACTTCAGACCCTGGGGCTCACAGTGGTTTGAGGTTAATGGAGTGTTGCATTCTCATTAGCTATGGTGAGTTTATGGTGTCACAAAATACTGAGTTTTTCTTGCCACTTGAGTTTTTCCCCTTGCCATATGATTTTGACGCATTTTTCACTTTGCAAATACTACATGCGTTATGTCTCCATATTCCCAGAAATCACTTGGTGATAGCCAAGTTTGCCTGAAGTAATTCTTATGGCATTTACAGCTGTATATAATATCAGTTCACCTCATGAAGCTTATTACTGATCTGTTTAAACCAGATATTTTGTCAGTGTGTTTTTGCAGGTATTCACTTTAACAGCAGCGCTTAAGAAAAATTGAATTTATACACCACTGAATCTTGAAAAGGCCAAAATCTAAATGAAATGTTTGTGTTTGGACATTTGCTGTCTACTTCAGCCAAGACAGTTCTAAAAATAATCAGATATATCATCCCTAAAATTTGTGAGACAACTTCAAATTACATCTAAGTGTTTATTAATTATCAGTGCAATTTACTGCTGTTAAAAGAAATGTTGAATTTTGGCCTCTCTCTGGCTCCCCCCTCCTTTGTGACACATAAATTGTTTGGAGACCCACTTAGAAAAAAAGAGGAATTTATGACTTCATCAAAAGCCTCATTAGGGAATATATTTGGCTTTTATGCAGAGTTTCTTCTTTTTCTTCTTCCTTTTTTTTTTTACAGTTGTTCCCAAGAATTTCAGTCTTTGTACTCACATAATTTGGGGGGTTTTGAATACGACATCATTCAACCACAGCTGTTTTAGATATGCCACAAATTGTAGTTGTATGAAATTGATTTTTTTTTTCTGAATATGGAGAAAAAGCAAAGAGTACGGAAGAGAAAACAAAATAGGGAAAATTTAAACTGTCTCCATAGTAATTGAATAATTCATGCAGCCAAAATGCTATAGTTTAGTAGTAACTACCTCGCTTTTAATACAAGGTCAAACACTAGTGGTTTGTTCTCATTTAGTGCAGATGTGGAATATTCTGTATCTCTAGGGTGGTTTATAAGAAATTCTGGTCATGGTAGAGAGGTTTAATTTGGGTTCGCTCCATGAACTTGAGGCATTTTTCCCAATAAGGAACTGGCGGAAGAATTTTAGGTGCATTAAAGAAATAAATATGGAAAGCTTGCTCAACCTCGACAACTTGGGAAACTCCCCTTATGTTTTATTTTTGTCTAATTTTCTCTGAGCTCATTGTCAGTGACCTTCTTCTTTACTAACTCACTTTTTACCTCACCCCATTTTCTACTTGGAATAACTTTTTGTGTAACGGAATCAGTTGGATTCCTTCTTCCTGTTTATACCCTTTCAGAGGTATAGCATTGAAGAAAAATGAGTTACATTGAACATTTGTACTAAAATTTGTTTCACTTACCTCCTCCCTCATCATCCAGTTTTTCTCGTTTTGAACTCTAATACATCAAGAATTGGAAGGACTTCTGTTCTGAATAATTGGAATGACCAATACTTGCCAATTGGAGTTACATAGAGCAGTGCTTAGAAACCTGAGTACTAGAAACTCGTGGAGAACATTGGAAACACGTATCGCAAGTGTGTTCCTAAAGATTCCAACCTAGTAAGCCCAGAGCGGCCCTGTGAATAAGTACCGGAAATAACTGACAACAGTGTTTATAAGTCACCTTAACTGACACTCTTAAAGCAACGATTTCAACCTGTGTGCTGCAAGAATTTTTAAATCATGTGACACTATTAGTCAGGGGCACTGACCTCTTTTACCTTAAATTGTCAAATAAAAAAAATGACGACAGCCAATACAACAACAGCTGTCTGGTGTGAATGAGTCAGAATTATAGCTATTTTTCTTGTCAGGTCAGCAAAAATTCTATTTTTGTTGTGCCTCAGAATTTTCGTAATTAGTTTATGTGTGCCATGAGATGAAAAAGGTTAAAATCACTGCTCTAAGGACTGGTTTAAAAAGAAAAAAAATATTTTTCTGTATATTTACTTTTCATTTTACTTCTCAAAAATCCTATATTTTACTCGACTCTTTAGCTGGATTATAAGTAAAAAAATAATGATTTAGGCTAAATAAAATAATTAATTGGACTATTAATGGATCTATTGGTAGATATTAGATTTATGATTAGTAATATTAGGTGGGCAATATAGAATCTGCAAAGAATTATAAGATGTTTTTCCTACAAAAAGAAAAAACATGTCTCAGAAGATGTACTGGAAGGTATGTGTTTGTGCTGCAGGTGGAACCAGTCCAGTGAATGAGACCGTGGCGGGAAGATCGACTTTAGAACCTTGTGTTGCAGGAGAAGGGGTCTGAAAGGCCAGTTGAGAAGCAGTGGCTAGAGAGGTGGGAAGAAGACAGAAAAGATGTTTATAGACAGTCAGGGTGAAAGAGCATTTTAAGGAGTGAATAGCCAGATTTCCTAAAGCTGCCAGAGAGGTCAAGTTATACGAGGACTCGAAAACTGGCTTTACCAAACCGGTGTGGGGGAAGGTGGGGATGAGAGGCAGGGTGGAAGGGTCTTATGTCAAAGATGTATTTTTCAAACTGGAGTTATTTTTGTATCATCCCCATATTTTTTCTATTTCTAATGTCATCCTATCTGTTTTCACTGTTCTTCTTTACTTTTATAGGCAATATTGCATGATTAAAGATAATCAAAATTTTATAAAAAGGTGTATTTAAGATTCACTTCACAATCATCCCAGTCCTCTTCTACCCCTTCTCCTACCTCATTCCTTATAAACAACCCTTCTCACTAGTGTCTTGTTTATTTTTTTGTGTTTATTTCTACAAAGTCCCAACGATATCTGTCACATAGCTTTTCATCCTTATGAAAAACCCCACCCTCTCTACCGTACAAGCACATTAACAGCACAGTCACGGGCTCCGGGTTCTGGGCCCTGGACTCAGAGCCGCAAGCCAGTCTGCCAAGTGACTGTGTGATGAGAGCGCCCAGCCACATGTCCCTGGAGAGTCTGTGCCTGAGCACGAAAGGTGGTCCTGAAGTTCACGTGTTGTTACTTTGTCTTCCTCTGCCTATTAACCTCAGAACATAAGCGCTTAGCATGTTGTGTGAGGTGGAACATGACAGAATTTATTCACGTCGTGTGGTTTTTAAGGATAAAAAGTTCTGTGATGAATTCAGCCCCTGCACAATAATTTTGTAGCTCAATATTCCACCACCCAGACTAGAATTTGAGTTATGCACCAAGCCCTTTCAAGATTATGGAGACTTTGGATCCCAATCTAGACCTACCTTCATTCAGCCTTTTTGTTTTTGTGCTACAAGGGTTGGAAGAATCCAGCAATGGCAAGGAGTTTCTCAAAATGTGTGACTCAAAATGTTTTGCCTCTCATTTTGGGAGGGATTAAGATGAAGGAGAAGCTACAGCTCGAGAGAGATCTAGCAGACAACTTGGAAATGGTCCTGGAAATGGGAAAAACTCAGGATGTAGATTAGGTGGTTCTCTAAGCCAATATCTCCAGTGCCTTCCGGCCTATTAGGACTAAAGCCCAGCCTTTGATGTGTCCAGGCTCACTTAAGACAGACACTAAATCCAACTATCTGGGTTCTTGTCGCACATCTATGTGAGTCTGACAAGCCAGTCTGGGCGAGCCCAGTGTCCTGCATGGACACCTTCGAGTGTGTGAGTCGGAGACAGCCCTGCAGTGTGGGGAGGAGGTGGCTCAGAGTCGGGGGCTTATATAAATTACTTTATGGAGCAGGGATTAAAGTATACATTAGGAATTGAACTTGGATACTAGCTAATAAAGAGGATACTAGCTAATAAAGAGCAGACATGTAAAAGAAGGTGAAAGGCAAATACCATATGATATCACTTATATGTGGAATCTAATAAAATAAACTAACAAACAGACGCATAGGTGTAGAGAACAGACTGACAGCTGTCAGAGGGGATGGTGGTTGGGGGAGCTGAGTGAAACAGGTGAAAGCATTAAGCAAAAAAACAAAAGAAAACCCTAACACCTCACAGACACAGACAACAGTATGGAGACTGCCAGAAGGAAAGGGCGGTGGGAGGAGATAGTGAAGGATGTGGGGGATAAAGGACAGCCTAGCAGGAGACTTGACTATGGGCGGTGAACACACCGTACAATATACAGATGGTGTATTATAGAATTGCACACTTGAAACCTGTATGGTTTTGTCAATAACGTCATCCCCATAAATTCAGTAAAATTTAAAAAAGAAAGAAAGTAGAAGTGGCTGTGGCCCGTCAGCATCCAGACCACGCCTCCTTTGTCAGTGCTCCTCCGTGTCCGTCTGACGTAGCACTGGAAACTGAAGACGTAGCACTGTTCACGTAAATGAGGTGAGGGAAGCAGTGGGTCTCGGTTTGCCATGTACCACAGTTAGAGAGGTAAGGTCAGAAGCTCTCAGACTGTCCCCACAAGTTAAAATTAGATTTAGATGCTGGCATCATCCTAATGTGGTTTTGCAACCTCGAAAGTTGGCCCTGAGACCCCACCCAAATTCTATTGGGTCAGGTGGCCATATTCCAATTTAAATATGACTTTAACATAACCTGGGAACATGTAGCAGCAAGCCCACATATACATTACCCAACTATGTATTTACTCTCCAAATGAAACCTCTTAGTGAATGTGAATATTCCATTGATCCCAGCATAATTCAGACTGTGAACATGCAGCGGTTAGGCTAGGAGACAGACATTTCTAGTTTATGGGGTAGATGACCCAGGAAAGTCGGGAGCCGATAGTAGCGGCTGGGATATGGAGTGGTGGTGTGGTCCACATCGGAACTGTACCTGCAGCTTTAAATGTGTATATCGAGATATAAATTTATTACAATAGAATTCTATAACAACATGGCATTTTAAAATCATTTGCAATATAAGGGGAGCCCTATGTTCAGACAATGAGAGCACCTGAATAAAAAAGATACCTGGAATTTTCTGGCCTTCTTGCCATCCTAGGCTTGTGCTAGGCTCAATTCAATGCTATCAGTGGGAAGTTCTCTATGGAAATCTACAGGAGGTTTCGAATACAGTATGAACTAACATCTGTAAAAGCAAATAGGGAAAAATTCTATAGGTGATATTCTAATAAATGCAGTTTGGAATACTATCACTTACGTGATACAGTGATTTTTAATAAATACAGTAGACCTTTAAAACGAGCTGTCGCCATCCTTTGTGTGGCTTTGTCTCTATTAGCGACAAGATGTGGGGCGATGTCACTGCTGTCCGAGATACTGGAAAACTTTACTAGTACAGAGGAGTGTACCTGAAAATAGCCTGTAAATTAATGGTTTTTAAAATAAAAACAGTGACCTATTAGGTTAGTGAATGGAGAATTTGCTTGAAATAACCACAGTGATTTGAACAAACCTGGATTAACATGAAAAAATGCTAGATCAGGGCCCAAACTCTTTTTAAATTAAACCACCAAGGCAGTTTAATTAAGAGTCTCATTAGCTTGTATCATCTGGTAATTGTCTTGGTTCTCCTTTTCCCCTGACAAGGGCAATTGTGTATATCGTGAAGGGAGAAGAAAGTCTGCTCCTTTGCACAACTGACTGGGTGCGTGGAGTTGGGGATGAATTAGGTGACCTTTTGGGGTGAGTGGAGCATTCTACCCAAGACCTTGTGATAGTACAGATTCAGAAACCAGTGTCTTTAGGCTCCAATTCTCACCCTGGTTCTGATGAGAGGGCTGCAGAAGGGAATTGCAACCCCCAGCTTCCCGGTCACCTGTGTGTTGGTGTGCAAAATGTGCTGGGTGGGGCCTTCTTGCTTCTGCAATGGAAGCAGCTCAGCTCATAGATGAGTGATTTGTTTTTTTCCCTTTCAGCTGTGATTGTTATAGTATGATTATGAACCTATGCTGTATCTTTACTTTCCTCCCTTTTTTTTTTTTTTTTTTGCTTTTAGTAGAGCCACTAAATTTTTTAAAGAAAGATACCCACAACAGGCTTTGTGGTCGGAGTCCTATTGGCATTTCTCCTTTTACGAAAGGAGTGTCACTGCGTAGGGCTGTGGGTGGCAGATGGCAGGTGAGGGGCTGCGGGGCTGCAGCTGCAGTCTTGCAAATATTGTTAAAATGAACTTCCATTGCAAATTGGTCGAATAGAGTGTGGTTGTGATGAAGCACAGTTGAGAGTCTACTGTGAAAAGGAGAAAAAGCATTTATCTGGCCATGGACGCTTCCATGGTGAGCAGTGTCGGTGAAACTTCTGGGCCGAGAATCAGTGGGCTGCGACCCAGAGGCCCCTAGGGAGTGACTGGAAAAATTGTTCTAATCTGGTATTTGATGAAGGAGAAAGCAGTTACATTATTTATTCTAAGAAGTTCTCATTTCACAAACCAGTCTTGTATAACCTTGTCATATGGATTCTTATGTGTGCATAAGATTGGGGTTGGATGTGGTGAGTTTGCGTATTAATTAGATGTTACTTTGGCCAGCACTGGACAGTACCGATATATGACAGATATATAGTCATTGCAGTTAAAAACCCAGTATCTGGAGCCATACTGCCTGGGACTGAGCCTCAGTTTTAGCATTTACTGTTTGTGACTACTTATTGTGGACAATTGTTTAACATCTTAGTGTCTCACTTTCTTTATGTTTAAAACAGTGGACAATATGAGACAACTCTATCTTATAGGGTTGATGTAAACACTTAATAATTATGAAAAGTTACTTAGAATAGTTTTTGACAATACAGAGCTGTAGTATATCAGCTGTTATTTTTTTAAGAATTTATTTTATTCTTTCTAATACTTGTAGATTATCACATTTTAATATTACTATAATTTGTTGATCTGCCCCCCATTGTAGACTGTTGAGCAGTTTTCCCATTTTATATTATTTAAACAATGCTGCAGTGATTGCCTTTGTTCTTATGATTTTACATACTTGTAAAATAAATATATAAAGTCCTTAAAGCATAATTCCTGTGTCAAAAACTATGTGTTTTAAACTTTCTTAGATATTGCTAAATTGCCCTACAAAATGTGTGAGACTACTTTTCTCCTCCTGTCTTCTTCAACATGAGATATTACTAATTTTTCAATTTTTGCTAATGTGATTGGTGACTGGTGATGCTAATTTTATTTTAATTTATATTTAATTGCAAGTAGACTAGAATATGAATAATTTCAAAATAATGGAGGAAAGATGGGTTATTAAATAAATAATGCAGATAAAGCATACTGAAGCATTTGAGAAAAAATAAAAATGGACCCTAGCTTTATTTCTTATACCAATGTGAGTTTGCAATGGATCAAAGATTTAAAAGTAAGAATTATTCTATGAATAATGATTTTGGGCCTTTTGGGTTTGTTTGTTTGTTTTTCTTCCATGAAGTACATGTGCATGTAATTGGCTCCATTTTCTGCTATTTGTCAGTGCTTTCCATACTGCTTTGTAAGAACACTTCGTCTTTAAAGGGAGTAACCATATGCCAACTTATTTACTATAATTTTCTCAGTTTATTATTGACTTTTGAATAATATATTTATGGTTTTTCTTAATATAGCTATGCTTATTCTAATTTTTAAAATTCTCATCTGAGGATATGTTTATTGATTTTAGAGAGAGAAAAGAAGGGAGAGAAGGTGGGAGGTGGAGGAAGAGAAAAGCATTGATTTGAGAAAAAAATATCAATTGGTTGCCTCCCATACATACCCTGACTGGGGATCGAACCTGTAACCTTTTGGTGTATGGGACAATGCTCCAACCAACTGAGCCACTGGGCCAAGGCTATTCTAATTTTTATGTATTCAGATTTATATATCTTATCTTGTCATTGGTTCTGAGTATTATGTCATTCTTCAAAAGGTCTTTCCTAACATATGATCACATTTAAGAAGATTCACTCATCTATTGCTTTGGTGCTTTTATAATTATATTTTTACCTATAAATCTTTGACCCATTGCAAACTCACGTTGGTTTAAAAAATTAAGTAAAGATCTAGGCTTTATTTTTTTCTCCAGCTGGTTAGCATGATTTTATCAATATCACTTATTGAATAATCCATCTTCCCCTTACTATTTTGAAATGTTATACTTCTCATAAACTAAAGTTTTATGTATATTTGAGTTAGTTCTGTCCGGACTCTCTGTTTTGTTAACCAATCTGTTGGTCTGCTATTACAATAGTAATAAGCAATCTTAATTATTATATATTTGTAATATTATAAGTCCTTAACATTATTGTAAGGTTTTGCAACTTTAAGCAAAACAACATCTAATGAATCCAATTTTACTATATTATAATTGATATAAGTGAGAATTAAGTTTAAAAGGTAAACTTGCAATCAAATTACAATGAAATGACTCTGAACTAAATGATGTTATTTGAAGACCTTCTGTACTTAAAAATTTCTGTTATATTTAGCTACCCTTACCCAACACACTTTTCTTCCAGGTACTTTTACTTCTTTCTTTAATGTGTTTTTCCTGGCAGACTTAAATATCTTTGTCATATTTTAAAATAAAAGTACCATAAAATTTGTAGGTTACTTTAATTGAGAACCCTTTGAGTTTGTAATATTTGGTGGAATTTAATTCCTGAGATCATCTTAAATGAGATATTTTCTTCCATTAGATTTTCTGTCATTATTGTTTATATATGAAAAAGTTTTCATTTTATATATATATATACACACACACACACATATGTATATATATATTAGTTTTATAACCTGACACCTTCCTTAATTATGTTGCTGATATTTTTCATTTGTTTTTTGTTTTAGTTATATTAGTCACAAAATATAGCTATGATTCTTTTCTTCTGATATTTATACCATTATTTCAATGTTTATACCTTTTATTTCTTTTCTTGTCTTGTGTCACTGGATGATTCTTTCCAATGAGTAGCATTTTACTTTCAACTTTTTGGACTGACGTTATTCTAACAGATCCTTCTGTGTAAATATAGTTGACTTTTAGTTTTTAATACAGTCTGAAATTCTTTCTTATGCAAATAACTGACTGCTCAGTAAGCAGTTATTATGACAAAATGTTTCATTGTACTTTTACCAGCTTTTTTCTAAAAATTCACATTATATAATCTGATAATTTTAACTAAGATTATTTATCAACTTGTTAACAGAATATGAGGATATTAGTATACTTTGACAGATGTCACAAAATGCCACCCCAAAACATGCCATTCTGGCATGAGGATTATTTTGAACTGAAGGAGACTGAGAAACAGCTGACATAGGAGGAACCCTCTGCCTCTGCCTTTCTGCTTAAAGCAGGGAGTACGTTTTCCTCTGCAAAGGTGAAATAAAACTGCGTTTTGTAAAGGTGCCCTCTCTTTCCTGTGCTGAACATCGCTGAGCCGCCCCGTCTGTCCTGCATTTCCTAGTCACCTTCCCGTGATTTACCTCTCCGGGCCCAAGCCCCCTTCCTGTCTTTGGTCATTCTCCACAGTGGGCTCCCCTGTGGTAAATGGTGGATAAGCCAAGCCCCTAGCTCTAATCTCCTCTTTGGGTTTTCACTTTTTTTCTGTGAAGCCCCTCTGCATTTAAAGACACTAAAAAAAAGACATCAGTAACATTTGTATGCCTTTTCTCCTGTTAATATGTCTTCTGTCAGTTTAATTTTTAGCCCTCAGTCACAGAACCTAAGAGTATAGAGAAAAGAATGTTCCTTTCCATGATTTCTTTCTTTTTTTAAATCCTCACCTGAGGACATTTTTTCATTGCTTTTAGAGAGAGAGGAAGAGAGGGGAGAGAGAGAGAGAAGGAAATATCGATGTGAGAGAGAAACATGGATCATTTGCCTTCTTGTATGTGCCCTGACTGGGGTTTGAACCTGCAACCTGGGCATGTGCCCTGACCAGGAATTGAACCTGCAACCTTTTGGTCTATGTGGCAATGCTTCAGCCAACTGAGCCAGACCAACCAGGATACAACTTCTATTTTTATTTTCCTTGATTTCTTGCTTGTGGTTTAGACTTTTATTTACTTTATTAAAAGATTATTTTCAGGAAAAGATAAAGTCACGTTTTTTTATCCAGATTTAATAGTGAACATGTATTAAAGAATTTAACTCATTTAGTGTGAAGGAATCAAGTAGATGTTATAACAGGTTCAGAGAAAGTCAGAACAGCACAGATTTATATAAGGTAAAGAAATGTTGAGATGACTTGTAAGTGGAAGCAAAACTTCTACAGGGGGTAGGAAGTCAATTGCAACATTATCAGGCAGGTCAGAATGCACATATCTACCAGTTAACTATAACTGGCAAAGAGTAACAGAACACCCCAAAGATAATAATAGAGCTAGAATTCATTAACCCAGGAGGATATGCCATGCCAGATGCATACTTTCCTGAGGCATTATTTTTCTTTGATTTTACTTTTACACAGGAAATGTTTATATTTATTTTATATATTAAGTAATTAACAAAGTTGTTTAGTCTTCATTCTCTATATCAGGGGCCAGGACATTTTTTCTTTAAAGAATAACAGCAAATATTCTAGGTTTTGTGGAATGCCTGGTTTCTATTATATACTTTTTGTTTTATTGTTTTTGTTTTCTCTCCACAACTCATCACAAGTACAAAAACTACTATTAGCTTGTGGGCTGTACAGAAACAGGCTGCAGGCTGTATTTTGCTGGCTTTGTTCTATCCAAATAATTTGAAATTCAGCAACAGTCTTTTTATAACATCCATTTTCAATTCTTGAGATCTTCGTTTTGGTAAATCACGTATGCACACACACAAACTCAGTCTCCCGAGAAAGCTCATTGCCACACTGGAGCGATTTTCTGTTAGTCTCGGCATGGCTCTCTGTGCTTCCGTGCGGGTCAGTGACACACCAACGGCAGAGCAGTGGGAGAGACAGACCCTGGCTATAGGCTGTTCAAAGGTGTGGAGGAGAGGAAAATTTTTCTTCAACTTTTCTGGGTTTTTTTTGAAAGTCTAATAATGAAATCTACATAAGACAGATTAACAAGAATAAAAGAGAATTAAATTTTGTGTGTGTGGGAATCCCAAAGATGAGAGAATCAAGGGCAAGGTGGACAGTTGAGGCTTATTTGCTGCCCTGAGCTAAGGCATGGGAGTGTGGGCCTGGGGCTCCAGAGGGAGGTTCACAGGCTGATGGTTGTTAGATGTCTACCCTGCCAGCCATACAGACTGGTCCTTCAGATAAAAAGTTATCTCTGGCAATAGCTTTCTCTTTCTCATAATAGGCCAGGCCCCTTATCTAAATTCTTTAAAGCAGTTAAGGGAGAGGTACAAATTATTCTTGAGTCAGCTGGGTTTTGATTGACTTTAGCCTTAAATAATTCACATGCTGAAGTGGTGTCTTTTGGAGTGGCAAATTCAGTTTCCCTTCAGGGGGCACGGCCTGCTGAGAAAAAATAAAGTTGAATACAAGTTGGTCTGTACAATTGCATTTCTAGAGTAAATTCAATGTCTGCTTCCAGCCAGGGCGCACTAACAAAGATCCGATTTACCCTCCTCCTCAAAACAACAACAACAACAACAACATGTTCAGACTGTGAAACAAAGACGCTGGGTATCAGGCAGTAAGGAACAGCGTCTCACCTGAAGGAAGTTACCAGAACAGGGTGCAGTTAAGTAGACCTGGGCAGAGCTTGGCACTGTCACTGAGATGAAGTGACAGAGCTGGGAGTCTGGGGAAGCCAACACAGCGAGAGTCCCCGGGGTGGCGTCGTGATGAGAGTGGCACAGAGAGAAAACCCCAGGGGGTGCTCCTCGGAAATTGAGTCAAATGCTGATCAGTGCATGCATATGAGAAAACCACGTGAGGTAGGAGAATGAAACACCAGAAAAGCTTAGTGAGCCCAGTGCCCAAATGTTCTGTCTGGTATTGAATAGTGCTTATTTCCAGCAGCAAGAGTGCAAAACCTTGTAATTCTGTAGGTATTGTTTAGAGTATCCCAAGAAGGGTCTCACCTCATTAGAGGATTTAAAAGAAAAGACAGAAAAAAAAATGTAAACCTATACTAAGTAGAGTTCCATTTTTTCTTAATGAAGCTTAAAATCAGAACCTGCATGTATTAGTTTCAAGTAAGTTATCTATACCCCAGAAAAAAATTACTCAAGAATATTTGTGAAACTACAAAATTTCCAGCACCTAGGAACCTAAGATTCACACTATCTGACATTCAATGATAATTTTCCAAGCACTCAAAAAGAGGGGAAACAAAAACATAAATAGGAGAAAAAGCCATCAAAACTGACCCTGAAATGTCACAGGGGGAAGAAATATAGTACACAAGTGTATTAAATGAGTCATTTTGACTTTGTTCCGTAAGTTTGAGATGTTAGAGAAAAGAATGGAAGTATGAGTAGAGACATGAAAGTTATTTTTAAAAAGATCCAAATTAAACTTCTAGAGATAAGCAATGGAATGTTCAAGACAAAAAATACAGTGGATGGATTTAACTACAATTAGACAGGTGACATGTAAAGTTTAGTGCAATTGGAGATACAGCAATAGAAAACTCTCCAGAATGAGACAGAGGAAAAAGACTGGAATGAGTGAAGGTGGGGCGGCCCTGAAAGGTGTGCCGATAAACTGCGAGAAAACTTTAGTGGCCAAAAATACGTGTAGTGATGTCAGTGGCAACAGTGGAGTAAGGATTCTGAAAATCCTCTCCTTCATAAAAGTAATGCTGGCACAAATGGTCAGAATCACCTTTTTTTCTGAGATTTAATGAAAGGAAGTTTACCAAAGAGTTGCAGCAGTTTTGAAGCATTTATTCCATGAGAAGAATGGAATCTCAGTAAGAACAGCAAACACTGTGCTGTTTCACTTGCCCTCTAACTCCTCACCAAACCCTCCTGCTCTCTGGTCATCTCGAAACCCGCCACTCTGGCAGCCGCTGGAGTGGGGGTTTGTGGGGTAGAGCTCTTTAAAACCCCTACTTCACAGAGTGGCCATTATCTGACCTGCCCAATGATCCTCTGGAAGACCCTGCTCACCAAGTTCGTCTTTGTTTGACCAGACTCAGTTTTCCAGCGCAAACCATCCTTTATGGGAGCATGGGTGTTTGTCACATCCCTGCCGACTTAAGTGGCATGTATTACTGGAACAATAAATGGGCCAGTCAAAAGCTGAAAAGGAAAGCTGGGGGCTAAGATATTCATAGGGGGCTTTGAGGAAGCTCCGACACATTCCCAGGAATCTAGAAGGCTGTAGAAATGTTTAGGGCAGCAAGCATGCCAAGGGAACATCTGCAAAAAGTTTAAGGCAGCCCTCAGCTTTGGCTGACGTGGAGGCTCCATTCGAGCTGGAGGCGAAGGCTAAGGCAGAATTGTCTCTGGGTGTTGAAGGTGTGCTCCAGTGCACATGGGGCTCTGCTGCAAAGACGGGGAGGCTTAATGGTTCCGGGTGGTTAACGAAATCTCATCTGATTATTAGCTAACCACTCAGGTAACCAGACAGAGTGGGCACACAACACAAAGAATATAGACTTCATAGAATTCATTTAGAAAAGCCACTAACTCCCACCCACCACCACCAGGAACAGGAGCGAGAAAGATGTGTATGAGTGGATTCCAAAAAGGAGACGGGGAATGAAAAACTATTTGAAGAAATAATGCTGAAAATTTTCCAAATTTCCTAAGTTCGTAGAGCCAAGGAATCCAAAGAATGCGACTACAAAAAATATGAACTGTACTGCACTAAGGCGCATCATAACCAGGGACTCCAGGAACATTGCAAATAAAGGAACAAAAAGGCAGGGGACAGCATATTTCTTATCAGAAGCAAAGAAAGCTAGAAAACAGAACAAGGACATCTCTGAAGTCTTTAAAGAAGAAACCGTTCACTTTATTAGAAGAGAAAAGAAAAATGGGTTACTGTTTACCAAAGAGCTGCAATCTAATAACACTCATCGTGAATGTCGTGTTTGCTTTTTCCCCTGGTGTGTGTAGCCAGGAAGTCCTTTTTCAGGCAACACCTATGAACACCCGAAACTGCACCAGGGTTACAGGTTGTGACGTGGGAGGGACTATAGAACCTAGGTGGAAGAAGCTTCTAGCTCTGTCAGTCAAGAAAGGCTCATAAATGAAGTCATGTCTGCATTGAATCTTAAAGGTGAAGTCATGTGTGAGATGGACAAGAGGATCGTGAAAGGGAATTTCGGTCCTTTTAAGTAGTTTGAGACCTTGAGATGGCTGGAGATACTGTGAAGAGTGTTTCAGAGAGAGGATGAGAACAACATGAAATGGGAGAACATTAAAAGAAATCTTTTAAGATCTGTTATATTGTTGGAACTTTATCTGGTAGCTTATAAGAAGCCATTGGAGATTTTAAACATTGAAGCAATTTTTTTTCTCTTTAAGCAAAGCAGAGTCCTGATGAAATTAGCATTTTTAGAAAAGCACTTTAGTGACTATGTAGGGTGATTAGAGTGGTACCTGAGGAGTAGCTGAGAACTGATGTGTAATAATCAACATAATTTATCGACGAGAGGAGCATTCGTCTCTGTGGGAGGGAGGAAAGAAACTCAGGTTGTTTAAGGGAGTGGAATGCACTGGACCCAATCTTCCGATTTCTAGTTTAGGAGATCTAAGTGGATGGTGGTGCCCTTACGAAAGCCTCCATTTTTATTTCTAGAGCATGGTATTTTATATTACATACTTTATAACTTTAAATTTTGGAAGTCTTACTGAGGTTTGTAAGCACTCAGAGAGCACTGTGCAATTAGGGAACCTTAATAGTAAAAGCTGACGAACTACCCCCATAATTTCCTGTGTTCTTGAACCAACTGGTTTGCCTTTTGTTGTTGTTTGGTTTTGTTTGAGTTTAAAATCTGAGCAGTATTCCTCCTCCCTGGTGAATTTGGAACCATTCGGGAGATGAGAAAAGGTATCGGCGTAGAGGTGAAAGTATCCCCTCTTAAAGACGGAATGTGAGGATGTCGCTTCGGTTTGTAGGAACAGGAGGCTTCCTAAATTCTCAGCTCCCAAATTCGTCTTATTCACCCAATCCCTGCTGTCGCTGGAGGACCACAGCCCAAGAGAGAGTCCTGAAAATTACAGCATTGCGGGGCAGACCAGAATATCGGGCTTTCTGGAGACAGCCTGTTTTCAAAAGAGAAGAAAGGTCCAGAGGCCTCGTTTCTTTTCTCTAAAGGACCAGCCAGGGCGGTGTGAATAAATGAGGGGGCCTGGAGGCTTGTACCCGAACTGATGTCCCTTCCTGTGGAAAATAAAGCCGGGGGAACAGTGGCTTTCTCCTTCAGTGGCACTGCTGAGACTGGAAACCATTTCTGGGCTATTCTCCTACCAAGTAGCAGACTTACTGTGGGTATAGTTTTGGAATTTCAGAGCTGAGAGTGATCTTGGAGACCATTTACTTCACTCCTCTCATTTGTAACAACGGGGAAAATGTGGGCCTAAAAAGGTCAGCTTACTTAAGATAACACAAGTGGAAGAGCAGGCCATCTGAGTCACGGTGCCCAGATCTGTTTATAAGGAGGAATGCTGATGTATTGCTTTTTCAATAGGAAATTAAGTGAATTTCCCCATTTCCATATTTGTGTGCAGAAAACCAAAATGTGAGAATATTAAAGACAATGAAGCAAGTTCATAACTCACTACCTTAAAACAACTACTATCATTTTTAATATTTTTTCTTTATTTAAAGTGCTTTTGAACACCCAAACCTCATCTGTGAGGTAAACTGACATCCAAGCTGGAATGTTTTCTGAGGAGGGCTCAGTTTGGTTCATGTGAAAGGACTTATTTTGCCACTCGTCTTTTTTATGGAGAAAGGTTCTGAAGGAATAGAGGGCAGTATCAAGGATACACTATAACACACCTGGAAATTATTGCTCTAACATCAGCTGTGATTCACTGTGTAATCTTGGATTGCCTCCCTTGAAACTAAGGGATTAAACCAGCTACGGCAAATAAGTTTGTTTTCTCCTCCCCCTAACTTGATCAGTTAGCAGTGACCACAGGGACAAGGCTGGGGAGATTGGTGGACTTAGCCAGCATTAATCACCCGGTAGAACCACCACAGGAGGGGAATGGTATGTGTGGTGATTATTTGCATTCCTGTTTGGGCAATGGCCAGTTTCCCATCTGGTTGTAAAATTCTGTAATCATATACTAGAGAAGCTATTTTTTCCCATGAATTAAACTAATTTATCATTTTGCTGGGTTTTAAATAGTTATTCTTCAGACTAATCAAGATGGCATACTTATCTATAGATGTAACTCAGGGGATCAGTCTTCTATTTTCATGTGATGAAAAAGTCATTCCATATAAACACACAAAGCCCTGGTGAGCTAAGCCCAGAAAACTTCATCTGAAGCATATGTTAGTTTTGCTCACCATGAGCAGTGATTTTCCCCTGAGCAGCCCCGCAGCCAGATGTCCGAAGGAAGGGAATGTCAGCTGACTTTCACGTAGCGTGCGGTCAGAATTCAGCCGCAGTGTTCCAGGAGCTGCGCTCCCTGGGATAGGAGGTGCCATCTAGATCTTTGTTATCCAGGATCGAGGCTTGGGTGGTGTTTCAGTGTTCAAAGTCAAAACCACAAATGTTTTTTTGTTTGTTTTTTGTTTTCGTTTGTTTTTTTCAATGATACCTTAACTGTCAAGCACAGTTTCTCAATTGCTTGGGGCAAATATGCTTATGACATAAAAAATTACAATGATTTTAGTTTACATTTAAGTTTTAGGAAGCACAAGGTCTTTTTGTTCCTTAGTCCCATCATCGCAAACATCAGTTATCACTATGTAAATGAACACTGGAAGTGCCATGAAAATATGTTTTAAATTAGTGTAAAGCCAGACAAACTTGCTTTTATAGTATGTGGACAGATTTATGCTCCTCAATTATTCAAGATGTGGTAGTGAGTGCTTTTAAAGTAATGTTTATTATTTTTTCATTTATTTACTAAAGCTCTATTTTATAAAAAGCTAGAAAAATATGAAGAAAAGAAAATCATTTATAATCCTAGTGTCCAGAAATTATTATATCTGTATGTGTATTCATAACTGAGATCATTCGAATATTCCAGGTATGTGTACACACACGTTGTGTTGCCATCTTTTCACATACCCCATATCTGAACATCTTCTGTGTCATTAAATAATCTTACAGAGCGGGATTGTTATGCTACCAGTGTGTTGCATCTTATGGATATGCCATCATTTACTCATTCTTTTTTGACATTTAGATTTATTCAGGTTTTTTTCCTTTTGTAAACCATACAGTGATTAACATTGGGGTACATGAATATTCTGGTATATCTATGATTTCATTGAATTCTTAGAATCTGTTAGGTCAATTGATACTAAAGTTTTTAAGAGTTTTAACTCATTTCCCTCTGGAAAGGTAGGCTAGCTTACTTTATCCACAGTGCATGAGAATGACAGCTCCTTTATTCCTTTGCCTGGTTTTAAATTTTTGTAGATGAAAAATGCTGTATGTAATTTGCATTTCTTTAGTTACCAGTAAGTTTGAATCCCTCCACCCCTATTTATTGGAGCTTTGCAATTGTGGGGTGTGTGTGTGTGTGTGTGCTTATTTTATATAGGGATGCTTATTTTATATTTTGGCACTTTTAATAATGCTTCCTCTCCTAAAGCGGGATGGCATGGGGTAAAGAGCATAAACTTTTAATTCAGCCAAACTTGGGCTTCGATTTCACTTGTCATTTAGACAGTTTCCTGTGGTTTTGGGCAAAAGACCTGTCATCTATGAGTCTGAAGTTCACTGATCTGCAAAATAGGACCATAATGGGATTTAAATGAGTCACTCAGTGATAGCTGCAGTTTGCCTCCTCTTCCGTATCTCCTCGTTGTCATCTCTTTGTCATTTCTCTCGTAAGATCTTTTTGAACAAAATTGAAGCAAAGGTTCAACTGAGCCTGCCATTTGCCTGGAAACAGAGTGGGTAGGTGTGCCTTATGGTCCCCCTAATGGTCCCTGTTAAAATCTTCTTTTCACTACTTATTAATGGAGTAATATATGCAGAGTGGGGCAAATGTGGGTTGAGAGTTGTTTATATGGAGAATAATACAATTATCAATAGATAATTAATACAAGAATAAACTCTGTTTTGTATACTCACAACTGTAAACCTACTTTTGCTTACCCCCTATTTGCATTATATACAGTGAGAAAGAAGTAGAAAGAGTGGAAGGGGCCCAACTACCAGAGCACCAGTGTTTCCTATTCTGTGTCTCTGATACTACCTTTTGTTAAGAGCTCCCTGCGTTGCATTTTTTTGTACTTCCTGTGACAGCTGCCAGAATCTCAGCCTCCTAAATGCCAAAGCTTTAGTGGAAACCAGCAGGGTAGACCAGACAGTGTGGAAAATTCTTTGCCAGCTTATCTAGAAAGCTTACACAACTGTTTAAATGAGTGCATGGAGCACCTATTCAAGGGAGTTTAGTTATGGAATTTCCCAAAGAACTGTTTATGAAACAGTTGCCCTTATAAGGCACTTCCACCAGCACACGTCTGTTGGGTAGGTACCCAGTGTCAGGCACAATGTCAAGTGTTGGAGATGCAGTGAGGAGTAAGATGATAGTCTTGTGTGAAAAGGCCAGATAGTAATAAGATTTAAACACATACAATATTATTAACAAATAAAAGGTGGGATATAAGTACTAAATGTTTGATAGAGGTCTCAAGGAGTTTTGGATAAGAAGGAAGTAATTGAATATTGGAGAATATTGTCATAACGAATCTCCAAAATATTCCACAAATTGAGTACTGTATTTTGAAACAGTTCTTTTTGTTTCTTCCACAATGAAAAGGTAAGGCACAGTTTTCCTACAGACTTTGCTTCTAAGTGCTTTGGGTCCATCAGGTCGAGTCACAAGAGAGAATGGACACCTGAGTAAATCACATTTAGGACATGGGGCACACTCGTTTACCTTCCCGAAGTAGGTGGAGATGACATGGGGACAGACTTGGTAGTCTTGAGGATTTTTTTTTTTTAAGATTTTATTTATTTATTTTTAGAGGGAGAGGAAGGGAGGGAGAGAGGGAGAGAAACATGCGTGTGGTCGCTTCTTGCACACCCCCTACTGGTGGCCTGGCCCGCAATCCAGGCATGTGCCCTGACTGGGAATTGAATTGGTGATCCTTTGGTTCACAGGTGGGCACTCAACCCACTGAGTGACGACAGCCAGGGCTCTAGACTTGATCTCTTACTCAAGTGTAGAGTGGGTTGTTTTGATTTTTAATTTTTTTGGTGTTTGTTTTTGACTTGAGAAGCACCATCAAATGAAGTCTGTCATGAGTGGACCAGCATGACCACAATGCAGGACTGTAAAAGTGACTGCTGGATTTTAATCAGCAAGTCTGCCACAGGTGTGGCGCACTGGGGCCTTAACCGGCCCCAATTATTCAGGGACAGGTACTAGACTCAAGGCTATAAAGGTTGCCAGCCACTTTCATATGCGTACACATTTAATTCAGTGTCTAACCACAATTGAAATACTTTTAAATTCCTCCTCATTGCAACCAGAGAAACCAATATCCCATATTATTATATCTCTCAAATTATAAATTTTCATAACGAGTAAAATTAATTATCCTCAACTGTCCTATACCTACCAATACACTTTTTTTCAATATACTTTTTATATTAGCATTTTAAAATCCATTTAAAAAATTATCAGTTCTACCAAGCTGACTTCTCCTGTCAGTCATACTAAACTGATCAAAAGAGGGAGATTTAAAAAATTTCTTGGAGCTAACTGGTCTTTAATAAAGGAGATTAGTGGTCTTTTTTCATATTATCTATAATAGAATATAAAATTAATTTTTCCAACATATCCTTTGGTAATACTTGATTTCATAACAACCATGTTACGAAGCCATCTCTTCTAAAATATAGCTTTGTAAATGATTATACTAAATGGGTATTATAATTGGTTTATTTGGCTACTTGGTGTCCACTAAAGGTCATCCCCAGCTTTGTATATGTGAAGATTTCTTTGTTTTGAAGTTGTAAGTTTTTTTTAAAGCTTTTTATGATTGGGGCTTCCTTTTATCTTTTAAAGGTCACTTTTCTTTTGTTCAGAAGCAGTTCTGAATTAAGATGCCATTCATATACAGACTGTTGACAATGATAAAATACCTGTTGCCTTTAAGACATTGTACCGTTAATAGTAGGTTATACCAAGTGTGGTGAACATTTTGCAGTGTATCTGTACATTAAACGTCATGCTGCTAAATAGTTACATCATGTTATTAAGTAGATACAGTTTTCGTTAATTATACTTTAATAAAGCTGGGAAAAGAAAACAAGGAGAAACCCCAAACCAGTAGGCGATAGAAAGATGAATAAGAGTACCCCACACAAAGGAGCTGGCAGCTTATTTGAATAGAAAATGTGGTCACAGATAAATGCAGTATGTAGCAGAGTATGATGATTCTGTAGGACAGATGCAAATATGAAAGAAAGCTTTGTGAACATATGACAGAGTAGTGTGTCTTTACATCACAGAGTGAGGGAAAGGACATAGTGTTAGGTGAAGGCTAGCAGTGTCGGCAGGAGTCAGATCTCCGAGCATTTTGATGTTCTTCTAAAATAGTTGAGCTTTATTCTTGAGGGAAAGAATATGTCAGGAAGCTTTTTAGAGTGTCCTCTCCCATCAGAAAGTACTTCTTAGTCACTATACGAAATTGGAAAGTACAGAAGAAGTGTGCAGAAGAAATGTAACATCACTTGTAAATTCACACTCTGTCTCCGTTCCCCACCCCAACCCTGTCTCCCACGTGCGCTCCTGACCCACAGCGCCGTGACCGGAGCCACACTTCAGGGATGGTGCTTGGGGGTGTGTAATATCTTGGAGAAAAGCAGAATGCAATGACTGTGTGGTAGGGTAATTTAATCAGCAGGGATCTGAGCGGTCAGGAGGGAATGAGAACGAGAATCCTTTCAAAGCTAAAATCAATGGGAAATTTCAACCAACTTTAAGTGGGGGTGTATTGGGAAGTGAAGAGGAAGACTAGTTACGTGACTGATTGCCTTTTGGAGCCCACATGACCCCAAAGATCCAGCTCATATCAAATGGGAGGGACCTTACAGGAGGCACCACAGATGGGAGACACACAGTTTTGTTGGGGGGCACTTACTTTGATTTTGAGGTGCTTCTGTGAAGGCGTCACCCTCATCCAGAGTATGGACTATCTCTGTGGAATCAGGGACCCAGGTGGTGGGGATTGTTGCATCCTCTTCTCTGTTTACAGAACATTCACCCTTTTTCAACACATCAGCACTTAGCTTTGCTGGCATCTTCTTTTTTATGGACAGTTTCTGAGGCTGTGGAGATGATTGCAGAAGCACAGCGGTATTTACAAAGCCGTTTCTTTTACAAGATATATGTGAGAGGTGAAAGTTAGTGTGATTCAAATGTCAGTGATCCCCAGAATCCTATGGTAATGGAGGGGATGGCAGCTTCCGCCTCAGACACACCAAGAGTAATGTGACAGCACTTTCCTCCACCTGTTTTGAAAGATGGCTGATTATCATGTTTTCCTATAAAGCTCTCCTGCCCTTTAGGTTTTGCCTATAAATGAGGGAAGCATGAGACAGATCCCGTTTGTAGATTTCCTGTATGTTTACATTGTCAAGGATGATCCAGAAGCAGGTGATTGCATTTGACTTTAGCTCTTGGAGAAGTCTAAATGGAAGGGACAGCTCGTTTATAAGAAAGCAGAGTCTTTCGTGCTTTGTGGAGGGACATGACTGATTTACTGTTGGATCGCAGCTGGCTGGAGCAGTTCCTTTCCCTCCTGGTCTTGGGTTTCCAAGCTCAGCCTCATACCCTCGCTTCAGTGTCCTCGGGTATATGTGCATTCCCTAACAATTGGTGATTTGTGTTTCAGTCTTGTTTTTCAGTTTTTCCCACCATGTGATGTCTGCCCTCAGCTTGTGGAGTTCAACAATTAGCCACATGTCACTCATGACCTTTACAAAAATTAAAATTTTTAGTTGGCTAAGTAGGTCTCGGTTGGTGCTACAAATGTTTGCTAGAGGTTTGTTTTTTTTTTTTTCTTTCCCTATGCACTATCAGCATTTGAACCTGTTTGAGATTTTAGAAAATTATGCAGCCTTTGTTTTTATTATTTGATTCCTGGTAGAGAGGGATAAACTTAATGAGTAGATTCTCTTTCCAGAGACCAGCACACAAGTGAAGTGCAGGATTTTAGGTAAACCTTTACCTTTTGTGATTTCCACATAATTATACCCTAAAAATGTCACAGATATACTCAGTAGAGGCAGGTCTTTTGTTACTGTTGTCACTCATCTGCTGCTGTTTTCCTGGCTGACCCTGGAAGCAGAACTTCAGTTCTCAGTGTCTTGGTTTGCTCATGTTCCTCCGAGCCTGATGATGTCTGTGTTCTCGAGTCCCTGTCCTTCTGCAGGGGCAGTGAGCCCATCTGTCTGCCTCCCTTCCGTGCTGTATGGACAACTGGACCCACCCCTAGGGACACTTCAGGGAAAGTCACCTGGTATCTTCAGGGCCTATGTTTCCACTAAGCCCTCCAAAAGGGGTAGAGAGAGAATTCCTAGGGCTCCTGGCTCACCTCTCTTCTGATTCTGGCCCCTCTCATCTTCTTCCTAATTCTCCATTCTCTTCCAGGGTTTGAGCCTGTGAGTTTTATTCACACAACAGATCATGTGTCATAAAGCTCTCGCTGTGTTCATCTCATCACTGTTCTCACCTCCTGTCACTCACACACCACTCCAATTTTGGCTATATTGAATTACTTCCTGTTGTATAATTCTGTTCTACTCTCTCATTCCTATCTTGTGCATGCTATACTTTCTCCCAGAATGTCTTCCACATACCTTCCCTTGCTCACTTATTTCTCTCACTCATTACAGACATTTCTTGTAATACTGGTTTGGTGGTAATGGACTCCTTTAGCTTTTTCTTGTCTGGAAAGCTTGGAATTTCTTCTTCAATTTTAAATCATAGCCTTGCTGGACAAAGTAGTCTTGGTTGTAGTTCCTTGCTTTTCCTCACTTTGAATACTTTGTGCCCATCCTTTCTGACTTGGAATGTTTCTCTTGAGAAATCAGCTGACAATTTTATGGGAGCTCCCTTGTAAGTAACTTACTGTCTTTCTCTTGCTGCTTTTAAGATTCTCTCTTTGTCTTTAACCTTTGCACTTTTAGTTATGATGTATCTTGGTGTGGGCCTCTGTGTTTACCTTGTTTGGAACTCTGTGCTTCCTGGACTTGTGTGTTTTTTTTTTCCTTCACCAGGTTAGGGAAGTGATCAGTTATTATTTCTCCAAATAGGTTCTCAGTTCCTTGTTCTTTCTTTTCTCCTTTTGTCCCCCTATGATGCTGACATTGTTATGTTTCAAGTTGTCCCAAAGGTCTCTTAAAGTATCCTCATTTTGTAAACATTCTTTTTGCTTTTTCTGCTCTGATTCATTGTTTTCTACTACTTTGTTCCAAAAAATATATACAGAATGAATACCTCATGGATTTGTGTGCCATCCTTGCACTGTGGGCATGTTAATCTGCTCAGTATCATTCCTATTTTAGTATATGTGCTACTGAAGCAAGCACTAGTGTTTGATTAAATAACAGGAGACTGTAGTCTAGTCAAGTTGACATATGAAAGACCATCACTGTTGGTGTGTAGTTTCTGCTTATTAACACATTTATCTAAGGAGTAGGAATCCATTCTAGCTCAGCTACAAAGGATGCTTTACAATCACATTACTTTCTTCCGCTGTACTGAAGTTAACGTTCTTGAGATTATCACCCACTGTTTAACTCTTTAATTCAGTGTCTTTTGTGTTTTTGCATTGTCTTACACCATCCTGGGTATATGCATAATTTGTGGAAGTTTATTTACAGAGTTCTTTGTGTTAGAAGCCCCTCTGCCTTTAACCCATGCTGTTACTTTTGATGATCTTGAAAAAATGGTTAAGTTCCCTTCAAAGCTATTTTTCTCTGTTTCTAGGCAAATTCATAAGATGAGGTCCTCTTCTCAAGGTTCCTAAGAACTTAGAATTTAGTGTTTAGTTTTCATGATATCTTCTAGCCCTTCCAGAAGAAGTGTGGTAGCTTGGCATGGGAGAGTATGAACTTCTATATCCGAGGGACTCCTATACTCCAGGAAAGACTCACGTTTTCTTCCCAGCCTCGAGAAGCTCTCAAATGCTCTTCGGTATGAACAATGTCCTCCTTGCTCCTTTTTAATCTCAACACCCACACATTGTATAGCACTTCTCTCCACTTGTTTTTCTGTTAAGGCAATTCAAAATAATCTCCCTCCATAGACCATTAGCAACACAGTGCTGACTCTGGTGGTGAAAGAATTAATGAATATCAACTGCTAAGAAAAATGCTGGAACAGAATCTGACTTACTAACTCGTCCCGCTGCATCTGTACAAGAGCATTAACTTCTGTGAATGAGAAGTCAGCTATTTCTCTTAGGAGATAACCCCATCCCCCCACAAAGGTGCCAGTAGATGCCAGTTAGTTGAATTTTTCTGTGGTGATGGCACCTACCCAGTGGGAACTGGACCAATGTCACCAGTTTATTTCATGCTGGCTACCAGTTGCCAGTTTGTGAACATATGTCTCCAATTTAAACCAAAAGCCTGGTTGAGCTGAAAGAGAACATTGCTAATTCCTCATTGGTATGTTTAATTGTTTATAATAATTTGAAAAATACTGTGAACAACATGAGCATCAGTGCAATTGCCCAGTTTTCGATTAAACTGTCTACTGGAAAAACTCACCAGTTTGAGCTTCACTGTCTTAGAATTTGTCCAGATTTAGAATGAGCTAGGTTTTATTTACTTACAATGGAATTTCTTCCTGACTACTTTAATGCCATAAACTGTTTTTGCACAGAGAAATTAAACTCATCTTTAAAAACTTTTAAGTAATTCAACAACCATGTATTTGCAGATTAATGATACTAGTTACAATTGAATTCTATTTTGTCAAAATGAAGTGATGCAGGACCTTCTAATCACTTTGTATCATTAATAATTTTTATATATTTGACCTTAATAAAGCTCCACTTATCTTGAAATATTCTTTTATTAAATGTGTCCGTATATATAACTTATCTTCCCACAGAGTCAACCACAGCTATTCTAAATTTGAAGAGTTCATGTCCTCCACTTGGTTGTTGATTATCTACAAGTATGAAGTGGTTGGTGCCAATAATAATACAAAAATGTGTATTTTATTTTATCATGGGTTTTGTATACATTCTACAAATATATCTGCAGATATGGAAATTTACAACAGTCCAAATGATATGAGAAAAACGCTATCAAGATATGATTATCTTTTTCAGGTGTCAAAAGAGTCATTTTTCAAGCCAGAGGATATTCTATTTTAAGGGATTTGTGATGGATAATTTTATGTGTCAACTTGACTGGGCCATGGTGCCCAAGTATTTGGTCAAACGCTATTTTAGATGTCTCTGTCAGGTGTTTTTAAATGACTTTAACATTTAAATTGAGGAAAGCAAATTGCCCTCTGTCTTGAGAGTGGGCCTCACCCAAGCAACTGAAGGCCTTAATAGAAAAAGACTGACCTCCTGTGAACTAGAGGGAGCTCTGAAAGCAGCCTGACTTTGCACTTCAGCTGCAGCATCCACTTTCCCTGGGTTTCCAGCCTGCTGGCCTGCCCCGCAGATGTTGGATTTGTCAGCCTCCCTATGTAATCCCATGAGCCAATTCCTTAGAATCAATCAAGTTTACTATAAATAAAATGTAATACCATATGTGTAATTACACACACATCCTGTTGGTTCTGTTTTTCTGGAGAACCCTGACGAATATAGGTTTCTTTGCATTGCCTTTTGAACTAGCTGGCTGCGCGCTCAACCGTCCGTTATGTGGAGCATGTTTATTTTTTCACTTCCTGTTCTTCAGTTACCCATGACAACACTAGGCTTACACGTAATGAAATATATTTCTGTCCTTATAGACTTTGTCTTCCTTAATTATCCCTACATACATCATGTATAGCTCTCTGAGTTTTAAGTTTATCATGCAAAATGTATGAAAAGTAGGCACTCTCTTTACTTGTTTGTGGTATAGTTACTGGATCCGTTGGTACCAGAGTTAATGATCATTTGTGTAACATTTTATATTGTCTGTAATTTACTTCCAATTACTTTATCATATACATTACAATAGTTATGGGTTTAACTTTGCTTTAGGAGTTGTTAATTTAGCATTCTACATATACCAATCACAAATCCTCACTAGGGTAAGTTAATTAATATTCGAAAGACCCTAATTAGAAGTCTATGCTTCAGAGACAGGTACTTTAAATCTGCACAGGAAGGTTATACTAAGGATGTTATTGTATGTAATTGGTGAAATGAGCAGTATTGAAAATATGTGGATTGGCCTTAGAAGTATTTTCTGTTAATGGACTTTGAGTCAGACAAAGCCAGCAAGCTAATAGCTTTTGAAGTAACATCTAATTCTAGTACTCATTTGGTCCTGTTTTCTGATATGTAGGATTCTGTTGAGTGATCAGATTAGAAGGTTAGACACATTCTACTGTAGAATACTGTCCCAGCTGCTTTAAGGACACCCCCATGCAGGTTACTTACTGTCAGAGTACCTTAAGGACAGACATCTGGGACATTGCTGAGCTCACAAGATAGAGCTATGGGTTTGCTTTTTCACCTTCCTGCTCATCAGTGTTTTGATACACAGCAAAAAGCCCTCACCTGTTTAGAATCTTTGGAGACTACCAATGCTTACGCCCAAATGCCTGATAATTGTGAACCTCAGTTAGGTTTACGTCACTTTGCAACAAGGACCTAACACACTCTTAGCACACAGCAGGCATTAAGAGCTCTCTCTGTCATTATCATAAGTCAGTGAACTGGCCTTGGTTCTGGGGAAAGAAAAGGAAGGCCAAAGTTATGACACTTTGTTCTAAAGCTGCCAGGATCCTCCTTTCTGAGCATGGTTTATTGCCAAATTTCTTTTTTAAACTCCAAGCATGGACTATCCTTTCCATGCTTTCTTAGTCTCAACTTAGAGTCTCTTTAGCAGAGCTGCTCAAGTCACGTGGAGGTGAGTTAGTTCTACCACAGAAGCTTGTGAGAAGAGGGGTGTGTCTGTGGGAGCATGCGAATGGCTGGCAGATCCCCAGGAGCACACTGTGCCAAGCCATCACCTGACATGTGTGCAGCATGCCGGAGCCAGGGACATTGTCCATCTTCGATGTGTCGTCAGGAAGATGAAGCGGAACCCAGACGCTGAGAGCTCGTGGAAGCATTGTGGGAGATTCCTTCCAGCCGGTGTTTGCAGAAGCCCTGAATTGGTTTTGACCTACATTGATTAACAAAAATGTGTCATAAGGAAGTGAAGGAAATAAGTTTCTTTCTTATTTTTGAAACAGTGTTGTAGCTCAAACTACCAGAAATGTGAAAAAGAATGGTTCTAGTTGAAATCTTCTGATATGGTAATTTTAGCTTTATTTGTTTTTCATAGCCTTGGATTACTGGGTCAGAAATGTCATTGCTAATGCATTTGTAAACTTGTTACCCCTAAAAGTCTGCCTCTGTTGCAAAGCAAAGGACAAGGTCTTGTTTGGTTTCTTTTGATAAAGGAGCAGAATATTTCTTGTTGGCTCTGAAACAAGAACTCCTATATTTAAACTTGCTTTTGTTTGCTTTTCTCAGTCAAGTAACACAGGAACAATGTGAAGGTGACTGAACTAAATATATGTATGTCTTGATGGTGGCTTTGGATCCTGGAGAAAGGCAGGAAGGGGTTTATTTATTTGAAACAGTTCCCTCATAGTTACATTTTTAAAATCTATATCTATACACACTAGGCATACATACATATATATTCACTTACTTACTTTACAGTAGCAAAATTGAGCTATATTCTAGAGTAGATGTCATTTGAATCCTTTTTCCGCAATCATATACTTGAACCTTTTAGTGAAAGTAGATGGGTGGCAAATATTAGTGGACTAATTTTCAGTCATATCCACCAGTAGTTTCCAGGACATGTAAGTTCCAGGCTGGCTACCTTTTCTGTTTGTGTCATTAAGGTTTGCTCCCCTAGACATGCTACATTGTTGTCCACTTAACCATTGATGTTTTCCAAAGGACACAGGCATAGATTTGGTTGTTTGAGATCTTATACTTGACGTTCACATTTTACCTCTTCTACCCTCAAGTACAGGAGTCCTTGTTTGTCCTTTAATACTCAACTCAAATATTTCCCCCCCAATGAAATCCTTCCCTGTCTCAGGCAAATAAAAAAAGATTTCTTGGTATATTCCTCTGTTATATCAGTTATCACATTGTATCGAGTTGTTTATTTTGACTTTCATGTTCTGACTAATCTATGAGCTGCTTGCCATTGTGCCTTCTACAACGTGTAGCACGACCTCTGGCATGGAGTCAGCACTCTAAAGTTTTTGTGAATGGGTAACCATGAATGAATACATGTGAAAAGGAATAAGAGATTACAAACACATAAGGAAAATGAAAGGTCAAAAGCGCTAAGAGAACATCATAAACTTGACAATTTAAGAAAAATATTAGACGGTTCTATATGAGAGGCACAGGAAGAAGCATACTGCATGAAAAGATGAATGAAACCGGGACAGGCTGCATTTAGGAATGTGCATTCTGACGTTGTGATGTTTATCATGATGGAGGAACATCGTGGAGACCAAGCAAGTGGCATGAGGCTGTGAAAACGTCTAAATTCAAGAAGAAAAACAGAATTTGTCGTGTTATAAGTCCTATAAACGGCACGGTTCTGAGAAGTGTATGCCTTTAGCATGTGCTACGCCCACTTCTACATGTGCAGTGTGCATTTCTGGCTTATAGGTTCCCACATACAGTGCACAGGAGTTACCCGTTTCCCAGTCATGTGCGTGGAAAGCACAGCTGGACAAGTGGGGCCAGCGCTGTAGGCCACAGACTTGATTTTTTGTTTTTATCTCTGATCTTCATTTCTGCTTTCTTTTATGGTAGCTTTTCATGTGCATATTTTAAAAACAATTCATTCCAAGTTTTTAAGATTTGGAGGGATGTTACAGAGTTTTTTAAGGTACAGTTTAGGTAGTAAATTGTTGAATTTAATTGAAAATGTAGTTTTTATTATACCTATTAATTCAACTTGATGAATTATAAGTTTCTTTTAAATATTGTTCTGTGTATTAAGCAAGGTATTATACACCTATTTTATTTTTCCCCCCAAAACAAGTAGTTGAGCAGAAATAAGGGCAATCAAATTCCTCGTGATGTTTTCTGAAGACCACATTTAGTAGCCTTTTGAATGATTAGGGAAAAAAGAGCTGGCACTCTCCTATCTGTTCTGCTGTTCTTAAGCAAGAGTTTGATAGTCATTACATAGAAAGGTTCAGTGAGAATTTCATTTAAATCTACAAGCAAGTACAACGAGAGCTCAGCACGGCCATGTGCAGAATAGAAATCAGTTTCAGGGATCCTGTGACTGAGATGCAGTCACAGTTCTGGCGCACGGCAGTGTCGGAGCTTGTGCAGCTCACGCCGTGGAACAGGTCCAGTGTGGGCGTCGGCTTAGGCAGTGGCTTCGGGATGCCTTACCTCGGTTTCATCAGGAGCCAGCACTGCAGCTAGAGTGGTGTGCTCTGATTCTATAAAAAGGGATTGATGTTGCTGTTCAAACGTGTGCTGTGGCTACTGCTGTCTCCCAAATTGTTAACAGTGGTAGAGTGACTCATACATTAAAAAAAATAAGTTGTGTTTATTCTCATTCATTTTTCCTCTTCTCAAACTCTCAATTGATTTTAAAAAACAAAGCAGTTGTTTAGATGAAATTCAGAATACAAAATTTTTAACTTATGTACTCTTGTGTACTTGGATTTTTCTAAGAAAGCCATCTTTTTAACGATTATCTTCTTGCTGATCTCTCCCTGCAGGTCTTCAGCACATACTCCAATGAAGACTACGACAGGAGGAATGATGAGGTCGACCCAGTGGCTGCTTCAGCCGAGTATGAACTTGAAAAGCGTGTGGAAAAGCTGGATCTTTTCCCAGTGGAACTGGAAAAAGGTATATGAGCTCTACAATGTTTATAATATTACACTGCTATGTTAAGAATACAGAAATGACTTGATTTTTCCTAAGTGTAGTTTTTTCCCCCCTTGAGGATTGGGTCCAGTTTTAATTCTCATTCAGGAGTTTATTAATTAAACTTCAAAAATAGTCAATCTAAATTCCATATAGTTGGTGGACTGAAAGATTCTCTCTCCCCTTTACTTCTAACTGAAACTCACCTGCGTTTGCTGGCTGGACGGTGGCTAAGCGCAGGGAGGTATGAGCGAGCCCAGCTGCTTGGCTGGTGCTCCAGCAAAGGGCCATCGAGGCGAGAGCCCAGAGAAAGCTGCCGCATGCAAGAGCTTGGGGCAGGTGGCAGGTGGTTGGGTTTTTTGGTTTTTGCTTTTTTGGTGGAGGGAGAGTGGTCATGGTTAGATTTGGAATCATGGTTAGATTCCAAATGTGGTAGATATGGGGAGTGTTAGGCTTTTAGAAGATAGTGGGTTTTGGATTGAAGGCAGTGGAATCCTCTTGTCTCTGAGGGGGAAGGGCTAAAGGAGAGCAGGGAGACCCAGAACAGAGTGGCTTTCCCTTGAATCCTCTCCCTGGGATCACAGCCTGCCTGCTGCAACAGCTGGGACCACAGGACCAGAGGCTGTTATGTTCATGGTCAAGGAAGGTGGGAAGCTGGGAACTAGACTCTGACCAATGAACAGAAGAATATCACATCTCAGAGTTTGAGGAAAAAAGCAGAACAGATGATAACTTGAATAACAAAAAAAAAAAAACAGTGAAACACAAAACCAAATAAGGATATTCAAGTATGGCTTTAACAAGGAATTCTTAATATAATTAACAATAATGAAAAAATAGTGTTGATTTTTAAAAATAAAAATGTCAGTAGAGGAATTAAAGAGGAAAGCATGATTGTCATTGAGGTCAAATTGGTGACATAGAAGTTCAAGCATAAGAAATGTCCTAAACTAATTCTCAAATGACAGCAAAAATCGAAGAAAAATTATGAAGGAGACCCCAGATACACATTGTAGGTAACAGAAGGGGAAATGGAAATAGGGATAAAAGACATACTAGACAAGAAATAGAGGAACTTTTCCTGAGCTCAAAGAAGATCTGATCTATGTATTTGAAAGGGCTTAGCCAACTGATTGCAAGAACTTAAAAAGTGTTTTTATGCTTAAAAACACTTAAGCATAAACTGGGGAAAATCCTATTCTTCAAACATACAGTGAAAACCTTACAAAATGCCAGGCCAAAATCAAGGCAAACAAGGAGCAAAGGTACTTGCAAAAGCAAAAATTATTAGACTATCATCAGACCTCTCACGTGTCACACTGCAAGTGGGGAGACATACATTCAGTTTCACATCCCGCTGAGAAGAAAGAGGTGGTGGTCTAAGAATCCTACGTCCATCCCAGAGGGAAGGAAGGAAATTTGCTGATACAGAAGAAGTTAAAGAACCCACCACCCACATAACTTTAATAGGGAGGGAGAGAAATGACAAGCAACTTGTTGAAAACAGCAAAAATGAGGGGAAAGTAGCTGAAAACTATGTAAGTAGTATTAAGCATAAAATTGGTTGCATGAAAAAAAAATATAAAGAATACCAGTCATGGCATGAAGTGTGAGTGGCTAATCATTCCTGTTAAATGACACTTTCATTTAATCTTAAATAGAATGTAAGAATGATGCTTGCATTTTTCATCCATTTAAACATGTAAAACTCTTTCTTAGCTTGTGGCGTGTATGAGCTGGACTGGGCTGTGGGCCTTGGTATTGGCTATCATACCAAAAATGAGAACAATCCAAGTATTTATCAATGATAGAAAAGAATATGTAAATTATAGCCCATGTATTCAATAAAATATTACTCAGTGATAAAATGAAAGAGCCACCGTTCCATTATCTATGATTCTTATGAACATAAAATTGAGGGGTGGAGAGAATAAATCACAGAAGTCACTTAGTATGATTCCACTTGTTTAAATTTCAAAGTGAGGACACACTGAACATTATATTGTTTAGAGATACACAAATAAGTGGTTTTAAAAGACAGGATTAAGAAAAGGAGGGAATGATTAGCACACTATTTGGGATAATGGTTACTGAGGAAAGAGTTGGATATTGGGGAGGGGTACAGAGTAGGCTTTTGGGGTATTGGTAGTGTTCTTTGTCTTTGTTAGTACATGTGTGGTTGTTATATTTTTTAAGCAAATTTTGTAGATAAATGATTTTGCAAAACTTTTGTTTGTATGCTATATTGTATAATAAAAGTTAAACTGCAAAGATTAAGCTGGAAGAGAACCAAATAAAGTACAATTACTTTTATTTCTCGGGAACCTTCATACTGTTTTCCACAGTGGCTGCACCAATTTACATTCCCGCCAGCAGTGCACAGTGCTGTTTCATTCACGGATCGCAGGCACTCGGGAGTTTATGTGGAAGCACAGTGTGCTTCTCCTCCAGGCGTCTGCTGACAAGTGCACACAGTTATTTTCCTTTCCGTTCTATTGACCGAAGCAAGCCATTTCACCCATCCCAAATTCAATGGATCGCAAATGCATAGCCCACCCACAGTAAGAGGCACTGTGAAGTTACACAGTGAACTCAGTAGAAAAATTGGCAATTTAGTGAAGAAGAAATCTAATGGCCCACGCTCATATTAATGCAAGCTCAAATTTATCACTAGAAGTGGAAATACTGCTAAACCAACAGGAATTGCTTTCCTGAGAGAGAAAATAAGCTCTGAACTCCAGAGTATGGTGATAACATCCTCTGTAATAACGCAGTCTCACAGTCTTTTCCACCTTTTCCTGGCTATTTTCCCTCCTTATGCCCTTTCCTAGGTGGGTATATACAGAGGAAGACTAGGTCACTGCAATAATCAGAGGCCTTCAAGTATGTGGCTCTAGATTCCACCCAGGCTTGGTGCATCTCAGAGAAAACTGGACAGGGCTGAGAGCAGTCCCCTGGTCTCTGTGGGTTGATTCTACTCTTCTTTTAGTTGCCTTTTAGTCATCACCACATCTTTCAGGGACTCCACACTGAAATGAAGGATGGCTCAAATGAGTATTTCCCATAATCAGGTTTTCAGCTCTGCAAAACTGAGTAATTTTCCAGTTAGGGCAACAGAAGGAAGAGAGATAATTTTACTAAAGTTTGAGTCCAGGAAGAGCAAATGAATTTAAAAACTAAGATGTAATTTTCAAGCAAGATATTTGCATGAAGAAACTATCGAATGGCATAAGAGTACAGAGAGTTGACATTTGAAAGGAAAAATTTCATTTACAGCTGCACATTGGCCCCACATGTGGTTATCCGTAATAACCACAGAAGAGAGGCTCCTATAAATGCAAAGAATGTGAACAAGAACTCAGCTAATGTTTAACAGACACTAGAGATTTCATACAGGAGGAAAAGCCTATGACATTATTCAGTTTGGGAGAATCTACAGTGATCTCTTGAACAACACGAGAGCTCATTTGGATGTAAACATGGCTTCGGGTCCTCATCGAGCCCTTCCTCAACATGAACCAATTCACACTTTGTAGAAAGCCTATGAATGTGGGTGAGAATTCAGCCACACAGCTAATCTCTATACATATAAGAGAATTCATGTACAAAAGAAGGAACTTTATGCTTGTAATCAGTAAGGGAGAGCCTTCAACCCAGACCAAATGTTCATGTGCAAAAGAAAACTCATTCTTGGGAGAGACTCTAAAACCATAATGAATATAGGGACATTTAGCAAGAAACAGCCCCCCGATGATCAATTGGAATTAAATAAATATGGGAAGTCACTTGTCTGCCCAGCTTCTAGATGTAAGAAATTCAGGAAGGTCTGCGGTCCCCACTCACATGCACGTTAGTCAGCACTCAAGTCCTCACCCTGGAGAGCTGTCCGTGCCCAGGCCGGTGGGGAAGCGCCTGCGGCCGGGGCCCACACCAGGCCATCTCCTGGGGGAGAATGCTCCCTCAATCCTTCTTTAGCACACAGCAGGGCAAATAAATCCCACTTTGGCCGATTGACATATTTTAACATATCTTTATTTAGGATGTAAGGTTATGAATTGTACTTAGAAATACTTAAAGTAGAAGTTGGTGACAAGTAATGATCAATGAGTTGAATCTAAGTCAAGAGATTACTAATTAAGAATACTTATGAAATCAAAAGTTACTGTTCAAAAGTCCTTTAAAAGCATCCAGACTTCTCTTGAGTACATGAGCCAGGTTTCCTTTAATAGCCTACCACTGTCGATTAGCTAGTATCTATTCTTTATGCAGCCAATATACCATAATTACAAAGTCTTTGAGGCTATCAGAATGTAACTTTGAATGTTAACTAAAAAATGTGGAAGGCAAAATAGTGTATCATTTATTTCACTGATATGAAAATATACCGTATATATTCATAGAAAAGACAAATGGCAATATGCAGAAACACATAATTTGTAAGTAAATTAAAAACAAGGTGTTTGCAGGGGAGTGGTGGGGGGTAAATGCAGACAACTGTACTTGTCAACAATAAAATAATTTTAAAAAATTTAAAACAACAACAACAAGGTGTTTGTTGGTATTGTTCACTGGGCTAATAAAATGAAAAACAAAACAAAACAAAACCATGAATGCCTGTCAGAGGAGAAATGGTTGCATACATTATGATACCATCTCACCATGAAATATTATGCAATCATCGGAAGTGATTTAAAGCTATGTAAATTGATACCCATGAGGTATTATTGAATTAGCAAAGTAAGCTGAAGAGAGAACTAGGTATCATATGACCTTATTTGTGTAAAGCAAATAGGAAAGAAAAGCAAGCCATATGTATACTGTAGTTTTTGATATTATTATATCCTTATATAAGAACAGAATAAATACTGAAAGACACATACCATCTTATGAACATGAATAGGGATATGGGACAAATAAAAAAGACCACGTAAATACAGGGGAAATTCTAGATATATTATGATCACATTTATTTAAAATAATATGTATGGCTCAGCCAGAGATAGTTGAGCCAGAATGATCAACCTAGAGTCACATTACTATAAAATTGCTGAACCTCAAAGAATTATTTGTGAAAGCCGGGCAAAAAAATTGAGTAACTAATGGAAGTAAAATCAGACAAGCCTTCAAGTGACTGAAAGACAATAGTACATTCTTTTCTTTTCCCAAGAAAAAAGTGTGACTCAAGAATTTTATTACTTTCCCAAAACAAACAAATAAAAGAATATATATGTGTTTAACTATGTATGCTTTTGTACTTAAAATATTATGTTGTTTGGAGAGGCCATGTTTTTAAGGCAAATTGATTACACAGTAATCAGATTATTACCTTTTCTCGAGATCACATAACTAGCCAACTGCAATAATAAAATGACACTGAACTCTGAGCCTTTTGGAGGGTTCTTATTTGACACCTGCGCTCCCAGCATAGAAAAAATTTCTGCCCAGGCAAGTGTATACGATATGGACTCTGTGATGGTCCATAAAGAGCAGAATCGAGGGGAAGGTCTCACCAGTTCATTGCAGACTAGTGGAACACTTACTGTTGTGTTTTTCCTCCTTTTTTGTAGATGAGGATGGACTTGGCATAAGTATTATTGGAATGGGTGTTGGAGCAGACGCTGGACTTGAAAAGCTGGGAATATTTGTCAAGACAGTAACAGAAGGTGGTGCTGCTCAGCGGGATGGCAGGTGAGCAAACTACTGTTATTGATGACTAAAGTCTAGGAAACTGTCTAGGAATTTCTTTCAAAGGTAGCTTTTTTCTTTTGATGTTTTAGGACAGAATTTTAGGGTATTTCTCATAGGTGGAAAATGTTAAAACACTTGAATTACTTTCCGATTTGTAGACAGAATACCTGATGAAAATGGGTGGATGGATCTATTATTTGTGTCTGACTTTGCATCTACCCATTTATCTATTTATCTAGTAGGAAGTGGAAAGAAGGATGGGTGTATATATTAGTTTAGAAGTATGCTGTGGAGATCAGCATATAGTTTCACCTCAGAATATCCAAACAAATGTTAATAGTTCTGGTACTTTTGAGAAACAGCAGACAGAAAATAGGAACTCTAATTCTGTGATGATGATAATGGGTGGGAGGGGGCCGTCAATGTTTGTCAAAATGTGTTCTGTCTGAAAACACAGATTCCTGAGTGCCACGTAAACCTGTGGGATTAAACTCATTAGGAGCGGGGGCTGGCAGTCTTTTCTTAAACATCCACCTTGGGTAATTTGGGTACACACCAGAGCATCAGCGGGTCATTTTTTCATTTCTTAGCCTTCATCATCTCAAGCAATAAGTACCTTTAGATTTTGATTAAACCTCACACTAGGCTACAGATGCATCACATGGGGGCTGAAGCAGAAGGCTGGCAATGAAAATAAAAGTAGACCCCGAACTATGAGTGCCACATTCCAAGAAATGTCATTTTACTTTTCTTGGAATGTAAATAACCAGGCTTTGACTTTTTTCAAGGTTTAGATGTATTTCACTTAACATCTTCTCAAGAAATAATAAAGCATGTTGAAAATCATTTTTGAATCTCTACTGAGACCCTTAGTAACAGTAATTCCTTTGAGATACTAAAAACACATATTGATATATGCAGATGATTCCCAACGGAAGCTAAATTGATTTATTTACACAGGAGACCACACCATCAGTATCACTCTTTCCATGAGCTTAGGGACCACATCTTAGTCAGAAGCCTTAATTGAATTGCTGTAGCACCTGGGCAGAGAAGGTCAGTGTCAATCTTTTGAATGAATATTCAGCTGACTGAGTCACATCAAAGGAAGAGGGTTATTAGTATTTTGTGTTTAAGAGTAATTTATTAACAGTCTTCCTCTATTCAGAATAGTTTTAAAAAAACTTCTTTGCCCCATCAATGAATTATATAATAGTAGTAGGAAATATTTTTCATTATTAATTTAGAACCTTTTTTCCAAATGAGCTAAATGTAATTGTAAAATCTACACTATTTCTCTTTAAGTTTCGTAAACATTTAAAAGTCATTCTTAAGTGACAGGAAATCATTCTTATTATTAGTATTCAAACCATACTGAATTATTATGAACAATCCCTCTTAAATAAATGGACCACAAAGCCAAACCAAAATGCAAATTGATTAAAAACAAAAAGGTAGAAAAGTTTGCATTTGGCCCTCAGCCAGTTCCTTTTTGTTCTAAACTCAGACCTATTCACTTTTCATCACTCATTTTAGAAATTGGGTTTGTTTTCTATTAACCTATTTATTGATTTGTTCTCCTGCGTAGTTTTTGATTTTCACCTGTGTGTGCATGCCCTCGGTCTTTTTAAATGAATGTTTCCCTAGTACAGTCATTCTGTTGTCGTAATAGATGGTTAATAAGCGCCTTGGTGAGCGCACTAAGAAAGGTTGCTTGATGTAACGAAAGGAGCAGAATCTTTGGGATCATGTGCCCAGGAGTCTTAGTTCCATTCTCTCTACTCACAGCTGTGGGATATTGAACAAATGACTTAATTTTCGTGTTGCTTACATTGTTGTAAGTATTAAATAAGCCTATGTGAATAAGAAATTTTTTATAGTGCAGTTTGTTAAACTCTTTTTCAATGAAGTAAGAATAAGCTTGAAAGTTACTAAGAAAATAGTTACAGGAAGTCTTATGAAAAACTATAGAAAAATGTATAAATTATGTCTAATATATTATAATTTTGGAGGTCAGGGGAATTTTAGAGATCTTTCAGTCTATACCTTTTATTTTATGGCATATGGAAACTGAGGATGTAATATGAAAATAAGTGGTTTCATTATTAAATCTATGGTAGTGTTCATATTTTTATATTATTATTTTATTATTATCACTGTTGTGTGTCTGTTCATTTGCACAGTATTTAAATGTTTACTATTTAAATGATATCAGTATAAAAAATTACAAAAGGAACAGTTTGTTGCTGCTTCCAGTCAGTAATTTAAAAAATTATGCTATATGTGCTTATTGATGTAGAAAAATACTATATTAAGGATTTACAAAGCATTATGGTTAGTATGGTGTCATTCTCGTGTGGTTAGGTTAGGTTTTCTGTTCATGGACCTCCCCTAACCTACCCTTCTCTCTCTTTCTCTTTCAACTGGGAATTAATGCAAACCAATGTGTTGAATGACCCCAGTCTGCCTTTTTTGGGTGGGGAGGGGAGCAGATTTCAACTAGTATGGAATATTTAATATTTTATAAAGAATAGGTAATACTTGTGTATATTTTTTAAACTAGAACTAAAAACTATAAAGTTATCACCATGTGACCTCAGGAAAGTTACTTTTCAGAACTCAGTTGTGGACAAAATTCAAGTTCTGAATTAGATGTTCTTTAAAGTTCCTTTTAGCTTCAAAAGGATAAGAGTCTATATTATACCTTTTTAGCCTGCTTTAGTTTCTTAATAACTTTCTGTTATTTGAGAAAACTATTTCAATTTAATTTCAGATTTGGTCACACTGTTTTCAAGGGTTGTTGAAAAAACAGACCTATATAGAGAAATCTTTTCTCCTGCCTTCCCAGCCCAACCCAAGAGACCTTTTTCACTGGGATTGCTTTCACTCCTTACAAACATCTCCAACTGTTGCTGCCTTTTAAGCACTTTGAACGATTTGCCGTTAATTTGTACCTCCTAAGTCATCCAGTGCAGTTACAAAGTTTGAGTCCTTATTCTTTGAAAGTGTGTCTTACTTTCCAAGTCTTCTTTTGTCAAGCCTTTCAGGTCTGCCGTTCCCTTTCATAATATGCCGGAAACATAGAGGGTGCTCGGTAAATTTTTGCTCAATGAGCGATACTTGGGCTTCAGTCACTTTCAAAACATTTACTTGGGCCTAACATTTTTCTTTTTATGTTCCTTCTCTCTTCTCCCTGCGCCCCTCCTCCTCCTCCTTCTGGTTCTCTCTTTTTGAGCAGCCTTGCCTCTTACAGGGAGCTTGTAAACTTAGCTGAGTGACGTGATAACTATTTCCACCTTCTGTTTTAGTTCTAATTTTATAGTAAAATAATATTGAAGTTATTAACCGTTAGTTTTTGCTGCCATAAATTTTATAATTGTGTACACAGGACACTTTAGCACACTAATTATTTCTCCAGTCCTTTTTAATGAATCTATAACACACAATGACTTTTATGATAATACCACTGAAAATCCTGGTAGAATAAATTACGTGGATGATAACTGACAAAGATAGTAACAATGCTGCACTACAGAGGCGAGTTAGAACCGTACAGCGGACCTGCTTTGTTTCTGTCTCATGGTTGTTTCTCAACCTTCTGCAGGTCATCATTTTACATCATTCTTTTCAGGTTTGGGTGGAAAATAGGAAATGTGAAGTGAGGATGCTGTGTAAATTTATCCTTATTCAACTGTTGGTTTTCAAATAACTTGAGCTATTTTTTTGGGTAGCATCCTCTGGGTAACTCCAGCATATAAACCAGGTGCAGAGTCCTGTTCTTGTGCTGACCCTGCAGCATACTCCCCTCCTGCAGGGCCCAGCCGTGCCCCGAGGCGCCCTCAGACCTGGGGCAGCCCTGTGTGCAAACTGCCGTCTCGATTCCACGGTTTCCTCTCTGTGTGCACACTCCTGTGCCACTCTTCTAATCAGATATTTTGTTTGTTCACCCTCAGTATTTTCATATACACTTAGAACTTCACCATCTAGCATTCTGGGAAGACTCTGTTGACCGAAGTTCTCGAACGTTGTTCCAGCTGGTCTCCCTTTCATTCGTTGTTGGTTGCTTTGTTTACAGAAGCCCCATGAGGTAGAATTTTTGTTTCTGTTTCTCTTTGTCCAATACATCATGTCAATAATAATTACCCAATAACATTATCCAAAGCCTAAAATAATCCAACTTATGTAGTTTTGTTAGCCTTCCCCCCATTGGTACTGGCTAATAGATTCAGAAGTGAAGGGTGTCAGAAGCACCAGCCTGTGGCTGAAGAGCAGTGCGGGGGGACAGGTGTTTATAGCGTGTGGAAACCGCTGTGGAGGTGGCCAGGGCCGGATGCCTTCATGGGTCAGCCAGGTGCATTCCCATGAATTCCGTTCCAGGAGACGGTGCTTCCTGGGGAAAGCAGGCCATTTTCTCTGCTATTCTGGAAAATATTTGGAAAATCTGGATTATATGCATTCTTCGTACTCTGGGTTGGTCTGATGCAGAGAGTTGTCCATTTAATTTTTACTGCCAGGACTTATCCCTCATCCTTTCTGTGCTTCTAATTATGAGCCAAGACTTGAGGGTTTCTGTTCTGTAAGGTTGCATCTAAAAGTTATCCTCTCCCAGGAAAAGAAATTCAAGCAAATAAAAATCACTTCCTCAAACTTTCCTCAGTGTAACTTACACACTCAAGTTTTGGTCTTCAGTGTGTTCTTTCGTATTCTAGAACTGGTGGACACTTTGCTTTAGGACTAAACTACTATCCTTCTATCCTTATTCTGGTAAAACAGAAGTTCATTTCATTAGCTTATCTTCACAATTATTTTTTTTCTGTCACTATTATTTCTAGCATAGTCTCAGTTATCCATATAAATTGAACTTGTGGCCTACTTAATTAGCTCCTATTTAACAACCTTCGCTGGCAATTTGATAATAATTGCTTATCACACAGAATCAATTTAGGAGACTAGCACATATCATTTTCTGTAACCACACACACTATTTTTGCTCTTGTTTTTTAAGAATTTTTTTAATCCTTACCTGAGGATATGTTTATTGATCCTAGAGAGGGAGGGAAGGAGGAAGTGGGGGAGAGAGAGAGAAACATTGATGTGAGAAACATCAATCAATTGTCTCCTGTAAGCACCTCAGCTGGGGATCAAACCTGCAACCTAGGTATGTGCCCTGACAGGTATCAAACCTGTGACCTTCTGGTGTATGAGACGACACTCCAACCCACTGAGCCACCCAGCCAGGGCCATTATTTTTACTTCTTAAAGTGCAAGGATGAACACATTTTTAAAAAATATAATGCAAAGTTACAGTAACTTTGTAGCATTTTAACATAAGCAGAGTTGTATATATAGTCATATGCCACTTAACTACTGAGATACGTTCTGAGAAATGCATCATTAGGTGATTTTGTCATTGTGTGAACATCCTGAAGTGCACTTGAACACACCTGGGTGGCATAGCCTGCTGCACTTAGGCTATATGGTACAGCCTGCTGCTCCTGGGCTATAAGCCCATATAGCATGTGATTGTAACACAATGGTATCTGTGTATCTTAAACATAGAAAAAGTACAGTGAAAATCCTATATAAAAGATTAAAAGTGGTGCACTGTGTAGGGTACTTACCATGAGTGGAGCTTGCAGGTCTGGAAGTTGCTCTGGGTGAGTCACTTACTGAAAATCAACAATAATAATCACCTGAAAACCTCAAGAAGATTAGGTCTAAGAAAAAGTTAAAGGATGTCTCAAAAAGTAGGTAAACAATTTTCAAAGCAGTAAGTGTGAAGAAAATTAAGAGTAGAAACTAAACCCAGAATTCTACTGTGTTTAAGTATAGAGCTGCACTTTGATTCTGTCCCTTATACTTCACTGTCTTCGTTATCAGACTGGGGGAGGAGAGGGGAAGGGTCTGTGTAGTTACGCACTGAAGACAGTTGGAATGGGCCACTTACTTGTGGATATTAGCCTAAAACATGGACGATAACATATTTGTAAAAAACTGTAACAGAAAAAAAGCAAGCTGAAAATAATGTACAAAAAAATAGTTGTTTAGTAAACACCTTAAAAGGTTCAAAGACAAGAAATCAAAATTTACTTAGCAAATTATTAAAATATTTTACAACATAATATTCAGTTGTAATGTAGGTGTAGTAGACTACTTCCCAACACTATTGGGGCTTACAAATTGAACAACCTTTCTTACACACTTTGACTAGGTAATTTCACTTCTAGGACATAATTCAAAGAAATAATTAGAAATATTCACAATGATTTTTATATAAAAATGCTAACTTGAAAAAACATACTGGTATAACAACATGTAAATGGCTTATATGTATAAAACTACAGCATAACGTATATTCAATGTCTGTTATAGAAAATTATTTAATGATGTAATGTATTATTTAAGTATAGGCTCTGGAGTCTATATTCTAGGTTTATAGCCAGGCTCTGCCACTTATGTGATATGACTACATCAGAGGAGCCAAAAGCTTCCTAATATGTAAAACAGAACTACTTAATAATATAACTTAATCAGGGCGATTAGCAGGACTCAATAAGATAAAGATACAATAAAAATTTTAAAAATAAAATAAGGTCTAAAATAAATAATAAAGAGCATAACACATTGCCTGATATATCTAAACACTCAACAAATATTATCTTGATGAATAAAAGTATAAAATCCCACAAAGCCATATATTCAAATAATCCTAATTTTGTTAAGTAAGAGAAAAAGTCACCAGCATAATCTTTATAGTAGTCAACTCCAGATGATTAGATTACATGAGGTTTTTATTTTCTTTTTTATGTATTTCCACAGTTTCCAAATTTTCAACCTTGAACATGACTTACATTTGTAACTTGAATATATTCTCTAAAATCAGCACATGCTAATTTGACAGTTGATGGTAGTGACTGTGGAAATGCTTTAAAAGGCTTTCCTTTAGACTGAAGGAGGCATCACAGTTACTTCTTTATTGAAGGCACATATGTGCAGAACCATAAAATAACTGGACCAAATGTTTTGGATTCAGGATCTATGATCTCTAAGCCAAAGCCAAAAAAGACATTTGCTCAGAAAAATGTAATGGACAGGGGGAATTAATACACGTGATTTTGAGCTTCTGTTTTTCAACAGAAATTTTATAGTGCTCATCATATACAATATTAAAAGCTGTGTTTTATGACTAAGGTTTTGGAGAAAACTGGGTATCTTGGAAATCATGTATTAAGCTGTGTATTTTAAATTATTACTCTTATTTGTCCAAAGACTCACTTATGTCCAAAGACTTATTATATGAACTTGGGCTCTTATAAAAGATACTTCTGAGCTTCTAGCAGAATTTTTAAGAAGCGTTTTTTCTTAAGTGTCCAGCATATTTAAAGTTTTTATTTTATTTTTTAATTAAAGTTTTCATTAACTACTAGAATATAAGATTCATTAAAGTGCTTAGTATTCTCCATGAACTGATTAGATTATCGCTTTGTCATTAAATACCCTCCTAAGTGAGGAACATACTTCATATGCACACGGTGAGACAGTGGCTTCTGCCAACTACAGCCACCAGGGAATTTGGAGCTTCATTTCTGCGACCTCAGAAACAGGTTAAATGACCAAAGAACCACAAAACCTCACTGGTCTAGATTTCAAAGGGCTATTTTTCTTTCTAGTGTCCAGGAAATTTTTTAATGGACTACTTGGACCTCACAAATAGACAAAGAAATTAAAGGATAACAACTCCATTTTTTTTATCATCTCTCACATTATAATAGGTAATGGTAATGGATCTCTATAATCCCAATAGAGATCTCGAATGGTGAGATTATAAAATTACATTCCCAATCATTTCCGCTAACAGTGGGGAATTATCATTTTTGTTATCTAGTGCAAACTAGATTCAGAACTAAACTGGCCAAGAAACAGTTAAAAAAAAATCAAAAGTACTAAATTAGGAAAAAAAAATATGATAGCAAAGATAAAATTCTATTACTGCTTTAGAATCACTCTGCAGACCAACTTAAGATGTGGCTGGTCTTAAACAATTCATGAAGCGCATGTCTGTGGCGGTGCCATTGGAATGGCTTTGTGAATCTACTCTGGAACCTTGGTGGAGCCTTCAAGTTATTATAGGCTAGTAGTCAAAAACTTAAAGTAAGGATGACATTCATATATATGAAATAAACATGTATTCGACTTTATTCAGCTCACTAATTAAGAGAATCAGTGAAATGGTAAATGTAGTTCAAAGAACATTTTAGGAGTAGCATTTAAAGGCAAGTTAATAAAGTAATATCAGAATAACATTGCAAGTTTGATGCAAAACTGGTTAATATTCTTCAGAGAAATAAACCATGGCCTATGAGATTATCTTTTCTAGTAGAAGAAAAGTGTCCAAATTTTTTTCAGGACAGAGATCTACAAATTAACTTGCAGCTTCAATATATGCAGGACTTTTAATCAAGTTTAAGTAGTGCATCAATTCAAATTCATTTCCCAAGTTATCCTTGAGTGGGCCTGTTAAGTCATGTACCTACATGACATTGAAAAGAATGGTGCCCTCCTCCAATTCATATTTCCAAGCTTTACATAGTTTTGCTGAACACATGGCATAACACGATGTGGACAACAATTGCCCAGGGTAATTATAGTAGCATTCAATTTTCATTAATGGAAAGAGTCAATATGATAAAGATACCAGTTTTCCATAAACTAATCTTAAAAATCAGTGTAATTTATTAAAACACTAGCAAGTATTTTTATAAAGCTTGGCATGTAAATCCAAAACTAATTATGAAGAGAAGCTCAAAAATAGCTCAAGAAGTTTTGAAGGCCATGAACTAGGTAAAGGAAATTGTCCTATGACATGTCAAAACTAATTATGAAACAATGTGGTATGCAGGGATAGACAGCCAGACAAGTAGAAACTAATAGAGAACCCAAAACATGTTGAAGACCATTACAAATCAGTGGAGTAAGAAGTACACTCTTTGTTAAATGTTGTTAAGCCAATTGTTTATACACTTGGAAAAAAAAATATTACTAATATATTAACCTAAAAAATAATTTCTAGGTGGATTACTACTTAAATGTAGAAAAACAAAATATTGAAAATAATTTTCTTTTGAAGAAAATATAGAATAATTTTATAGTTTTGGGGTAGGAAAGGATTTCTTTTCTTTGTTTTTACATTTATTGTTGTACAGTTACAGTTGTCCCGACTTTTCCCCCATTGCTCATCCCTACCTCATCCACCCCACTCCCACAGTCAGTGCCCCCCCACAAATTGTCCATGCCCTGGAGTTCTCTATTCATGCCTCTTTGCCCCTTCCCCTTCTTTCCACCCGTATTCCCCTCCCCCTTCCCCTCTGGTCGCTGTCAGTTTGTTCTTTACTTCCAAGTCTCTGGTTCTATTTTGCTGATTTGTTTGTTGATTAGGTTTCACTTACAGGTGAGACCATGTGCTATTTGTCTTTCATGGCCTGGCTTACTTCACTTGGCATAATGCTCTCCAGTTCCATCCATTCTGTCACGAAGGGTAGGGGCTCCTTCTTTCTTTCTGTTGTTTAGTATTCCGTTGTGTAAATGTACCATAGTTTTTTGATTCACTCATTTACTGATATGCACTTAAGCTGTTTCCAGCACTTGGCTATTGTAAATAGTGCTGCTGTGGACATTGGGGTCCATAGGTTCTTTCAAATTGATGATTCAAGGTTCTTAGGGTATAGTCCCAGCAGTGGGATCACTGGATTGAAGGGCAGGTCCATCTTTAGTTTTTTGAGGAAATTACATACTGTTTTTCACAGTGGCTGCACCAGTCTGCATTCCCCATAGTGCACTGGGATTCCCTTTTTTCCACAGCCTTGTCAGCACTCGTTGTTTGTTGATTTATTAATGATGGCCTATCTGACTGGTGTGAAGAGGTATCCGCCGTGGTTTTGATTTACATCTCTCTGATGTTGAGATGGCTAGTGATGTTGAGCATTTTTTCATGTGTCTATGGGCCCTCTCTATGTCCTCCTTGGAGAAGTGTCTGTTCAGGATTTTTGCCCATTTTTTAATTGGATTGCTTGTCTTCCTGGTGTGGAATCCTGTGAGTTCTTTATATATTTTGGAGATCAGACCCTTGTCCGAGGTATCACTGGCAAATATGTTTTCCCATATGGTTGGTTCCCTTTCCATTTTGTTTATGTTTCTTTAGCCATGCAAAAGTTTTTCATTTGATGTAGTCCCATTTGTTTATTCCTTCCTTTATATCTCTTGCCCTAGGACAGGGGTGTCAAACTCATTTTCACCAGGAGCCACATTATCCTTGCAGTTGCCTTCAAAGGGCCGAATGTAATTTCAACTCCTTAACAGTTGAGTAGTTACATTTATATGGTCCTAAAATTATTTTGACCCTTCAAAGACAACCTCAAGGCTGATGTGGCCCCCGGTGAAAATGAGTTTGACACCTCTGTCTTCGGGGATGTATTGGTGAAAATATTGCTGCATGGGATATCTGAAATTTTCCTGCCTGTGTTTTCCCTTGGGATTTTTATGGTGTCACAACTTATATGTAAGTCTTTTATCCCACTTGAGTTTATTTTTGTGTATAGTGTAGGTTGGTAGTCGTTTCATTTTTTTGCATGTACTTGTCCAAATCTTCCGACACCATTTATTGAAGAGGCTATTTTTACTCCATTTTATGTTTCTGCCTGCTTTGTCAAATATTGACTGACTGTATTGACATGATTTTATTTCTGGGCTCTCTGTTCTATTTCATTGATCTATGTGTCTGTTCTTATGCCAGTACCAGACCATTTTGATTACAGTGGCCTTGTAGTATAGTTTGATGTCAGGTATGGTGATCCTTCCTTTCTTGTTCTTCTTTCTCAAATACAAAAACTACCTGACATAAAGCTAAAATTATAAATGAGATTCTGTGTATATTTAAATTGTTTCCCTCAAAATCACTGTTTTCTAAAGAATGTTAAAAGACAAGTTACAGATAGGTGTAAAACTATTTCAGATGATGTGAAAACATATTATATAAACCAATAAGAAAAAAAGACAACCCAATATCAACAAAAAATTGGTAAGAGACATGATCTAACATATGGACAGTTGACTCTTAGATATAGGAAAAGACATTCAGCCTCACAGATAGTTAGGGAAATGCAATTGAAATTACAGCATGGTGTCTTTTTACACTGACAAGACCTGCAGTATGTAAAGGGTCTGACTGTACCATGCATTGGTGAAGGGGTGAAGAGTCAGCATTTGGAACTGAAATTTGTCACTTTGTTCAAGTTGAAATTGCCTCTGATCTTTGACTCAGGAATCTTATTTCTACAACCTGGAGAAACTCGCACATGTGTGTAAAGAGACATGTATGTCATTGGTTATTACAATAGTATTCATAATAGCTAAAACTTAATATAATTGTTCCTCTGCAAAAAATGAATGAGTACATTTTTGTATATTTATCAAAATAATACTATATGGTTGTTAAGATGAGCTAGCTAAAATTGTATTTGTAACCATGGATAAATCTTACATATAACATTGAATAAAGGAAACTAAATTGTAGAAAAAGAAATTTACTATGAAGTTTGAAAACTGGAAATATATATGTTATGCCTATTCATGCATACTTGATATTTCTTTTTCAAAACATCGATAGAAAGGCTAACCATCAAAATCAGCATGATGGCTACTTCTGTGTTAGCAGTGAATGGAATACAATTAGAGACAAATAATAAAGGGACTTCAGCTTTTCTGTAATAAATTAATAATTTCATAATAATATTTGTGTGTTTATTGTCTAATTCCTTCTTCATTTTTTCATAATTAACATACTTCATTTTAAGGAATATAAAAAAGAGATGTATAAAACATGTATATAAATTTAGAAGCTTTATACACTAAATATCACTCATATTGTACATTGCTCCTAAACATAAATATATACACACACATGCACACATGTGCATCTTTATGTGTATGTATATGTGTGTGTGTGTGTGTGTGTGTGTGTATGAAATTTATATACATGAAGGATTCCCTGGAATTCTTGTAGAATTTCCTTGGAGAGTATGAAGCCCCAAACAGTATTTCATTTGTATCTGTAATGTTCTAAGTCATTTTTAAGGACAAAAGAAAATGCAGAAATGTCATACATTAACAGTAATTCTTTGTGATAGCAATATGGATGTTGGGTAACCGAATCTCTTCATTTAGTATTGCTTATTTCTATTTTTCAAAACAATCTTTTAAAAACAGTGACCATTTGATGGAGATCTGGAGCTGATACGTAATTTTGTATCTATAAAAGTACCTTAAAAATCAAGTATTTTGTCAACTCTTTTATTGTGGGCAGTACTATATTACCAGAAAAATCAACTGTGGGTAATTTTTCTGTATTCCCGTAGAATACAAGTCAATGACCAGATTGTAGAAGTGGATGGAATCAGCTTGGTGGGCGTCACACAGAACTTTGCGGCAACGGTTCTCAGAAACACCAAGGGCAATGTCAGGTAAGCATGTGGTCTCGGGTGTGTATAATTTGGTTACTTGGTATTTTGTTAAAATTAAAATTTCTGTGATTATACCTATACATATATTTAATGATAATGAGAATTTTATCTAAATGCTAAAATATTTGCCATTTTTAAATTTTTCTTTATTGCAATTAGTTCATTTGAATGTAGTTTAAAACTAACAATTATAGTATTTTAGAAAGACAGGAAGATACGGAGTGTACTGTGTGAATAAGTATGGTTAATTATTGCCCTGACCAGTATAGGTCAGTTGGTTGGGCATCGTCTGGCAAAGCGAATGGTCCTCAGTTTGGTTCCTGGGGAGGGCACATGCCTGGATTGCGGATTTGGTTCCAGGTTGGAGCACATAGCAGAAGCAACCGACTGATGTTTCTCTCTCACATCAATGATTCTCCCCTTCTTTTTCTCCCTCTTTTACCTTCTCTCTAAAGATAAATAAATAAAATCTTTAAAAGTATGTGGTTAATCATTGAGCTCCGTTAGTGTGCATTATTCACAGACGACATGGCCATCTATGTAGAAAATTCTAAGGAATCTACAGGAGTTGCTACTAGAACTGATAAGTGAGTCAAGCAAAGCTACAGGAGATAGGGTGATGTATAGAAATCAATTCTATTTCTCTACACTAGCAACAACAAAGGATTGAAAATTCAAATTTAATAGCATCCATGATAACATCAAAAACATGAAATACTTAAGAATAATCTGACAATATATTGAATATTTCAGCAAAATTCTTCTGAGGGAGAATAAACAACTTAAATGAGTGAAGAAATAGACCATGTTTATGGATCAGAAAACTCAATATTGCTAAGATTTTAATTCCCCTCGGTACCCACCAAATCCACAGATTAAGCACAATCTCAGTGAAAATCTCGGGAGTTTTCTTTTCTTTTTGTAATAGAAATTAACATTTTTTAGAAAAGAACAAAGTTGGGGATTTCCCTGCGTGAAAGCTACACTGATTACATCAGTCTGCTTTGGGCATCCAGATATAACTACTTAGATTAATGGAGCAGAAGAGGGAGTTCCAAAATAGGCCTACACAGACTTAAACAAGTGATTTTTGACTAATGCACCAAGGTAATTCAATGGGAGAAATTATAGTCACTCCAGAAATCAGTGCTGGAACAGTTGGATAACTACATTTTTTAAAAACCCCAAACTTGATCTCCTTTCCACAGTCTTTACAAAAATTAACTCAGTTGGTCATAAATTTAAGTACAACAGCTGAAACTATAAAATTTCTAGAAAACAGGCAAATGTCTCAATGACCTTGAGTTAACTGAGGATCTTTGAAGACAAAAAAAAGGAAGAAGTATAAGAGAAAGAAATGGTAAAATGCATCAAAACTTTAAACACTTGCTTTGAAAGGTACTCTTAAGAAAATGGAAAAGCAAGCTAAAGAATGAATATCTGCCAAACATTTATCTGATAAAGAACTATTATTTGGAAGATATGAAGAACTCTTATAGTTCATTAAGAAGATATACGACCCTACTAAAAATATGCAAACCAATTAAAGAGACACTTCACTGAGGTAGATACACAGTGAAGTACCTGGAAGGCTGCAGTAGAAACATGTCCCGACCCAGTGACTCGGGTTTGCATGTTCACAGAAGCTTTGCTCATAACAGTGGGAAACCAGTGAAACTGGGTTCCCACGTCCGTTCACTGGTGAATTAATGTACACAGTTTGTGTGTGTCACAATGTATAGGGATGGGCAAAAGTAGATTAATAATAGTAAATACAATCATTGATTAATAATACAAGAAAAAACTTTCGTGTACTCACAGCTGTAAATCTAGTTTCATCCGCCCTGCAACTTGTTTGTTTATTGTTGCATACCTTCGCTTAAGAACAACCCTGAACTTTTTGAAACTATTTAGGAAAGACTGACCAGGATGGTGAGAAGTCTAAACATTTTTCCTTCTACATACGGGGTCTGGCACAAATAATGTCCCTTTTTGTTATAAGATCTTTTATTACCAAATCATAAACATGCGATTCTGTAACACAGCATTATCACACTCAAGCATACCACATGATTTTAGGTGAGATGTTATTAAAACTATGAATTATTCCACCCATATTATTCAACTGCACTCAAGCAGGCCTTACTTCTGCCAGACCCTGTATCGCTCTGCCCTATTTGGAAGACATTGTAATATTAAAAAGAAAATTTAAATAAATAAGTGAATTTTTATAGATATGAAGGTGTTTATTTAGAATTTATACTTAGGCATATAATTTCTAAATATGGAAATTTTAAAAAATTGTGATTTTGTGATTGTGCATGATGAAGTGCCATTCTAGTGGAAGGCCGTGAAGGAATTGCCATGTTCGTGGGTATCATCAGTCCTTGTGGCTTTTGTGTTTACGTTACTCCCAAGACTACAGACAAGAGGAGCAGCCACTATGGATTTCAGACCATGGATAGTAGAACTTTTTCTTAAAAGATTTCATTTATTTATTTTTAAAGAAATGGGAAGAGAGGAAGAGAGGGAGAGAAACATCTATGTGAGAGAGAAACATTGATTGGTTGACTCTTTTACACACCCTGACTGACTGGGGACCAAACCCGCAGCCCAGCATGTGCCCAGACCAGGAATCGAACCAGCAACCTTTTGGTTTGTGGAACGATGCCCAAAACTGAGCCATACCCATCAGGGCAAACTTTTTTCTTATATATATGAGAATGGTCAACAGTCACTTGGTTGTATAGGACTTTAACATCTAAACACAACCAGCAAATTTTTATTAATTTTTTTGTTTATTGTATTTTCCCATTGCCATTGAGCCCCCTTATACCCACCCCTCCCCTCCACAGTCACCACACTGTTGTCCATGTCCATGAGCCCTTTAACCGTTTTTCAGCAAATTTTAGTGAAAGTGCCAGATATATTAATACATTTACTACCACTAGCTCAAGTAGAATTAAGTGAAATACTTAAAAAGCTACCAAGTTCAGAGACCCACAGCCGTCCTTGCCACCACCAAGATGGAGACTTTGTACCGAGTCCCATTCTTAGTGTTGGAATGCCCCAACCTGAAGCTGAAGAAGCCGCCCTGGGTGCATATGCCCTCGGCTATGACGGTGTATGCTCTCGTAGTGGTGTCTTACTTTCTCATCACCGGAGGAATAATTTATTATGTTATTGTTGAACCTCCAAGTGTTGGCTCTATGACTGATGAACATGGCCATCAGAGACCAGTGGCTTTCTTGGCCTACAGAGTAAATGGACAATATATAATGGAAGGACTTGCATCCAGCTTCCTGTTTACAATGGGAGGTTTAGGCTTCATAATCCTAGACCGATCCAATGCTCCAAACATTCCAAAACTCAACAGATTTCTTCTTCTATTCATTGGATTTGTCTGTGTCCTATTGAGTTTTTTCATGGCTAGAGTACTCATGAGAATGAAACTGTCGGGCTGTCTGATGGGTTAGAGTCCCTTTCGAGAAGAAATCTGTGGATACTGGATTTGTTCCCGTTACTGAAGTTTTAAAGGCTCAACCAGTTCTCTGATATGATATATGGAAAAGGCTGAAAACAGGTAGAAAAGAAGCATCTAGTAGAAAACGTGGGAAGCATATTAAAGCTTGGACTAGAGTATCTTCTTGGTATCAAAGAGACGAGCTCATCACACTTTCCTGCTGACCTAAACTGACACCAGTGATGTTAAGTGGCATTTTTTCTTGTTTTTAATTTCTTGAAAATATACTCCATTTCCAAAAGTACCATATTGGATAGAGTGATTATTTTTTACAACCTTCTTAACATTTTTTGGAGATGACATTTCTGACTTTCAGAAATCAGTGTAAAATCAGGAAGCAAGGTCCCATAAGCTGAGAACTCTGGGCAGCTGATCAGCTTCACCTGTGGTGCTTTGCCCTTGAACGGAGTAGATGGCAGGATGTTGTTTCAGAGTGCATGTGAGACTGTTTCCTGAGCAATAAGATGTATGAGAGAAGCAGAAATAAATAATTTTGTAATTAAAAAAAAAAAGCTGCCAAGTTCAGAGTTAGGTCATAAACTGCGATCAAGCATAGGAAAAATGAGACACGTTTTTTACAAGACCTTTCAGAAGTACCAGTGTCCTTGTGGCCCAAAGCTCTAGTCCTGAGAGTGAGAGAGTAAGTCTTGTGCAAGGGTTTTTTTTTTTTTTTTTTTAAAGATACAACATTCAGGGTTTTGTACATACCATAAGTATTTGTTAAAAATATGTGAATGAAAGAATTATTTATGTAAAACTAATAACTGTATCCTAGTACAACTTTTCCTTTTTTAAAGTAGCTTAATTCCACATTGAGAATTTTTAAGTTTTGACAACAAATGCCATTTTCACTAATGTACCACTTTTATTAGAATAACTTTTGTCTGTAAAACAAGGCACTCATAAATCATTTCTCAACATAAACTTTCACAGAATTCACACAGAACATGTAGAGTCTTTATTTCAATTCAGCAAATTATTAGTGCAACTTTATAGTGGTTTGTTTTTTGACAGCTCACCAGGGTATTCAATAAACTGATCAGATGCATTCCATATAACCTTGTCATCTAAACTCCGAAGGACAGTACATGGGCATTGCCTGCTCTCTCAATAGATGAAAAGACGAGGAAAACTGATTTATCTCACTTTGTCTACTGTATCTCAGCTTGCGGGGAAGAGGGGACAGTTTCCAGGGAAGTAGTTCATATTGGAACAAGATCATTGTTTTGAACACTAGAAGTGAGCCATGCTAAAAACATAAACCTTAATTGTATATTTTGGTTTTAGTATTGTATTATACATGTACATATAAAACCTTAGAAAATACCTAATTTTTTAATTTAAATATCCATTATGGTTTGGTTTCTGTTACCTCATTGTTTATAGCTGAAAACATAAAAAGACCACACCATTTCTTGTCGAAGCAAAGAAAAAAAGTTAGGAAAGTATCAAGAAAAAAATTTTTTTGAAGGATCTCGAAATTCAGAAACAGGCTGATGTGAGCACACGCGTCATTTCCACTGGAGGTTGTGTCTGGAACAGACGTCAGAGCTGGGGACAGAGATCATGTGTGCAGAGGGACTGAGCGTCACAGGCTTTGGTTATATTTTTGATTTTTTAAAAATTCAGTTAAATGTGGTCATGTACTCCATACATTTATCTTTTGAGGGTGACTGATATTAAAATGTTCGGAGCATACTATAGTACAAGTATTTTATCTTTTTCCTGTGGCTGACTCACAAAACTCCAGTCATTTTTCAAAACTAGTGTGATTCAGAGAAGAGGTAACTGAGGCAGTACATACTTTTAAATACACTCAGCCCTATTTGTATCTTAATATATTATCTAGATAAAAACAAGAGTAAACATTTATTAAATACTCTCTAGGTGCCAGATAATTAGTTAAGCTTTTTGTGTGGATTACATAATATTTTTCGTTACAGTTATTTTCCCCTTTTACAGACCCTTTAAACCCCTAAGTAACACAGCATATTCATACTATGAATATGAATCCATAATTGAAATAATAAATAATAACCTTACTTTAAATTTTACATTTTCTACTGTATTCTATATGTGCTAGATTATACATGTACTGTTATAGGACATATTATAAAGACGGCTTTAAAGTGGACCAAACATTTAAGAACATATAGAAAGGTAATTTGAATGTTACACATTTTCTGAATGGGAGCTGTTTATTAGTTTTGCCATAATAATAATAGTGCCTTCAAGTCCTCTCATGTTTATACCACATTTTATTCTTCTATCATTGCTTTAGACACAGGGAGTAGATACTAATTTTCAATGAGGAAAATAAAAATAGAGAACAGTCAGTTTTGCTTCTGGGTGCTTTTTCTCGGGGCCGCACTCGTCAGAATGAGTTCTAATACTGCAGATGTGCCCTGTAAGTCAGAGTGGGTCACAGGACTTCAAGGGTGTGTGCGGCCAGGTGCCGTAGCGCCGCCCACCTTGCCTCGAATGAAGACGCGTGTGCTGGAACCAGTGAGGATATTTCCTGAGAGGAATTGTCTGTTTTATATGCAGTTACAAATCACTTCTGTTCATCAAACTGTAAAGTCATCTTGAATGTGAACTAACATCGGGCAAGTAGTGAAACTGTTAAATTGTAGGGGTAAATTCATAAAGAAAGCCAAGCTGTGATTTTGAGCAACTCTGCCTTCATGATTTAAAATGCTGGTTTCTTAAGCAGTATGGAACAATTCTTACTTCCTCTGAAACTTTGATTATATATAATCATTCCTTTTAGGTTTAGCATTTATAAATAATTCTGGTTTGGAGTTGGAGACCATGTTTTGAAGACAGGAAGGAAGTTGCACATCATATTGGAGTTTTGATTATTATATTGTGTGATTACATAATTTATTATGATGTAGCCTCGACTTTAAAAAATTATTTTCTGCTTTAAAAATTCCTCACGAGGTCTTTCTTAAGATTCCTTTGTTCATCCCTAAAATCAGCAATTAAACTTAGTTTCAACTATTTGGCAAATGGACCACATCTGACATTTTTCTCTTCCTGAATTGTGTTTAGATTAACTTTAAACACTTGCCTTGCAGAGGAAATAAACTTTCCATTCTTAGGGAAAATTGTTAAACTAAAAGATGGACAATGTAATTCTCAAATGAGTTTAAAGAATTTATGGCCTAAGTGAATGTGAATTCTAATTTACTTACTATGAGCTTGGCTACTGTTTTTGATTAATATGCATTTTATACAGTAATTGCTTCCTTAAATCTCCTGTTATCTTTATATAGGTAAGTTATACTCCCTTAAACCCTACTCTGTTGTACATTTAAAGAAAGAAAAGATCAGTATAGAAAATTAAGAGGTAAACCACAGATAGGCAGAATATAATAAATCAAACACATATATCATTTGTGTGTATATATCTCCGTGTATGTGTGTATCTGTAATATATATAGATAAGGATGTGTAAATAGGTATCCAGAATACATAAAGGATTATTACAACTCAAAAATAGAAAGTCAGACAACCCAGATTTTAAAAAAAAGGGCAAGAGATTTGAAAAGATATTTCACTAAGAAAGACATATGAATGGTCAAAAAATGCATAAAAGACACTTAAAATAATTATTCATTAAGACATTAGACATTAAAACCATTACAAATACAATTAGATACCTACCCAGTAGAATGGCTAAAATTTTAAAAGACAATCCTAAGTGCTGGGAATTGAACCTGCAGTCTTTTGGTCTGTGGGATGATGCTTCAACAAACTGAGCCACACTGGCCAAGGCAGCAATTTTTAAAAAAAATTAAATATATACTTAACATATAACATCAATTCTATTAATTATTTGTCTAAGGAAAATGAAACTTTATGTCCCCACAAAAACTTGAACTCGTGTGTAATAACTTTGTTCATATGATCCAAATCCAACCCAAATACCTATCAATAGAAGAATAGATGAACCAAATATAGCAAATCTGGTACAATGAAATACTGTTCATTGGTAGAAAAGGAACAAATTGCTGATACTTGCAACAACATGGCTAACTGTCCAAAACTTTATAGTGAGCCAAAGAAGCCAGACACTCTGTAATTCTGTTTGTATGAGACTCTGAAGACACATCTACTGTGGGCCCAGGGTGAGAGTCATTTACTGCAAAGGGAGATGGTCTATTTTGGGTTAACGGAAATGTTCTGCATCTTTATCCGTATAGTGCCTACAGGTTTATACACTTGTCAAATTTATCAGCCTGTACATTTAAAATAGATGTATTTTACTGTGTGTGAATTACACCTGAATAAAGATGAAAATTTTAGTCTTTATGAATTCTAATTATAGTATATTCTTAGAGGAAAATAGGTCAAATAATAAAATAGGCACACAAACATAATATCAAAATTAAGTCTTGTTTGAAACTTCATAAAAATCCAAAAAACAATGAATTATTAACATCTAAATATAAAAATTTGGACATTTAGTGTATTTGTACAGAGAATGTGGAGTATTTCATTTAAAATTTTAATTGAATGCAGCGATGTATCGTAATCATAGGAAAGCACCAATTAAATATAGAAATAGCTAAGAGTCACATCCAAAGTAGTGATGTTAAATAATATGTAGAAATTATATCACAGAAATATTTTATTTATATTTTTTAAAAATAGAACCATATTAGTGTGAAAGATGTTAAGTGAATATTAATTTGTTGAGCAAAACACACAGTATGATGAGGACATATCATCAGTGACTTGCAATAGACGATTTCCCTGGTGTTTCCTTTATACTTTTTTTTCCTACAGGAATTAATACAAACGTATTTCCCTTAGTCCCTTTATTATTTGAGGGCATATTCCTCCTCATACCATCTTTCTCCAGAAAAAGGTAATTAATTCACTGCCTGTCCTCATTTTAGTTTTTCATTTTAAAACCAAAACCCCCCCACCTCCTTTAGTTTCCCTCCTTTCTCTTTATTTCCAAAGTTATAGTAACTTAGCAAAAAGCTACTACCTCTCTCTGTATATATTGACCCACCTAAGGTATGCTATACCTCAAAAAGCTTCCAAGCAGTTTTTGTTTTATAAGGAGGATGTTATTATGGAAATCTGAAGTTCAGTAGTACAGGAAATTAGGTGTTTGCTTCCATATGTAGGGAGTCAAAAATGTGTGAAGTACTGTTGAATGAATTACATTTGTTTTGTCTTCTCCCAAGGTAACATTTTTTTGTGATCATTTATTTCTCTTTCCTTTCTTTTCCTTTGGGCTGCTGCAGACACCACCCTGAACGACTCAGTTAACCAGTCCTGCCACCCAGGCCCGCCATTTAAAATAGAGCCGTGATGTTACTACTTTTTTTGAGGTTTCTTGAGCCCTGATGAGATAGATACCAAGCTTGGTTACTTGGTTACTTTTGTTAGCTCTCCTATTTACGAGACAGTCTAACTGCATTAGCCTTCTTTAACCTTCCTGCAGATTCGTTATTGGGCGAGAAAAACCAGGACAAGTGAGCGAAGTGGCGCAGTTGATAAGCCAGACGCTGGAGCAGGAGAGGCGCCAGAGGGAGCTGCTGGAGCAGCACTACGCCCAGTACGACGCGGATGACGACGAGGTGGGCAGCCCGCGCCGCTTTCTCTTTCCTGGGTCTTCTCGCTAAGCTCCTACTTTGTAAAACTATGTTTACTTTATAACGGAATGACAGATTCTTTGCAGTTTCCCAAGGAGAATGTGGCTACATTCAACCTCACCAGAAAGAAATATTACTTGAATTTGTTATTCATTTATGAATCAAGTAATGGTATTGTTTACAGTGTGAAGACTTCGGAATAAAAGGAGTCATCTCATCACTCTATGACAAGAAATTCGTTGAAACAAAAAAGAGTTAAACACCAAAATATCCATAGTGGCCGTCTTTAATGTTTGAATTGGGTGATTTTCCTTCTCAGCTTTATGTTCTTTCAATCTTGACCAAATTTTCTATAAGTAGAATGCTTTTTCAAAAAAAACCAATAAACATTTTGCTTGAAAAAGCACACATACAAACACAGGAAAGTACTAAAAATCACTGAGTGTTTTCTTTTTTTCCAGGAAGAGAAAGTTCTTTGGATCTGCTCACTGTGATTTGTGCTAACATAATGCAGAACAAAGCTTTTCCACCAACACATATTCCATAGAGTAGATACATATTGGAATAATTTTGCATCCTGTTCTCTGTAGAAGATCAAGTAAATGAGTAGAAGCTAACCCCCAAGTGAAAACGGCTGTCCGGAGCCCTTGTGTGGAGTAATATAATACAGATGCTGGCCCATTCCTAATGTAAACGCCAAACATACATTGATATAATGGGACAACGCACTTTATTTTAAAGATGCATGTGTTTTATATCGGCATGTCAAAAGATCCATCAACAATTTAGTTGTAGTATTTCAATCTCCATAAATGTAGTGAATATTCAGGTAAAATAAATATTCTTTATTCCAGCTGATATAAGGACAGTGCACCTTAATACGTTCAACCTCTACTCATCTGAATTTAGTCTTTGTCCAGAACTTTTTTTGGTTTCTAGCCAGGGTGTAGTGAAGATTAATAAACAGATACTCAAATATTTTTTATGTATCTTTAGTCTGGAATGTTTTAACACAAATATCTTTTAGTCTTTTCATTTGCTTGCAGTATAAGGAGGATATAATCTCCATTTATTACACCAGGAAATTTACAATGGTGCATCAGTTAACTTTCGATCAAAGAGTACACATTAGAAAGTCTTCACGTGAATGATTAGTCTCTTAGAATTCTGTTTAGTTGATTTAGTTTTTTTCACTTGCAGAATTCATTTGAAATGGTGAATATTTTTTCATTATACTGAGACATTATGTATGAAAGTGTTATCTTGGATGTAGAAACTGAAAGAGTGATTACCTCAGATATTTGAACTTGCATCTCACCTGGTTTTTCCGTCCTCTGCGCTGGTGTTTTGTGTTTCGGCATAGATACTGATTTGCTTTGACTACAAGTCTGTTTTAGGGTCATGGAGTCATTCTCTGCAGGTCTGGTTTTTACCTGCTCACTCTGCTGGAAAGAAAGGCTTTGGGTCTGAGGTCCAGGGGTGTGTGGCCGACATCAGGCGGTGGAGGCTGAGGAGCCCCAGCTTTCCAGTCTCCGTGGGCCCCTGTGTCTCTGGCTGTAAAGCACAGGGACTGGGCTAACGTCTCAGTTCTTTCCAGCTTCTGATATTCCACGAGTCTCTGAAAGAAAGCATCTGGTCTCACAAGGAAAGAGGGAAAATCAAATAGTTTTTAAGGTTCTCCAAGTGAAATTTTTAGATCCCATACTACTTACTACACACTTCTCAGGTTATTTTGAGGAATTGATCATATTCATCCCCCAAAGTTTTCAGCTCAAGCAGCTAAAGCTTTATGTATAAGTGTATACATGAGGGGGGACCCATTTACTTATAAAATATTGTGTATTCTTACATGTCTAAGCATCAGCCACCTTCTGAGTACTCTCCATTTGATACAGTACACCTGCTCAAAACAGTTTTCAACTTGTCAACTGCAGTGCTTTTCAGTGCTTCTGCCATTTTTTGTTTCAACACTTACATTGGCAAAACATTTTCCTCTGAGGAGTTTTTTCATCCAGGGAAACAAAAAGTCTCTTGGGGCAAGATCAGGTAAATAGGGAGACTGGGGTGCAGGGGTCATGCCATTTTTGTTCAAAAACTTTTGAACATTCATTGTGGTGTGGGCAGGTGCGCCCATAAATCACCCATCAGGAAATGGGCAAATGCGTTGAAAGAGTCTTCAAAACAAATTCACTGAAGCTGAATGCAGCCTCTCAAAACAGTGCCAGTTGGTGTACTGATATAGATGGGTTCCTAGAACACTCACCTAGCAGGAAAAGTCTGTACTACAAGGGACCCACCCTCCAGAAGATAATTCCAGTTTCTTTTTGGCTCCCCCCTCATACACACGATTTTCTCTAATGTGATAATGAGTAAATGCAAAAGGAATTATTTGTTCCTCAACATTTGCACTTAGAAAAACATCACATAGAATTTTTTCTTTCTTTTGTAAGGAAAGCCAAGTGGATTGTCACTTAAAGTAGATATTTTCAGCAGGAATGGAGGTAAATAAATATTCAGTGTCAGGCACTTTGCAAGGTGCCTTTCCCACATGATTTCATGTCATCTTAGAGCAGAGAGGTTCTTTTCTCTCTCTCTAGAAATGCAGCAACTGAAGCTTTTCCTAGTGGTACAGCTCCTAGTTGGCACTTTAGGATGAGGAGAGGGTCTTCTTGGCCCCAAAGCCTGGACCCTGCAACCCACTGCATTTTGTAGTGGAGTGGGCGGATGGGTCTGTGAGTGACAAGAAATGTCACTAAGAGGATTCTTGTTTGAAGTGTTGGAATATCTTGTAATGCTTTGGTTCTGTGACTCTTTGTTTTTCTAATAATAAGGAATCAAATTCTTGGTGAGTTTTTTCACTCTAGGTGAATACTTAATCCATAAGTATCCTACAAAGACAGGGCTTTAAGGGAAGAATAGTTGAGTATACAAGTATTTTCCAAAAAACAGAATTTAGCTTTAGGTTAAACTTTTTCTTCTGCCTGCAAGTTGTAGGAATAGGAATCAGGTGCTTGCCACCATGGCGTTACAAGCAACCTTTGCTGTATTGACACTGTCAAGCGGCCTTTTCCTTTGCCTCTCTCCCTCGTGCTCCTCTCTGGCTTAGGTTTTTCCCTTCCCTGCTGCCACACAACCTACCCCCATGTGCCCAGCTAAAACTGACTGTGCATTTTCTGTGCATCAGAGAGACGGTAGCTGTACAAAGGATGAAAATTCACTCTTGTGTAAATACTTCAATTTACCTGCGTAACTTAAATTCATTTTTTTACTAATGCAACCTACTATTCTTAAATTGAGTTGAATGTTATGTCTGTATTTCTTATTTACTCTCTTTCCCTGTTAATAAAAAATGAAATGTCCAAGAAACATAATGGAAACGAGATGAACCAATAGTGGTTATCCAATGGGTAAATGGTCCTTGAATAATTTAGTTAGTTTTATATGTAATTGAGCAATTTATTGATTTACATATCTTGGTTAATCCTGAGTTATGTAATCAATCACTTAGTTTCTCACTCTTCTTATTTATAGAATCATTTTATGGTTTCAAAGATGGAGTCGTTTTTATTTGACTGTATCCCCCGTGGCATCCCCTGAGCCAGCCAGGAAAACCTCTAATTAAATGCAGAACAACCAAGTCCATCCAAGTAATTTCCAGAGCCAGCACTTAGATCAGCATTGTCTCCTGAAGGATAGATAGCTTCTGGTTTTGGTCAAATCGTCCAAGGTTTATTCTAACTTGGAACTTGTCACTTTGACAAAGGGGAGTTGCTTGCTCGAATTGCCTACAGGGAAAACATTGCAATGTGATAAATATAGCCAGAAATTGTAAAGGTACAATGGTTCTCTGTCGGAACCATATTTAGGATTAAATCTACTTTATCATGTATAGAGTGTGCTTAAATATATCTATTTTAATGCTTTAGGAGGGTATAAATTATACTCCAGAAGAATTTAAAATATATTTATATAATATACAAACTCTAAATTCCTGCACTTTTTCTAGGATTTTTTCTCCAAGTATTTAAACTAGAAGAGTTTATAATAAGCAAACAACCAATTCAATTTTAATTTGCATTCCCATATCTTTTATGCTCAATGTTAAACATTCTGATTTTTAAAAAGCAAAGCTAAAATGTCTCTACCTAGAGGCCAAAGAATAAAGGGGATCCTATAAAGAGGAGGTAGATATAAATCTGAAAAATTAAAAAGTGTCAAATATGGATCTGTGACTTAGTGATTGCATTTCTGGATTTAATAGAATTATTGTTCATTTCTTTTTCTTTCTTTCTCCCTCTCTTTCTCTGTTTCTCCCTCCCTTCCTTCGTTCTTCCCTCCCCCCTCCTTTCTTTCCCTTCCTCTCTCTTTCTGTCTCTGTCTGTCTCTCTCCCCCTTCTTCCTCCCCCTTCCTTCCTTCCTTCCTTCCTTTCTTCTATTCTTCCTTCCTTCCTCCCTCCCTTCCCCTCCCTCCCTCCCTCCCTCCCTTCCATTCTTCCTTCCTTCCTTCCCTTTCTTCTCTTTCTACAATCTGAAAGGTAACCATGGAGGATTTCAGTAAACCTCTCAGACATTCAGCACTCTCTCATGAAATTCTGGGAGTATGGTAAATTTTTCCACTAGATTTTAATTTTTGACAACAAATTAAATCTCCTGTCATACTCCACACACTCGATCTTTAACCTTTGTGTGGTGGGATGATGTACTTCTGGTATGTTTTGTGTGCTTCAGGCTTTGTGGTGTATTTTGTGTATCTCTTTCTCCCGGAGAGCGTTTTGCAGTGTGACATGCTGTGGGCTCAGACTGGCAGTGAAGTACAGATGGGTACTGTGCCACTTTTTTGAATGAGAAAATACATTTGGTCGTTCACATTAAAATGAACTGTTTTACATGCATGTGTAAAGTTGTAAGATTATTTTGCTTTTGCCTCTTTATATATCATTTTAAAATATATTATTCATTACATTTAAAGTCTCTTAGATTATAGTTGGCATTTCGGTCTCTTTTAGGAAGTGGTTCATAACAATGTTAATCCTCACTCCAGAAACGAAGGCTACCCTTTTTTAAAACATAACTTAACCTTTCTATGATTTGTTTCCATTACTGGAAATTAGCATCATTATAACTATTTCGTGGCAATAGTAGTCAAATTTTTAGAGTCTTTGGAAGTATCGAATACAACTTAGAGCAGCCACCTGCACAGATATACATTTCCATTGCTTGTGTTAACACGTAATAATTAGAGGCAAAAATATAACGGAAGGTCTGGTTTGCCTATGAGTTAAAAGGTTTACAAGAAGAGAAATTTTCTGTGAAAAGCATTAAAGGGGTAACATTGTATTTGACTCATGCCGTTTGCTGTTCCTGGCTGGAACAGCTAGTGTTGTGTGAGCAAGAGATGGCGGGTACTACAGATGGCCTTTCAGTCCTGGGAGTTGACTGTATCCCGAGTTTACAATGGCAGAAGCTAAAAGTGGGGGCATGCTCTTAGTTCTCAAAAGTATATGTTGTGGCAGGTACCAGGACTTCTGTGTTTGGGTTTATTTATTTATTTTCTAATTCTTTATCATTAGGCTGCTCTGTTTAGTGAGGGAAAAGCTTTTTTAATTTTTGTTGTCAACCGTTTTAGAGCACTGTGGCTGGGGTGCAAGGCGTGCCTGGCAACTGCAATAACAGTAACAACTATTTCCTTAAGGTTCGTTTTCTGGTGGGAAGTGATGCTTGTCTGTCCCTGCTTCACGTGTGAAATTAAATATTCTATGTCTCATTAACTAGCCGTCTGCTCAGAAGAACTTCTTGCGGAGCTGTGTGTTTGGAATGTTGAATGATAGTTTGAAGATTCCCACTTGAAAAATAATATTTATTCTGAAACATTATTCCAAATATTTTAGGTACAGGTTCTGCAATGTGGACTTGCTTCCTAATATTTAACCCGAGATGTTTTTAATCCCTAACACTTTAAATAGTTTGTAATTCACGTTAAAGGGAAACAAGAGATGCCCAACAGCAGGGCTCTGTGATGTTGGTACAATACACTGTACAACATGATTTATGTTACCTTTAAATCCAGTGATATTTTTAAAGAAAAGAATCATGTGATACAAAGTTCTTAATTTTTCAAAAAACTGCATGCACATATCTTTGGATTACCATCGTACTTATTCACATGATTTATATGGGGGACACGCCAAAATGTCTGAAAAGGTGCTGTGCTGTACATAAGACAGTTCTCATGGTCTTTAGCTGCCAGTAACAGAGGTAGAGAAGCTTCAAGCTGGAAGTCAGGCATGTGTGAAAGGAAAACCGGCTGGTGGTGACTGGAGGAGCCTAGAGATGGGAGAAATAGGAAGCCTTTTAAACGAGTTGTTCGGAGACTCCGAATTGACTGTATCTTTAAAATGATTAAATGTAATTATATTATTTGGCTTGTGACCCCTAGATCTACAGTAGTGGTCATTTTCGTCAGAACCCAGAACCATAAGGTACTTGGAAAAGATTCAGTTGAAAAATGTATCCACACTTGAACTGACCTAAATAGCGCACTGGCACGCACACTCATAAATTCACACACATACACTCACACAGACACTCACACGGTCCCCAGGAGGCAAATACCCTTCTCTACTTGAAAGGCCCTCTCTAGAAATATCCTTTGTATGTAGGAACAGTAGTATTACAACAGCGAGCTCCAACGGGAGGATGGGCAGCATCCATGGGAGACAGAGGCTGGAATAGAAATCCTTGGCTGAGTAATGTCATGTTTTTGTAGCCTGTTTTCTTTATTTTATCATAATGCAAGTGACTAGAATGTGTTTTCCTGCGATTTTCCTCCAGCTACCACATTATGGTGATATTTATGCATGTACCAGATGCAAAATACCAAAGAAACTTTATCAGATTTCTCCATGCCATTAAATTCTTCTGAGAGTATATACTTCGCAGTCCCTGGAAACCATGCTGGAGCAATTCTGTGTTACAGTGATGAGCCACGGAGTTCGCAGTGTTAACCAGATGCCATAGAAACAAAAACAAATGACAATATCTTTCAACTTTAAAAACATTTGTAAGTTGAACATACCTTTTTACCAAAAAGTTCTAAAATGCTTAACTCACAGTGAGAGATGGGCCATACAGACTCACTCTCCAGTGGGCCCTAGGGGTCCTGTGGTTCCTCAGGCCTGCGCTCCTCCTGGTTCCTCTGCCTTGAATGTGCCAAATCTTGGCTGCCATCGTGTGCCCACCCATCCTGTTCACCCCTCAGGGGCTCTTTTTGGGTTTCATCCATCTCCTCCAGAAACCACCTTCGTCTCTCTCAGCTGGGCTGGGCAGCCTGTTTTTATGACCCACGAGCACCATGCGTGCCTCTATTAATATTTACCCACAATTTTGCCTAACTAGCGTGTAACCTCTTCATTGACAGGCTGATTTTTAATACATCCAGGGATGAGCACAGCACTGGGCAGATTAGAGGAAGCCAAGGACTTGAACTGAGTTGAGTCACTCAAAGGATGTTAAGATGAAAGTTGGGGAGTAAAGTGAGGAGAATGTAATTTAGTTAGAAACATAATCTGAGACGGGTGGAAGAATGGCATAGGATCTGAGATAAAAGGAACATCCAACCTAGCAAGACTGGAGACGACACAGGGAAGGGACTGAAGGAGCACTCTGTGCTTGTCCTTGACACTCTGGGAGTTAGTAGTTTTCAATGGTCTTTTGCTTCTGCATTTTCATTGTTCTCAGAGACTATGATTTTCAAGAAGACTAGCTAGACCATACTGCAACAAAACCGTCCGCATATAAAACCAGAAAGAAAATGAATGTACATATTTCATTCTTTGTAAAGCTTTGGAACCTTAGAAATAACAATTTGGTCACTTGTGTTGACATGACTTCTTTTTATTCATAAATAAATAAAATGCAATAGAAGTAATAGTCAAAATATTCTTAATGATGTCAGGAACAGTACTGCACAGACAGCCATCTTCGCACCGATGCACTAACTTAGAAATAGACTTCATTCATAGAAATACATTTTCACCAGCAATAAAAACTAAATGGTGACCTGACCAAAAACGAACAGCCTAAAACTGCCTTGTCACAGAGGTTTACTAGGACTTGCTAAGGCCTCCATTTATTTAAACTGGTACAAATACTAGTAAGCGTGGTGGTAGTAAAAACTTACTTGATTTCTAAAATGCCAGTTCCTAAAGGGGTTTTACAGTTATTTTATTGACATAAAATGGACATAAAGTAAAATGTGCAGATCTTACTTGTATAATTTGATAATTCTTATATGTCTATATTTCACTATTAAAATCAACATTATTGAGGAATAATTTATATTCAATAAAGTGCACCAACCTAAAATGTGAGTAGGATAACAGTTGGATGCATAGCCAGCACCACAGTGAAGCTATGAACGGCTTTGTTACCTCAGCTCGTCCCCTTACAGAACTTCACGGTCACTCTCGGCTCTGAACACCATTCAGTCTGCTTTCTGACGTCGTAGATAGGTTTTTGTCAATTCTAGAATTACATTTGGCATAAAGTATATACTTTAAAATGTCTGGTTTCTTTCACTTTTCATACTGTCCTGTTTATCTTGAATGTTCTATATATCCTGACGATACTATAATTGGTATTGCTCTGAGTTATAGTAGATAAAGCTCAGGGCTCATCCAAAATGGGATATCTAATTGGAGAATATCAGCCTAAAGCAAAAGCCCTAGGGGCTCCCCTGCTCTGGAAAATGAGAATAAGTCTGATCTTCCACCTCAGGGACTGCAAGGCAATTTGCCAGTGTCAAACCTTGGTGCTGAGTAGAAGAAAAATTTCTTCTGAGAAATTGTGATCACAGCAGCCTGAATTTGTACTACCTTTTAGAAGAGAAAAAACAAGCACATCCTTTCTTGAGGGATTTCACCTTCAGTCAAAGCCTAATAGTTAAAGTTTCAAGAAATTACAGTTTTAGGATTACAGTTCAAATAAGGGAAGTACAAAATTCAAAGGGAAATAAATCACCATAGTATCAATCAACAGGAGGAAGAGAGGGAGAGGGAGGAAAGGAGAAGGGAAGGGAGAAAGAAAGAAGAAAGATAAGGCCCAAGTAATTTTATCACTTATATCCAACTGGAGCAAGTATCTCCAGTCATGCATAACTGTTTGTAGAAGACAAAAATGAAAGCAGCATAACTCTGATATCAGGGAGACTTTGAGAGTGTGAAATGTTTAAGGTAATGAGATACAACCTTGGTACCACAACCAAATAGTGATGAAAGAGAAGTCTTCCAGTCCCATCCTATTCATAAAAATAATGCAAAAAAATCCTCAACAAAATATTAGCAAATCATGTCCAATAATATATAAAAGAGGTCACGGCTAAGTTGAGTTGAGTCAATAATGTAAGTATGGTTTAGTACTTGAAAATGTGACTTCTTGCATTTGACATCATATTGGAAGGCAAGAAGGAGAACTATAAGAAATGGATTGGAAAGGAAGAAGCGAAGCTGTTGTTCCTCACTAGTGATGCAATTGTCTGTTTAGAAAACCTCAAACATGTCTACGGATTCATCATTAGATATAATATAAGATTTTAGCAAGTTTACTGGATTCATAATTGATAAAACATACAACATCTATTTCAGTGTGTCTCGGAGAGAAAATATAATTTATAAGTTACCTTGGTAAAAGGCAAGACCTTGCCTAATAAAAGATAGGTAAGACTTCATGAAGAAAAATTTTATTGAAATACATTTTATAAAGTTTGTATAAAATTACAAAGAAATCTTGTTTGTAGATTAAAAGACTCAATAGCTTAATTGAGTCAACTTTCTCTCAGTTGATTTATACCTTCAGTGTAACTCCAGCAAAAATAATTCTAAATATTTTAAAATAGGATTTGGTGAGCTATTGCAAAAATATATATGAAAGAACAGTGCACCAGAAATAACCACAATGTTTCATGTGCCTTAAAAGAGAGATATTTATTATTAAATTGTACCAGTTAAGACCCTGGAGCAAAAGAACAGCCATGCTGGGAGCTCAGAGACAGGCCCTCGCAAAATTTGATTTTTGACATAGAAACATGCTCAAGAAGAGTTCAGAAATGTTAGGCTTCGCAGTGAAGGAAAAATGGTGAAATTGCAACCCTCATCTCCATTAGTATCCCGAAGTTTATTCCAGATGGCTTGACTACTCAAATGCATAAAGCAAACCCATAAAAGATAGGAGATGGTGTGGAAGAATCTGTGTATTTATGACGTTAATCTAAGAAATGATTTCTTACATGAGACACTTAAGAAAGCAAAACCATATAGGAAAGTGTGGAGAAAATTGACTGCATTAAAGTTAAAAACTTCTGTTCATTAAAAGAATACTTTTATAAAAGCAAAAAGGCAAACCAGAAGCTGGAAGAAAATATTTGAAAAATAAATAACTGAAAGAGAATTATATAAAAAGTTCTATGAACCAGTAAGAAAGACTGTGTGTAGGCTACTGACTTAGTCACGTCGTAAGAGAGGAAACTGTAGTGGCCAGTGAATGTACAAAAAAGGTGCCCAACCACATAAGCAATGAGTATGTGAAAATTAAAAATCAAAATGAAATATTTCAACCTACTGAACTGATTTAAATGGGATATTTTAGGTTTTGGTGAGAATGTGAGGTAAAAAGACCTTATTCTCTGCACACAGAAATATAAATTGGCCCATTCACTTTAAAAAACAATTTGCTCTTGATAAAAAACAAGTGTTAAACCTGATATTTCCAGTACCCAACTGGCATTATACATAGTTATTACAGTAAGAAATATATAAGATTAGTCTTAGAAAAAATTGGATACAACTGATATCTTTATCAATGAGAAATGGGTAAATACACTGTAGTGCAGACGTGCAGTGGAATGGTACATGGAAGTTGTTTCTGCAGTCCACAAGAACTGGCGGAACCTCAGACATGTGCCATTAAAAACAAAAAGGCACCAAAGAATACAAACAACATGACTTCATTATATGAAGTTTACAATCATGTAAAAATAAATGACACATTGTTTAGTTATAATAAAAAATAATAAAACTAGAGAAATTTAAGAGGGATAAAATTCAGCAGGATTACTCTGCAGGACAAGTGTTAGAAATAGATTAAGCAGACACACTCAGAGAACCATAATTAGAATGTAGTGGTTCTGCTCCTGTTCTTGAACTAGGTTGTTACCTCATTGGTGGTTATCCTCATTGTATTTTCTAGATGCTACATAAATTTTATGCATCAAACCAATATTTAATGAAAAAATTAAAATCTGCCACATACAGTTGCTTCTATTTATCAGTTATATAGACATGAAATGAAGACGACATAGTTCCCGCTCTTCAAGGACTTACAAAATGACTTAAGACCCTGTGTATCAAACATCTCAATGTGGGGACCTCATGGTCTTTCTTTAAAATGACAGATTTCTCCCCCAGCCTCAGACCTGCTGAAACAGAGTATGCATGATAGAGGCCCTAGGGTTGTGGGAGTGTGTGGGGAAGGGTTAGATGCAGTCAGAGCTGGAGTTTTCCAACTTAAAGATGCCAGGAAAACTGATGTAAAGACCTTCAAGTCCAGTCCTGGTATTGCAGAAAGGTATTGCTGCCACGAACCACAATGAGGAAAGGAATAGAATTGTTTGTCCTCCTAGGAAATGATAAGATTGAGATTATATTTATTGTTGATGGATAGATAATCCATACAAATACCATTAAGGACATTTTTGTGGATTTCTCTTTATTGTTTACTATACATCCTATATCTATGACTTCTGGTTATGACTTATGACACCAGCTAGCATTTTTGCAATCACGTAAGTCAGTTTGTGTATAAAGCACCCCACATTTTCCAAGATTCAATTAGTTGTATAATTATAGACTCATTAAAATAATAATAACATGTACTGCCACTCTTTGGTCACTGTAGTTGTGCTCTTCTGCAGATTAAAATTCAAGGAAATACAAATCTCTTAGTCTCTTCCCACAGTTCTGCTGGCATTAGAATAAGTGCTTCATTGTTTCCTAGGCAAGTAAAATGAAACTCAAGGAAGGCTGCCAACTTGAAATTGCAGTGTGACATTTGAATTACAGAGGTCTCTTTGGTCTGTTGGCTGTTCAGCTCTGGATCTCAGTGGGAGAAATAGGGATCACTGGTTCCCTCCTCATATAGAATATATTTATCAGGGACTTAAAGACAATGGCATTTATGTCTTAGCAACTGGACAACATTTATTAAAAGGAATTGAATTGGGACTATTGAGTCATGGAAAAATATAGTTTATACTCTCATGAAGCTGGCTGTTGTGCTGTGGAAACAATAAATATATAAGGTAAAGAATTTAAATCATTTTCAAAGCAACCTGTCAAAAGACCACATAACCATAGTGTAAAGGAATCATCACAACTAAGGACATACAAAGTAAAAGCATGAATTTGAGATTTGTGGTTTCAGATTTGATTGCAGTAAGTTTTCTGTTATTTTAATTTGTTTGTTTTCTATAACTGAGAAACCAGCTCAGTATTGGGAGTATTCAAAAAATAAAAAGACCAGTTTATTGCAGAACAGAGTGTATAGAAAGGGAATAAGTATTTGGAAAGTCTTTGAAAAGGTAGATTGAACAATATTGCAGAAACTTTAAAAATCAGCTGGATTTCTAGACATTTTTTTTCCCATTAAATAATAATTGGGGAAAATTCTCTACTGGGCTCTTGTATTTTCTGGGGCATTCAGAAATGCCTTTTGATCTGGACTGTCTTTTCAAGTGTTTGTGTGTGAACACAGCCTTGGAAGATAGTCTTTCCCTCTGGAGCAAGGACAGTCATACTTACTGTCCGTTATAAAAGATGCAGGCTACCCAGATTCTGGGGTTTCTCCTGTCATATCTACATGTGTAGACATTATCCCACCCTCTTCTCATCACTCTTTGGAAATTGTGGCTTGTGGTACCAGCACAAAAATCATGATGGACTGTATCAACTAGTATGAAGAACCATTCTGGGTTAGAGGAAGGTTCTGACCTTGTTCAGATAACACTTAAAGAGAAACAGACCCACACTGAGGATTAAAGGAAGGAATTTGCAGTTGCCGTGGTCAGAAGCCTGGGGAACTTTGGCTGGTTTGCTGGAGAGATAATTGGGCATGGCATGTAATACTAAATAAGGAGAAACAGAAACAATTGGGCTGCCTTTTGACTCAACCTCTCCTGCAATTTTATCATGCCAGCTTTATATTCATTCAGACAATAAAAGATCTCAAAACCTTCTGGAGGTGTTGGATGCTCTGAAGGAATACGGGTCCTGTCAGGGTTTCCTTGAGACAGACACACTCACGTGGGACAACACTGATGAGTACTGGGGTCCTAACTTGTCTGTAATGCTGGTGAAAGGAACCCTCTAGAGAATGAGAACCTGTTCCAAATTCTCACAGTCAGCCTCGCCACCTTGGAAAATGTCACCATTCCTTATGTCCAAACCAGGTTTATCACTGGACTCCAGATTGAGATGTGCTCCCTAACAGGGTCCCTGCCGTGGGAGTCAGGGCTTGGCTTCTGAGTCAGACTCCCCAAATCAAAATAGGCTGTGTTAGTAATGATGACTCACTGTGCGTGGTGCTTTAGGCGGACATTGGAAGTCCAGTTAAAACAGGCATGACCACAGCATGGCTCAGAACTGATGGTGACCGGCGCAGAGCTGCTCTCTGCTTCCATGTCCCTGGATGTCTCTCTCCGCCCTGACTTTGAGAGAGATGACTAGGGGTAGGACTGAGATCCTTTTGTCCTCCAGATAGGCCAAATGCTATAGGAATCCCTTGAGTGTGCTGGGGAACTTTGGGAGGGGAGGCACCCGTATTTTATGGTTCTGTGAGTACTGAGTCACAGATCACATCTCACCCTGCCCCATAGTGAGAAAAGACACCCAAATTCAACTAATGCGGTTTGGGCAGGGTTCACAGTGGGAGGAGGAGCTACAATTGTCTTATAGATATGACTCTAGGCAAATGCAAGGTAAGGCTGTTGTGGCTTCCACTGTTAGACATAGAATGAAATTGATGTGTTATATGACGGTGCATCTTCATCCCACTAGTGCCAGTGGAGATCTCCCATTCAGGGATTGCCACACGTAGAGCTGTACTAGTAGGATATATAGATCACTCTCCCTGTTGCCCCCAGGGAGTCCAGAAACAACATAGAATCCCAGGAAGAGAAGGGGAAATCACACCTTATTTAAATACTTAATGGCTGGTAGAACCTTTGGGTCCATTTCTCAAAACAACAACACTTCATGCAAGATGCAGCAAAAACAACAACAACAAAAACAAAACACGGGGGTGGGGAGCAGCTGTTAATCTTCTACTAAGCTCTTAGAGGAACTGGAACTGAGTGCCTGACCCCTGAGGGCCTTGTGACTGTCGCATTTAAATGTGCCCAGTTCGAGATGGGTCAACTTGAACTCGCTGACCAGTAAGGTTGGAAGGGCCCAACAAACCTTGCTTATCAAACAGAAATGAGAGTTTTAAGAAAACTGCCACCCAGGCCCCACAGCATCTTATATTTCCATGAACAAGTCCAGCTTTCCATTTCAGGGAAACTTTATCCACCTCCAGAAACAAGGCCTCCAGTTCAGCGAGGCCTTCAATTCATAGAGCTTCCCTTAAATACCTGGGCTTGCTTCGTGGATGGTTCGGCTAAGCTGTCCAATGCCCTCTGCTGTTTTCCAACCTCAGCGCCAGCTATGCACACCCCAAAGTGGACGCGGTCACTTTGCTCAATCAACTGGCAGAACACACGGCATTCTGGCCAGCGCTCCCCTTGAGGAGCCTTGTGATACTTTTACCGACTCTTGAGCTGTTGTCAATGACCTACCTGTTTGGTCCCTTGGAAAATTACAGACTGACAGGCTAAATTTGGGGATGGCAAACTATTGAAACAAATTATGGCAACTGATCCAGTTCTTTGAGCTGTTTATGTAACTGCACCTTTGGGGTAATCATAAGAGGCTTCCATGTATTGAGAAAAACTCCATCTTTAGATCAGGTAGCACTCAGATAGATGATCCAGAGATCCCTCTGAAGGGAGGCTATTCTTGGCTGCTCAGGGTTGCTTGCCTGAGGGTTAGCTGATATGTACCCTGCAGGCAATTGCTGTTAGGATCAGACTCATTTCATTGAAAAGTGGCACAAAATTTGAATGGTGATGTGATCAGTGACACCACCTCCATCCTAGAAGGGATTCAGGTCAACCTCACCTGGCTGGCCAAGGTTGTTACAGATGACAGAATGCCCTGAACCCTACACTTTCTTCATGTGGGCCAGTGCCAAATCTGTGCTATCACAGGTACATCCTGCTATATCTGAGTTAATTCCTTAGGCTAAGTGGAAAGGTCAATAAAGAAACTAAGGAGAAAGCCACCTGGGTTTCTAAGTTAGACCTGATGGTTTATGGTATTTGTTTTGCCAGTAGAGTCTAGAAGCCTCCGAGAATATGTTGATCTAAGTGCTGTTGGTTAGACTCATTCTGCTGCTTAGAGATTTTTCAATAGAATTCCTAATTATACGCAGTAAGACAATGGATTTGGTCCTAGCCACTGTTGGTTAAATTCATCTGTGTAGCCAGGGGAATATCATACTCATGGGAGAATTCACCAGGAGCCATGATGGTGCAGAAACGAGGGTGAATATTGCTTGGAGACAATCCCCCAGGGGTCTCTCACCTCTCTGCATGTCCTGTGAGCAGAGACACTGATGACCTTTGTTCTAAATCATCTTTTCAATGATGTTTGTCTAGCAAACAGCTTCAGAAAATAGAGAGAGAGTTTGTCTTTAGGGCAGATGACAGACTTGCATACCACCCATTATAAAAAATGTGGGTTTCCTCAGCTCCGAATTCTTAACAAAAGACTTTATGCTCACACCTTCTGCTTCACTTTTAGACTGTGTTCTCCTGGCAGGACCTTGGGTTTGAACTTTGTTTGGAATCCATTCCTTAATTTTAGAATCGCTCTGTCCACTAGGGACATTTTCCACCTCCTTGTTATAGAAGGTGAGGATGTTGCTAAGCTCTCTGCTGCTACACAACAAGGATCCCCTTCCAGATTTCCACGTGCAGTCTGTTACCCTCAGAATCCTCCCAGCCTTCATTTGCTGCTGGTTGCCAGAGTTACTTTATCATTTTTCTGTATTTATTATATCCCCTTTCTATTTCTGTATAACAAATTACTACCAAAACTTAGCAACTTAAAGTAAGTCATGGCTATACGCTACAGTATCTGTGTGTCAGTTTAATTGGATGCCTCTGACTCCGGCTCTCTCCCAAGGCTGTAAATAAGGTGTCAGCCAGAGCTGCAGTCATCTAAATGCTCAACTGGGGGAAGATCCACTTCCAAGCTCACTCACAGCTGTTGGCAGAACACAGGAGATCCACCTCCGAGCTCCCTCGTGTGAACTCTTGGCAGGCGTCCGGCCCTTGCAGGCTGTTGGCCAGAAACACCATTCCTTTTGATGGGGGCCTTTCCATAGGTCCATGCGCAATGTGGCAGCTTGTTTCTTAAAAAGCAAGAGGACAGAAGAGATGCAAGTCCCAGTCGTTTTGTAAACTAATCTCAGAAGTGATATCCCATCACAAAAGTTGAGACTTAACAACCAGACTAACAACAAAAGTTGTACTCTGGTTATTAGTCTGTAGATCCAGTCCACATTCAAGGGCAAGGGACTCTGCAAGAGCATGATTACCAGGAAGAAAGAGCCCTCTAGGGAGTACATTTTCTAAAAGGAAGGGGGGTGGCTACTAAAAACGTCTTTAAATTATAAAATCAAATGCTACTTTATGAGTTGTCTACCACAATTGCTAGAAAATTTTAAGAAGGGAAAGATGAGTTTGGGTGGTTAACAAAAGATTTTATAGGCCTCTTAACTGTGTCTGGTCAGAAATTTTAGGAAGAATAATTTGTCACCGGTATTACCGGTGACCTGGAAAGCTGAGGCCCTCAAGGCAGGGAACATAGAAGGCCAGCTCAGTAACCCACACACAGGTTTTCAGATTTTTTTGATTTGGTGACTAGACAGTAAGAATAGAGTGAAATAATTGGAAAACATTCTGAGAACAAAGATAGACCAGAAAATTTTGAGTGACTCAATAAATGAGAAGCACAACGGGCCAGGGATCGTGCAGGATGTTTTACATGTTTTGTTCTTTTGAATCCTGTCAGTACCCTCGTGGCACTGGTATTTTGGTACCATTTTATAAGACAGGAGAGGACAATAGATAAAAGCTAAAGGACTTGCCCACTGATGTGCATCCATGACCTTGTGTTTTTCTCTTTGGGGGTCCTGGTCTCTCCAACCCCAAAGCCCAGGCTCTGATTTTGTCCTTCTGCTCTGTGGCGTCACCCTGGGGAAACCAGGGACGGAGAAGATAACCAGAATCACTCAGCCATCAACTCGCGTGGCATATTCTAGGCACAGTGATGAATGCTTTGAATACATGACTCCTGGGAATTCTCCCTCCGAACTTACGAAGAAGGTGCTGTTATTCCTGTGGGGTAGATGAGTACATGATGAGTTAAAAGAGACTAAGTGGCCTAACATTACAAAACTGGGACACACAGAAGTCAACTGACAGCAAATAACAAGAGAGGCCTTTGCAGAGCAGGGGCTGCTTTGCCGAGCGCCATCTGGATGGTTGGCGCAGATTTAGGGATTTCAAACATTAAATGGTTAGTTTGAGGTCTTTTCTTCTCCAGATAGAAAGCAACTCTCTCCTATTCACTCACAGAACCGAGTCTGAAAATATACATAACCAAATTCAAATCCAATAAACAAATTCCAACAAAAACTGCATAATTAAGGCTATTTTTATGATTACCACCGTTTAGTTTCCCTGAATATACCAGAGCAAACATTGCTACAGCAAAAATTACTGCTAATGGTTGAGCCTAACAATAAGAGAAAATCCCCCAAAGGGTCATTTAGGCCCCAGCTACAGCTGTGCTTCGCTATATTGCTTACTTGAAAGCGGAGAATTAACAGGAAAATTAGGCTCTGCTAGGCTGTGCAGATGTAGCTAAGACTGTATTAACTTATTCAGCAAACATATCTTCAGTGCCTACTGTAGGCTGAGCAGTATGCTAGCAGTGCCGGGACCACAAGAATAAATCCCACCCGGCGCTCTCAGTGAACTTGCAGGTGAAGGAAGTTGATGGGAGGAGGCAGACATAGACATTCATGTGTTGTGAGTAATATAAGGCATATAGTGGAAGCATAATGGGCTGGAATAGAAGAGTTTTAAGGCTGCAGCTTCATAGGATGTGCTAAGTAGATGGATACCAATTTCTGATCACCGGTATAGGAGGGAATCTAGTTACTGGAAGAGAACAGAAGCCTGGAAGCTACCTTAGTCTGGGCTAGAAGCTGGTGCCTACTCCAAAACTGGGAACATGAGAAGAGGAATGAGTTTAAGGAATGGAGAAATTTTATTTCAGAAATGACCAGTTTTCGTATAAAAGATTCAAGTGGCGAGGTCATTTAGGACATTACATTTGTGAGACCAAATCTTACTAGCAGGTCTGGTTACACGGTAGATGTAGAGAAGCTTTAGCGCGCTGCTGTCACAGTGTTAGTGCAACCAGCAGCAACAGCAGCAGTGGCTTATTTTGAGCACCAACCATGGGCCAGAGTTTGTATTAAACACTTCCCGGTGCCGCCTAATTTAACGTCATGACAAACTTGTCAGCACAGAGCCAGGATTTGAACACAGACCTATGTGACTTCGGAACCAAGATTCTTTCAGTGGTCTCTACTTAACCAGCTCACCAGTGCAGCAGATGCTCTCTGCGCCTTCTGCACGACTAAGGCTGCGATCCGCAGCTCTCCTGCATGTTCAAGGCTCTAGCAGGTCTGCACACATCTGCTCCCACCATCAAAAGTTATGTGTTTACAAGAGATGGGGCAACTGTACTTACTGTAATCATGCATTTTAATAAAACATATGTTGTGATGCAATGTGAGTATAAAGTTATGTTTGTGACAATGAGATAAAATGCTTAGGGAAGATTTAGCTCAAGAAAATTAGATATGAGAAGGAAATGTAAAAGATATAAACCATAAACACTGAGTAGAATGTTGCATTCATTTTGCTTTACAAGTATCTTTTTCATCCATTATAAGACACTGCAGTAATTCTGTAGATTGTATGCTACGGTTCTGGTTTATGTAAGAAAGAGTGTGTGAGCTCTGGCCAGTGCAGCTTAGTGGGTTGGAGCGTTGTCCTATACACCAAAAGGTTGCAGGTTCGATTTCCACTTGATGGGCACGTATACAAGGCAGCCAATTGATATTTTTCTCTTACATTGATGTTTCTTTCTCTCTCTCTCCCCTCCTTTCTCTCTCTCTAAAATCAATAAACATATTTTTAAAATTCTTTTTTAAAAAGAAAGAAAGAGTACATGAAACATCAGCCAAACCCATAAACCAAATCTTTTGAAGATTTCTATGCACTTGCCCAGGGTGAGTGTGTTATGAGAAAAAGGAAGAGGAAAAGAACTTTGCAGCGCACTGGAGACACGCCTCAGAATCTTCAAAGTGAAGTGAATGATAATGTTCAAAGATGTGGAAGGGAAATTGCCACACAACAGGATTATGCACTAGGATTTTGCTTGAGAAAAAATGAAAAGAATGTATTTCTGGTTTGTTTTTTGTTTTCTGCAAAGCTTTAGTTCATGTGTCCTGTAGGCAGCAGAAAGAAAGGAGCATGGGCTGTGGAATATATTGGATACACCTTCAAGAACATAACTGACAGTCCAATGTTGGGCAAAGTCTCTGAGTCTCAGTTTCCTCAAATTAAGATGGCATAGTACTACAGTTTTTTAGAAATGTACAGTGTTGGGCACAGAGTAAGTTACAAAATAATGGTTACTCATATTTTCTCCCTTTCAGGGGAGCTATTAAAAAGTACAAGATCTGTCTGGAAAAAGTCCAGCTATTGTTAATATAACGAGAACACTTGGCGAACACCATTGATGTAACCTGGCAGCCAAGGCAAGTGGACTGGAATGTGCATGCTTGAACAGTGATGACTTCACTGCACTAGTCAGTGGGGATGGTAGGCGCCATTGAGTGAGCATGTGCACTGTGTGGCTCTCACATGCAAAATGACTGAGCAAGTAAAGCAACAACTCTGCATCAAATTTTGCGTGAAGCTTGAACATTCCTCCATGGAAACTGTTGGGATAATTCAGGAAGCCACTGCTATGGGCAACTGGTGATTGGCAGCTTCGTCACAACAACACACCTGCTCATGCATCACGTCTCATGCAGGGGACTCAGCACCCCTACAGCCCAGATTTGACACCCTGCTACTTCTGGCCTTTCCCAAAACTAACGTCATCTTTGAAAGGGCAGAGATTTGAGCCCATTAATGAGATTCAGGAAAATATAACAGGCTAGCTGATGGCATTTGGGCAAACTGTGTGAGGTCCCAAAGTGCCTACTTTGAAGGGGACTGAGGTGTCATTGTCCTATGCACAATATTTCATGTATCTTGTATCTTCTTCGATAAATATCTCTACTTTTTCATAATACATGGATGGATACCTCTGGACAGATCTTGTATAAAATAGTAACAAAAAAGGTGGACAAGGAGATGAAAAGGAACATTAACTATCTCTGTCAATTCTTACATGGGGGACTACTCTTGCCTCATTTAATGTGGACTTGCAGGTTGCGACAAAGAACTTTCAAGAGTCTCTGTTTACTTCAAAGATGTTGAATCTGGCCAGAAGTAAAGATAAGGAACTGGATGCCAATAGAAATATTTTGTTGTAGCAGCTTCTGTTTTATACATTTTTGTACATTGGAGATAAAAAAATGAAATGAAGAATAAAAAGAATTTTGGCAGAATTACAGGTAATTAAGATACTGAAATGGAAAGGAAACTGGCAAAGTCAAACATAAAAGAAGCAAGAAGAGCCTTCTTAATAACTTAAATTTGTGAAGATAATTTTGATAACTAAAGTGGGTGACAAAGCCAGAACTATACGTAGAGGTGAGAATTGCATACCTTGCAAATACGCTAATGCTGTTACTCAGTACAAGGAGTGTTAAAAAATAAATGTGACAAAATACTCCCTTTTTAACAAACAACTCCTCAGGGCGTGTTCTTGATACTACTGAGAAACCTCCTTAGGAGGTTATAAATATTACCAAGGAAATGCAATTGGCATTCTTGGATTTATTTTTTTTTAAATCATTTGTTGATATTCTCTGTCAGGTCCCATCCTGAACACACACAAGGTGGGGTAAAAGTAGGTTTATAGCTGTTCATACGGAAAATAATACAATAAATAGTAATACAAGGATAAACTCTGTGTTTCACAAAATGAGAAATGGGTTTATTTTTATATGATTATTTATTAATTATTGTATTATGTTTCCATACGAACGACTATGCAACTGTAAGCCTACTTTTGCCCTGCCCTGTGTTTATACTCATCACCTTGCACATGGTAAAGAGGAATCTGTTTTCAAGCTGGCAAAGGGAAATACAGTTGTTCATTTCAGCTCTTACGTTTACAATGTGCCACATCATCATCGGACTTTAAATTTAGCCAAGATTTTGAGTCATTCACAATAGTCATCAAATTGCTGATATAGAAATAAGTTTTATATGCCTGGTTTAGGCCTTCATAATAAAAGTGCGGCTGTGGTTCTAGTTGTAATTATAGGGTTAAAAACAAGCATTGGGTTTTATATCTATAAATCAAAACTTTCAGCAAGGTATCTTGAGTATGTGTAGGTACCAGCCTAGCTATATTCCTGTTGATTAAAATCATGTATCACCTGGATTTACAAAGTTCCTATTGGTTTTAAATATACAAGGTCTGTCCAGAAGGTATCCAGCCATATAATATGGAAAAATAGAGACATTTATTCAACAAGAGACAGGAAACATTGTACACAGAGCAATGACACATCAGTTGCCTTCAAAGTAGGTACTTGGGGACCTCACACAGTTTATGCAATCGTCATCAGCTACCCCATCGTATTTTCCTGAATCTCATCGAAGGACCAAAGTCTCTTCCCTTTCAAAGGTGATTTTAGTTTTGGGAAAAACCAGAAGTCACAGGGCAGCAAATCTGGGCTGGAGGGTGGCCGAGTCACCTGATCAATTTGATGTTTTGCTAAAAAACCCTGCATGAGATGGGATGCATGAGCAAGTGTGTTGTTGTGATGAAGCTGCCAGTCACCATTTGCCCACAGCTGCAGCCTTCTGAATCATCCCAACAGTTTCCATGGAAGAATGTTCAAGCTTCACGCAAAATTTGAAGAGTTGTTGCTTTACTTGCTCAGTCACTTTGAATGTGACAGCCACACAGTACACTCAATGGCATCTACCGCCCCCCCTGACTAGTACAGTGAAGTCATCAATGTTCAAGCATGCACGTTCCAGTCCACTTGCCTTGGCTGCCAGGTTACATCAATGTTGTGCAAACTGTTCTTGTTATATTGGCAATGGCTGGACTTTTTCCAGACAGACCTTGTTATATGTATAAGTAGGAAATGAATTAGTTTACAGAATACCACAAAAAAGAAACAATTAAATCTGGAGTTAGAGTTCTTTTAACATTTGAAGGATCTAATCATAGCAACAAATGAAAGATATCTGCAACCATCCAGCCCTCACTCTTTTGTTGCCTTCCCCCGCCAGTGCCAAGGACACTTGGGATGGTATTGCTACAGCTTGGACATTTCTCAGAATGGTTTCTAAAGAGCCCTGGATTTCCAGATACAATTATACACAAATACCACCAAAGTCAAAGTCTTTATGATAATCACCTCCAAGTGGGAAGCAGAGCCTGAAGGGTGCCAAGGCAGTTTGTTCGTCACGGTCGATGGTCCTCAGAGTCCTTACTAGAGATCATGTCTACTGCTGGGCCCCATGATTTAAGAAAAACGAGGGGAACTCTCAGAGAATCAGAATCCAGAATTGCAGAGTATGAGACCTGTCAGAAAACTAGAATTATTTTGCTTGAAAAGGAAAAGTCAGAAGGGCAATTTAATAATGGTCTTCCAGACATGAGGAATTATTACATTGAGGTTAACGACTGTATTCTCTTCATATGCAAACATAGCAAAAGAAATAAGAGTTTCAGCTTTAGTAAGAACATACTACAGAATCAAAAGAAAAAATAGCAATCAGTTGCTAAGCCTATTTAATCAAAGATCACTCAGTATACTATTTATGAAAGTTTTTTAAGGCAATATGAATTCTTATCTGTTTTATGTGTTAGATCAAACTACCTGAAGGATCAAAGATGAATTAAACGAACTTTGTTTTTTCAACCCTGTAAATCAGTGATCTATCTTTAAGTTATATCATAACGTATAGATCCGAAACAGTTATTTTGATTAGCATCTCATTGCCTGATGCTGCCAGGAGCAGAGCCACTTTCTAATAATGTTACGGGGTTAGGGGTCAGGAGGGATGTTTATCTCAGGGGACATGAACTCAGACACCTTCACGGCCCTGCGGGTATTATGCAGGGGGCAAGCTAACAACACAGAATAATGCAGAGTTGCAGAAGTTGAGGTGCCCCTGCAAAAGGGGCAGCCACTGCTGACCAGGGCCAGTTATTACTATGGCAGTATTACCATATTGCCAGATCGTTGGCTTTCTCAAGAAAAACTGGTGATCTAGAATACATGAATTTTTTTAGCATTGATGAAATACTAAGCTTTATCAAAGTACACTGCAGCAAAGCAATACACCTGTATGGGATGTTACTTTAGAAACTGTTGGATTACCCTTTAGGTCACTAGTTAACCACACCAGTTAAACAAATGAATGAAGCAGAACTGACTGAACTCTAAAGCTTAGGTGAAGTAATCTGCTAAGCTTTTGCAAGGCGTAATTGAGGTCCCTGCCAACTCCGTGAGTCTCTTGACCTCCCTTTCCTTCTTCCCTGCTCCCAGTACCAGGTGACTTACTCACACAGGTGGTGAGAATTTAAAGGAATTGTTTCCCTTAGCAACGTAATTTTATTTAATAAACCCTCAAATACTTAGATTGAAAATGTTTGTTGCTATACTAAAGATGCTACTGACACTATTAGAGATTTAGAAATGTGCTTGTACACGCGTGTACCTGTCCCTTTGAGTGTGTGAACTAACATTTGTTTATAACATTGGCTGCATTAGGCATGCTTGGCTTGAAAGCCCACTTACCCTTTTACAATTTGGTGATGTTTTTTATTTCTCTTTGTGACATATTCTCAAATAGCCATCTCCACCTGGGGTAAGGACAGCCAGATTTCTGAAATCCCCTTTCTTTCAGACAGGAGAATATGCCACAGACGAGGAGGAGGACGAGGTAGGACCTGTCCTTCCCGGTGGTGACATGGCCATCGAAGTCTTCGAGCTGCCTGAGAACGAGGACATGTTCTCCCCGTCAGACCTGGACACGGCCAAGCTCAGCCACAAGTTCAAAGAGGTAAGCCTCTGCTCCACAAGATGCTTTTCAGTGCCTGTCCATTTCATCTTTAAGTATATAGTTTTATTTGAAAGATGAAGTAAGAATAATCAGTTTTCAAAATAGAGCCTTTTAATAGTGGGTTGTCTTGAGTCACATTGAATTTCAAGGTAAAATTTAAGGGGATCTTATTCCACCATCATTAAATTAGATGCTTGTTACTTGTGTAGTGACAGCTCACAACTTGTCTATTCCATAATTTCAAGCGATAGATTTCAATGTGCAGTTTTCATGGTAAGTTCAGGTTATATTTTTCCAGTTTTTTTTTTTTTTTAGAAGTTTTGAGACCAGGCGATAAGCTTTCCTTTAAGGCAGTGATTTCTACAGCAGTTTTTTATTTTCTTTTTCTAAAATAGACAAGGTCCCAGCAGAGTCAGATGACATAACCAAACGGTGTAATTGAAGGAAGTTCAGTTAATGAACTTCGAACAGAGGAGTAGACGATGAAGTGTGCAGGGCCGGGCAGCAGCAGGCCGCGATTACCATCTTTGGCTTAATGGCAAAGAGGGAGATGACCTTCCTGAAGGAGGGCCATTCAACACCTGCAGCTTTACGAGAGGCAGCCACTGTACAAACTGCACCACAGGTCAAGGGTGATGTACACCCAGACCCTTCTCTGTTCCTGCTGAGGCCTCCCAGTGGCCAAAGCCCGACAGGGCAGTCTGGGAGACCCGGTCTTGAATTCCGGAGAGGCCAGTGCTCTCGAGGCAGGAGCTGTCAGAAAAGACAAGAATGGGTCCTGAGGGGCACATGCAGATGGCCACACAAACTCCCCATGATGAATGGGGTGGCAGCAGTTTATTCTCTGTTGTTCCAGGGGACACCCTCCAGGGTGGAAGACAGGTACATTATTATTCACAGCACACCCCCCCCCACCCCGCAAAAATTTCCAGCCTGACACACTGAGGCTGGAAAACCACTGTTCTGCAGTTTCAAGTCTGTTAGGGACTTGACTGCCTTGGGGGGGAAAATGTCCTATATGTGGAAAACAAGATTGGTAATTGCAGATTTATGATTTCTAATTTTATTTGTAACATCTAATTTTAATTTTGATGTGTCATAAATAGGCGAGATTCATACAGTTTGATATTATACTTAACATGCCTAATATGTTGACTTATCTTTTTAATTCCTGTGACAAATGTACACTTGTGAGACCAGTATCAAAGCAGATGTACTTTTCAAGTATAAGTTTTTACTTAAAAAAAACTTAAGTTCATTGTAAAGTTTTGGAAAATAAGTAATTTTATAAATACAAAAAAATCATCCATAATCCCAATATTGTAGTATTTGGGATTATATATTTAATATATACTGTGTTAAGTTCTTACTCTGTATTTAAATTTGTATTATTAGGATTTTTCCATGTCATCAAATGTTCTTCCATAAGTGATGCTTCTTCCCTTTTTCATCTTATGAATCTTTCATGATTTATCCTAATTCCTTGTTTTGGAACATTCTTTGTTTCCAGGTCTTTTCATTTATTCTTTTAAAATTTTATTGTTGACACCATTACATGTCCCCACCCACCCCCCTTTGCCTGCCTCCACCCAGCCCCGACCCCTCTTCCTGCTGACCATCACCATGGCCATCACCACGCTGTCGTCTGTGAGTCGTGCATCTGTGTTCTTCGGCTGATCCCTCCCTTTCTTTCGTCCAGTCCCTCCTCCTCCTCTCCCCCTCCAACAGCTGTCAGTCTGTTTATTCCATGTGTCCATGTTTCCAGGTCTTTTAAAAATTATTACTATTAAAAGTAATACTATAATAAGTACCTGTATACTTGTTTTCAGTATAATTTCTCATCAAGGAATTATTAAATCAAAGAATATGAATATTTGGGGGACTTATGATACTTAATGCTGAGTTGCCACCAGATGGCTTTTCTTGTTGATATAGAACGTATTTGTGTGTTGAGAGTGCCCACTTTTGTTCTACCTATTATTATTAGTCAGGTTGAACCATTTCCATTTATATGGTTCACAGAGTCCCTGAGGCAAAATACATGGGTTTTCAGATGACTTGTAAATAACTATTCCTAGTTCTAAATCAGATATGAATGTTTTAGTACAATGAAGTATACACTGTTATATAATGATCACAAAACTCAGAATTTCCTTACAGCAATGCCTACCTTAGGACCATTTCTTATAAAGGCTTTCTAGATTAACTGATATTTTTTTTAAAAGATTTTAGTTATTTATTTTTAGATAGGGAAGGTAGAGGGGGAGAGAGAGAGAGAGAGAAACATCAATGTGCGGTTGCTGGGAGACATGGCCTGCAACCTAGGCATGTGCCCTGACTGGGAATCGAACCTGCGATGCCTGGTTTGCAGCCCGCGCTCAATCCACTGAGCTACGCCAGCCAGGGATTAACTGATATTTTTAAATGAAAAAGCACTGCAGAGTAAGAAAGTTTTGCAGGAAGTGGGTGAGTGGAAGAAAGGGGTGTATTCAAAGCACCTGTTTCTCCGTGGTTGTGATTGGGCCCAAGAGTAGAGGTTATCTAGAAGAGCAGATGGACCTTGTTCTTTAAGAAGTCTCTCTTGAATGTCATAACTCTCAATCCAGCTTTGAGGCAATAAAGTCAAGGCAGTATGCCCTGGCAAAAGCCTATAGCATAACTGTATCATGTTGCCGGGTGAGTATGGTCCCTGTCGTGCAAACGATAACCCATCGCCTAAACCTAACCCACTGCCTTTTTTGTAAATAAAGTTTTATTCAAACACACCCATGGACATCCATTTATCTATTGTTTGTGGCTGTTTTCATGCAGCAACAGCAAAGTTGAGTGGTGGCACAGAGTCTATGTGTCTGCAAATCCTAAATTACTTGCTGTCTAACCTTTTGCAGAACATGGTTGCGGACCTGGCTGGAGGCCGCCACATGCTCTGGGCCCATTCTGTATACAGAGCTGATTTGCTTTTAGCCTGAATAACCAAATCTGTAGTTTTCTTTTAATTTTGGTTTTTAAGAATTAGAGGTTTGTCCCCACTTTAAGAACAAATACCACGTCATTTCACTTCTAATCTACTGATTTTCTTTTGTTTTATATGTAGCATTAACATATTCAGGAGATCGCCCCACGTAGCAGCTGTGTGGCACTCTTACCCAGCCTCTTACACAGTTCCATGCCACAGTTTTGCATTTCTGCATATGATTAACACATGTGTCCAAATACTTCATAACCCGGCTATTTTTCATAAGGTTGTGCATAAAACCTGGGGAGGGGGTGGCTAGTCATGTTGTATTGGAATCTGTACACAGTCTCATATCACATAGAGTTCTCTTAATTACATTATCTCAAGCAAGAGTACATGTCATACCGTTTGGAAAAGGACTTAGACCAACATTATCTCGGTCAGTCCTACTTTTGGCCTGTGCTGTGTCTTCCCCCATGGACTCTCAGCTCCTCTGTTCTGCTCGCCGTCTCACCCTGTCTTTGCACGGCCCTCAGCAAATAGTCAGAGCTTAAATATTTGGTGAATGAATGTCATCAAGAATATACTGGAATTTTTTAATATACAACAAAAAAGTACCTTAACTTAATTTTTTTTCAAATAGTTAACAAGACAGCTAGCATTTGTATGAAGTGCTCATTTACCCATTTCTCTCTGGTTAGAGGGCCAGCATTATTAGATACAAAATTGGTGTTTTTTACGCTCTGGACTGCTTTTGACCTTTGTATTCTGTTCCATTTTCTCATTCTTTGCTGAAATATCATTTGAATATATATTAAACATTGATGGAATAAGTCATATCTATCTAACTTCAGAAATTATTTTTCAACTTAAGAAGACATATGAATCACTTTATTAATCCCCTCGAAAAAACTTTGTAATTTTTATTGTAATTACATTAAACTAGTAAATTAACTTGCAGAAACTGGCATTTTTATCACATTGATTCTTTGAATCCAAATGTATGGAATATAGCCCTTTAAGTCAAGTCTTCTTTCTGATCCCTAGAGTTTTATAGCCCCCGTATCAATTACATACAAGCGTCCATCTGTACCTAACAGAAAATCTTAAACAGTGTGTTACTCAGCTGCCACAGAGGTTATATTAGCTTTGATATAAGTTAACAAGGTTTCATTATTTTTCTATTTTCAGAAACGACTTTAATAAGAGAGACTTAATGACTTGCATAAGGTAGAAATTACTGTTCCCTGAAAGTTTGTCATTCATTACTCAGCTATGAAACCATCTGTGCCTTTGTGGAGGAAGGCTTTAAATACCTTTTATGATAGCTGTTACTCTGTTCAGATTTTCAAGTTTTTCATGGGCCAGTTTTAATATACAGGGTCCGGCAGAAGTAAGGCCTGCCTGAGTGTGGTTGATAGGGTAGTAACATGGTATAATAATTTGTTTTAATGTAAACACTTCACCTAAAATGTCGTATGGTGTGCTTGAGTGTGAATTGTTATGTTACAGAATTACATGCTTACGATTTTGTAAAAAAAGAAAGAGGGGGTGGTGTTATTTGTGCTGGACTCTGTTTGCATTTCTCAAGAATACATTTCTCATATATTTCCTAGGCATTCATATTTATTTAACATATTTTTATGGGATGATTTTAAAGTACTAAAATCTTTAATATCTATAATTTCCCTATTTATTCTTTCTTTATTTGAATATTTTTATTTTTTAGTTTTTTTCTGGAATTTTGTCTGTAATGTTATTTTTTGCATTGCTATTTTTTATTTTTAAATTAAAAAATACTTATTTTATTATCTCCTACCAATATCTTTATTTTTCCTCCTTTCTTCTTTATTGGCATTAATTACTTGTGTTTACTACATTTATTTTTTGATAACTCTTGCATTCTATAAGTGTATTTAAAGCTGTAATTTTTTCTGAATATTGCTGTAGCTGCATGTCACAGTTTTTTGCATTTAGGATGTCATTGTCACTTACATCTATTTTCTCTTGGGATTTCATTTTTAACAAAATTTATTAGTGACATTTTACTTTCTAGGCACATGGACCTTTATTTTGTTATCCTTTGGTTATTGGATTCTAACTTTATTACCTTCTGGTCAGAAAACATATTCCATATGATAGCTGTTTAGAATTTTTGGGACTTTTGTAGCTTAAAGCATAAATGAGTGTGTTTAAATATCCCTCGCATATGCAAAAAGCACTCTCATTCTGTGCTTGGATATGAAATTTATATACATTTTTTATTTACGTACGACTCTCATGGACGTGGACAGTGGTGTGGTGATGGCAGGAATCAGGGCGGAGGTGGAAGAGAGAATAAGGAAGATAAATGGTGATGGGAAAATACAATAAAAATAAACTATTTTTTAAAAGATTAACAATATAAATACACATTTTTCTATAGCACAACTTACATTTTATCTTATCACCTAATTCTGAAATGCATATTAAATCAAAAGCTACAGGTTTTTTCCTGTAATTCTATAAATTTTAGTTTTATATATTTTAAATCTTTGTTGTTATCCACATAAGTGTTCAGGATCATTAGAACTTCTTGACTTATTATAATACATCTCTTGTAGCTTATGATGTATTTTACCCCAAATTCTATTTTATCTGATAGTAAAAATTTAACACTGCCCCTTTTTTTGTTTCATAGCATCTGTTTTCTCTATTTTTTGTTTGTTTTTAGCCATTCTGTATCCTTTTATTCAGTCAACCTGTTCCTAAATCTTACCTTTGTATGGCCCTGGGAGTCTTTGTCCTTAACTAGTGAATTTAACCCATTTATATTGACTTTGGTCACTTTAATATTAGAACTTAAATCTGCTGGCTTATTTTCTACTTTATAATTTCATGCTTTCTTATTGTTTTTTGATCTGGTACTTACATGTCATTAGATACAGAAAATTTTCATCTGCAGCTTAAAAGTTAAACATGTTATTCTATTTTTCTAGAGATTTCCCTTGAGTAACTTTGACTCAGCCTGGAGTTATTTTCTCCTAGCAATAAAGAAAACAGATCAATAACCATGTTGTTACCATTTAACAAAATAATAGCCATAGCATACTCTCATCTACCTCTCCCCTCCAATTTTATTGTTTTGTATTTCAGGAGTTTTAGTTAAATGCATTTAGAGCTATGCCTTTTACAAAATAAATAGTTCCTACTCACCTATACTTCTTCCCATCTCGGATGGGATTGCTGCCCTGATGTTAGTTCACCATTGTTCTGGTGCTGCCGTCTCACCACAGGGACCTAAGATTCACTCAGTGGCCAGGACCATCCAAACTGCAGGGCGTCGCAGTAGACTGTCCCTGATTTAGCTCCAGGGGCAGGCTTACCTGGGACACCTGTGGAAGGTGATAGAATAATTAGCATGCTGACTCCCATTCCTGGTTGCTGACATTTTCCTACTTCAAATCCTCATTTTTGTTCCCAAACATCTAGAAACATCTATGTTCTGTGTCTTAGAGTTTCTCACAAGCTTGTTTTGTGAGTTGATCAGTGAGACCCTGAAGCCCATTCATGTTCCTTCTTTTCTTTTTTGGCATCTCTGAAGCTGAATTCAGGGGAGGCTGTAAATACCTCTGGTTAGCTTGCCATGTTGCACTAAACTGGAAGTTTTCCCCTACCTGATTTAGTCATTTCTACCTTTATTTTTTGAATTCGATTATCCTATTATCCTTAGGAATGTTTAACTTCTTTTATTCTAGCTTCTTGCAGTAAACAATTTATTGCAATAGTTTATTTTTTTTAAACACAAAAGCACTTAACACTATGAATCTCTCTCTGATTAGGCCTTGGCCACATCTTTTATTTTAGTTCAAATATGCATTCTTGTCATCATTTTGCAAGTAGTCTATATTTTACATTTTTACTGTTTTCACTTTCTCTTTGACTTGAATAATTAAGAAAACAGTTTTTAATTTGTAATTTTTTGCAGTAATTTAATGTTTTCTTACATTGTGAGTAGATAACATTGTTTTACAAGTTTTGATTTTTTAAGGTAGTATTTTTATTACACATTAATATGGGTACTTATAAAAAAGTGATATTATATGTTTTATACCTTCTGTATCCTTATTAACTTTACTGCTTAATAAACATAGTATTTTGTGTCTAACAACTTTGATTATCTATTTCAATGTTATGTTAAAAGCACATAAAATATGACTTAAAGATTTTTAAGTATCCCTTGTCTGATGTTAATAATCTGTTACTTTTGTTTGTAGTTTCTGGATAAACACACTAGTGTATATGTGTGTACCTCCTTTTAACATAAACCTAATTGTAGCACTTTGTTTTATTGTAAATTTAAGAAATACCATCTTGGAATCTAAGGAAATCTAGCAATTTAAATTTATTGTTTAATTATTCAAGGTCTAATTGAGCTCATCTCATTTTATGTTTTACATTCTTTTTATGTTTATTGGTTTTTACTAAGAATTATCTTCAAGTTTTTTAAAAGTGGTTTCTACATCTATAATTTTCAAAATTAAGAAAAAAACAATACCACTTGAATGTTCCATATAAAAGTTTTTAATACAATCTTGGTTTCTAAGACAGGATTATTGTTAAAATTTAAGTGTCACATTTTTTTGTTTTCAGTTAGCTTTGTGAAACATATACAACAAATAGTTACAGTCTCAGCTTACTCAGTTTCGCCTCTCTGTTTGTGTTTCTTTTTCCAGAAACAGTGTCATTATTATCTTTTTCACATTTCATTTCATTTTCTATTGTTTCGATATCTGAGATTGTTCTCAAATGTGTCCTCTCATATCAGCGATTCCATTTTCTGTAGAATTAAATATGCTTTTCACTTCAAACTCATTTACGATCTTCAGCCCCTCAACAGGACTTAATTCTTTATTACATTTTTAGTTTCCTTACTCCTCATCCCTTTCTCATGCTTCTCCACTTTCTCTCCATCCTGGTATTTCATCGTTACCTTAAAGTATCTTTTTTACTATAGAATACATCATTTTCACAGGTTTGCTTATTTGAGTTTTCAAGTTGATACTGTTTTTATCTTGATTTGAAGGTATCAGATGCCTATTTCTCCTTTATTTACCTTGAAATGAGACAAAAAAAAAACTTTCTGCATTTGATGTTAGTCAGCAGTTATCCATGTGTGTGATGATGAATCCCATCTCTAGACCTCCATCAGGGGGATGTATCTATGTGTCCAGCTTCCCTTCTAGTAATAGAATACAGTTCTCTGTACTAAGGTGAGAGATTTCCAGAATTTGCCACTTAGTTTTCAAAGTTAAAGGGTTGGGGGGATTTTTCCCTGCTACCAAAGCAGCTACTATGACCACCCTGTCTATTTTGTTCTACTTTGGGTCTGCAGCTAAAAGTATGCAACATGGCACCATCAGCCAACTTCCTGCATTTGTATTCTGTTCCTGTAGTTGCTTTCTGAGTGACTGTGGAATACTGAGAGTCGGAGAGCCCAGTTGGAGGACAGTTCCTGGGAAGGACAGTAGATGTTGCCCAACATCCTCACTGGACAGACTTGAGATCTAAAACAGTCACTGAGGCCTGGCTGGTGTGGCTCAGTGGATTGAGCACTGCTCTGTGAACCAAAGGGATACCAGTTCAATTCCCAGTCAGGGAACATGCCTGGGTTTTGGGCCAGATCCCCAGTAGGGTGCACAAGAGGCAACCACACATTGATGTTTCTCTCCCTTTCTTTCTCCCTCCCTTCCCCTTTCTAAAAATAAATAAAATCTTTTAAAAAAAGTAAAGCAGTCAGTGAGGGTGGCATCTCTGACTTTGGAGTAGAGCTTGGATTGTTTTTTCTTGATTCAGTTTCATGACTTTTTCATATTTTAGTTAGCAGTTTTAGTGTCCATTTGCTTGTGAATTTTTCTTTTTTTAATGTGATTTCACTGCAGACTTAGTGGGAAGTAGGAAGAGGCTGAATCGGAAACTGCAGACCAGGTATTTAAACTGTCTACCTAGTATTTCCAGCCCTCCCCTCCTCCTCAGCACTCATGGGCATTAGCACCCCATAAAGGCAGGTCTGTGTTCATCTTAAGAGAAAGCATTATTTTACTTAAGTCATAATGACTATACAAAAATAATCTAAAAAAGGTATGAATGCATTAGGATAGTAAAATAAAGTTTTCTTTATGGAACTTCGCACTAACATATAGAGGAGCTATAAATGTTACTTACCTAGCAGTAAACAAATATTTGTCTACAAAGGGACTATAATTATGGGCTGTCACCTACGTCTAGCACCTTCACCATTAATCACCAGCTGATGAGTTCCTACTTAGAGAGTGACCTTGTCAGAGTACCTCACCCTATGCTACATGTGCTGCAGTTAGTGTCGTCATTCAGATTGGATTGTCAGCCAGTTTTGGTGAATTCTGCATAAACTTTTCCCTGAGAGGAACAGTTTTGTTCATGGACAGATAGGTTCCATATGGAAGGCTTAGTACTGAAGTTATGAAGAACAATAGCTTAGCTTCACTTTAATAGCACCGAAGTAGAGGCAAAGCCAGCTCTGATTCTTTCTTTTGTGGAGCTTACACTGTCGTGGGTAAAACAGACTCCCAATAATCCCAAAGATAATTGTAAAAATTGTCATTCCAATGCCAAAACGCCATCATAAAGTATACCAGTTGCTGTTTTGTCCCAACGTGAGAGCAGAGAATGTTGCTCTTAATGTGATTGCAAAATCTTCACTACCCGAGCTCTCCTCAAATCTTGCCTGCAAAGATAATATTTTTCACTTAAAAAATTATGTTTCCCACACTTCCGCAAGGTAAGTGAAGACAATGCAAAAGTTCAATCATATTATTTATGTTAATTTATAAGGATGTTTCTCTTTCTAGTGCAGTTATATTTGTATTATATTGAGTCAGTGATATGAGCACATGTTCATCTGGTTGAGAGAAATAGACAGAAAGTATACCCAGCAGGTACACATGTGGACTGTTACTGTTACATGAGAGCCACTGTTCTCTGTAGGAGTACGAATGTTTATTTGTTCTGTAATCCTGGGGTGGCTCTCTGTGGCGCTAATGTTCCAGATGACAGAAGAGATGGGAGACTGGTCTTGTAAGTTGAAACACACCGACCTGGGATTTCGCTTACATCCTCCCTTGCCAGTTCTTTTGTCCAATCCCAGATTCTCTGAAGGCCAAAAGTTCCAACAAGTTATTCATGCTCTGTTTCTGTGAACCCATCCTGTTGCCCTCCTCGGCCTGTAGCGAGTCAGCAGGAACAGTCTCGGTGATGCGCAAACCCTTGGACCTGACTCTGGAGAGGTTATTGGACATGGAGGAGAACTGCTCTAGAATAAGAAAACTTAACCTTTTGCCAACTGTGCTTCTCGTGTTGACTGGCTTCACCTCTTCGAAGAGCAATTTTCTCTTCTTCCTGGAGGTATCTCAGGCCTGTTGTGCCGACTTTGCCCGGAAAGTGGGGTCTGCAGCTGGAGACATGACAAACAGGCCAAAGCCAAAAGTCATGTGACCTGGTTATAGGAACAATAGGCTAATCGGGTCATCTAGGAGCAGGTTTCCCTGGGGTTTCTCTCAGGACGATCTGGGAACTTCTCTCAGGAGGTGGCGTTTATTAACCTCCCTGTAATTAAGTGTCTTAAAGGCCGAGTCCACGTCATGTTCTTAAATCCTGAGTGAGTAGTACAGCGCCTGGCACACAGTCCCCTTCAGTAAATGCTGGTTGAATAAAGAGGCAGGTATTTCTTCCAAAGTTGCGTAAATAATAGCAGCAGCTGGCTGGGCACCATTTTGTATTCAGTGTCAGAACTCTCAGAGACCAGCACGAGCAAGTGTCTGTGGTTTCCAGACAGAGTAATCCTTTCTCCTCTGGGAGGTGACAACCGTGATGTGTGCCTCTGGGGTTTATGTGAGGTTTCAGCAAAAAACGCATCCAGAGCTGGTTCAGATGAAGTGAGTGGCGAGGGGAAGAAGAGGGCCAGGGGCGTCAGACCCCCTGCATCTACTGGAATTAGAAGAGGCCACGTGACTTCTCTGAGCCTCCTTCCCCATGTGATCCAATCCGTGAGAGGGACAGTGCCTGGCCTGCTTCCCTCACAGGTTCATTTGCAATGCTAAAGGAGATGATAAAAAAGAGAAAGGGTTGGCCCTGGCTGGCGTAGCTCAGTGGATTGAGCGCGAGCTGCGAACCAAAGCATCGCAGGTTCGATTCCCAGTCAGGGCATATGCCTGGGTCGCAGGCCATGACCCTCAGCAACCGCACATTGATGTTTCTCTCTCTCTCTTTCTCCCTCCCTTCCCTCTCTAAAAATAAATAAATAAAATCTTTAAAAAAGAGAGAGAGAAAGGGTCATGTAAGAAATTTAGTGTCAGTGGAAAAAGCCATGGACTGAAATTTATAAAACCCAGTTTTGACCCCTGTTAGCTCTGCAACTAGAGCTACTGAAACACCATTTCTTTGTCTATAAAATGAAAGAGGTCAATTGATTTATTTTGTTGTTAATACTGGTGAATTAGTAGAAGTTCTTTTATATCCATACAGGATTAAAAGAATCACATATCTATAATTTAGGCCTTCTGAGTACTAAGAATACTTTGCATAAAAACGTTTGTGCTTCTTCCGAATAATGTCTCCATTTACACACTTCATTCTGCCTTCCTGTATCTGAAGAATTTGGCTGCACTTAGGAACACTCCACACTTTTATCAGTGTTCTGCTCATGAGTTCAGTTCTCTTCTATTACCCATTTCGGTGAGATAGGAGGGGTGGGGTAACTGAAGACCAGCTTGTCTGTTGGATGGTTTTTACCTGAGTTTGTCCCACACATCAGTAGATTAATCTGGCGTATGCATTCATAGGGATAAAAATGCTGGCTTTGGACAAGAGTTTCTAGACTGCAGCCATGACAGCCATCCCCAGGCCCCCACTGCATGAATGTCACACCTGTGGTACTCGCATGAGCTGCATAGTCCCTCCTGTCTGGCTCTCTCACTTTTCATCCGGGAAACAGGGGCCCCGTGAAGCAGCTCACTAGAGGCCACGGTAATCGAACAAAGCAAATTCAGAATCTCAGCAAGTTGTGTGCCGCGTACTTGGTTACCCTATAGGGACTTAACCACTGAGAAAATAAAATCTGGCACTTCCCCATAGTTGCAATGTTCATTGTAAAGTCTGCCCTTTTGATTTCTTGCTGTTACTCCAATAGAGCCAGAAGTGTTTGTTTTATTTCCTGTGTGACCTTTTATAGCATTAAGCACTTTTAATTGAGAAGTAATTATATTTGAGTTCTACTGATTATTCTTTCTTAATCTTAGCTAACTTTACAGAAGGCTGATTCTCTGCTAACCACTGTGCTAAAAGCTTTATGTGGGTTATCTCATTTAATCTTTCAATAAGGAGGGTTAAGACCCATGAGGAACTGCATTTTATAGGAGAGGTAAGTGAAGGTAAGAGAGGTTAAGTAATTTTCCAACATCATGTAACTAGTACATGATAGGCCTGAGATGAATTCAATTCATAGGCTCTTGGAACTGGGGAAAAAGCTTGTGTAATTAGAACAATCTTACCACAGGCTATTTGAAAAAAGTAAGAGTTAAGTTCAGTTTCTCATCAACATTATAATGAAACACCACTCAACAACAAAATGGACATTGAGGACCTGCTGTACTCTTTACACTTGGCACACAGCAGAAAGAAAAAGGGGTTGATCTTCTTGTCAGTAATAACTGCAGATTCTCCAGAGTCACCTAGGCACTTGGACTTGCTGGATGCCCAAGTGTATTCACCTGAAGTGCAAGATCTCCACGGAAAAGGATTCCTTATAGCCCTATGTGTGTGTGTGCACATGCATGTATATATTTATATATAAATAATGTGTCAATTCTACTATCTAAGTACTTTTGCCATTTTAGTTTGTTATTTTATATTGGTAGGGTAGGTTAACACTGGTATTTATTAGAAGGAGAAAGTTATTTTCTCACGAGCTTGCATGTAACAGCTCTTTCATAAATGCCTGTCAAATTAATCCTTATTTTCTGAGGAAAATGGCCCTGGATCAGGAACCAAAGATCAAGGTTCCAAGTCCTGGTTTTAACAGCAGTTCACTATGAGAGCTATACCAGGTCAGTTCTTGACTATGAACCCTGGTTTCCCGCATCCAGAGTGAGTCCAGAAGTGTGAGGACTGGTGATTCTGCAGTAGTGAGGCCACTTTCGTGTGTCAGGCTGGGCTGCCAGCTACTGTCAGGACCCATTGGGTCATCTGGATGGGGGTGCTTCCTCTGTGGAGACTGAGAGAGCACAGAGGCCCCTCGAAACCACTGAGGGTGAAAAGAGCAAGAGCTGCATGGGCAAGATGAGTGCTGTGAGTGGGATAGAGTCAGATTTAAACATGTCATGAGGGAGGGAGAGCAGGACCAGACCTGCAGCTGTATAGACCCCCAGGGCTTGAAACAGAACAGGAGCCCTGAAATTACCAAGGAGAGAGCGTTTTGCAAGGAGCTTGGGGGCCCTCAGGGCTGAGCTTTTATTCATTGCCATGTAAGGGTGTTAAATCAACCTGTGCTGATTCTGGCTTCTTTCGCTCCGGTAGCCAGGTAAAGACCAGGGAGACACAGGTCACAAATCAGAGAGAGCCAAGCTGAGGCTTCTGAGGCACCGTGATCGCCAAAGGCTCACGTTTCTAACCTGCCATCAGCCGACTCCTTTTTCTGATAAGAAAACATTAAGACTTTTTTGATTACAGTAATATTGGAGGTTTACAGTCCTTCTTGTTCAATCTTAAATCCGAAATGGTCTGACACCAGATTTCAGAAATAATTTTGTGGCAAATTCACTTGGGGGCAAAAATGACTAAAGCTGACAGGAGATTATTTACAATTTCTATGTGCTTCACTTAGTGGAAATAGTCCTATGCAAAAACATTCGTGTGTTTGATCAGAGAGTGCCTCCTCCCCTGACCCTGTTGTGGGTAAAATGCCATTTATGGAAAAGACATCTTTCTACCTTTCAGAAATGGGGAGAATTACAAATTCCAAAATCATGTGGCCCCAAAGATTTCAGAGAGGAGATTGCCAACCCACATGTTGTTTTCCGAAAATGTTGGTGTATTTATCCTTGAAATATAGGAATATTTTGTTTTCTCCTTCCCTCGCAGATAAAACGAGTGCAGGGAAGGTAAAGCAAAACAGATATAAATGGGGGTGGGGGGTGCTCTTGTACTAACTGTAGCTGTCGCTTTTGGGGGCCGGGGTCCTCAACATAAGTAGATATTTTGGAGGATGGAAATCTAGACCTCTACCTTTCCTGCAATTAAAAAATAAACAGATTCCGACCTGGAACTGCATCATCCCTTTGCTAAAGAAGCCTGAGCTGTAAAGAGCTGCTCAGCCCAGTGACTCGTGGTGCCACAGTGCCACCTTTCTTCCTGACTCTGAATCGAGTCTTCACATCGCCACGAGCTCGACTTGCTGGCTGGAGCTTCAATCCACAGCACTGCAAGAAAACAAGTCCTTGGCACTCAAATTATAAAGAAAGAGCTGCAAAGGGGGCAAAAAAATGTGTTTTTTTCCCTTTGGTCCCTGAGCAATTAAATTTGTAACTTAATCCTATGTTAGGGAGTGTGGGCCACAGACCCTGCGTATAATTATTTTGAACCTAGTGAGTCATTTTACGCACTAGACATTTTAATTTACAACCTGCTGCATTGCAGCACTTTCCTAGGGTTTCTGCTGTGTAACACGATATTCTTTTATTGGCTTGGGCTTGAAAATTATAGATACACTTTCTTAGTTCCAATGTTTCTTTCTTTTCAATTTTCAGTTGCAAATCAAACATGCAGTTACAGAAGCAGAGATTCAAAAATTGAAGAACAAGGTAAGCACCAATCAATACATGGTGTTTGAACAGTACCTTTTAAACTTTGGAGGCTATGAATAAATTCAGCCCTAGGAAGGAAGAGTTGGTTCATGTACATTTGAAAGAATGCAGATGTCAAACTCATTTCTGCTGTTGCATGCACAGAGGAACCTGGGAATACGAGCACACACCCTGGAGTGTGAGCAGCACTGTGCCCCTCTGGGAAAACCGTACAGCATTTTACATATACTTGTTTACATGTTTACACATATGTGGTTCCCTCCGAGCTTTCCCCTAAAGGTATATTTAATGGTTCACACACTGAGTTACATTTTGACCAGTAATTCCTTAGGCAGAAGCTATTATTCTTTATCTCTTTCTCTTTATCTTATTTTAAATAGGTGTATTCATTTGTTTTTTTTTACTTATTCATCAGAAACCATGTATTTTAACATAGTACGTTAATTATTTTGTATAGAAAAATTCCAATTTCTAATAATTAAATATCATGAAATTTAATATAATATGCGAATAATTGCTTGTTGGTGCCAGATGTCACTGGAAATTTTTAGTCATTTAGTTCACATTTAAATGTGTGGGGGGAAAACAGGTCATGATGAAAGGTTTTATGTATTTTTAGTCTCTATATAATACAAGATTCAAAAGGGCATGTTTGCTGGTGAGTTGTAAGGTTCTTAGAAATTCCTAAAATTGTGTCTAGTTTTATCAAGTGTATAATTTCAGAGATTTAACAAAATCTTTTGAATTACTTTTAAAACAGTATTCTTCATTATTTTTGTGATCTTCTAAAAATTAAGACATAATTTCTTCCCCACCACTGACGACCAGTTCTCCTGTTCACACTGAACACTTGTCCTGGCTTTTCCCTGTGTTTTAGACGGAGATGAGTTTGCAAGGCTGTTTTGGTTAACGGTATTCCCAGCTAATATTTCTGTAGCTCGTTAGTCAAAACATGTCTATGTATCATTCACGGTATCAGCCAAGCTCTGTGAATAATTTTAAAATCAGTAGTGGTTGGTAAATACACAGCTTGAGTGCAAAACAGTGCTTAATAAAAGGTGCAGTAAAATCCCAGCCCCATTTTAAATTGCTATTGTTTCTTGGCATAGAATGGAAGAACAGAAGTATTTCTTTAATTGTTGGTTACAATTAGGCAGAAGATTCCCCTGTGATTGTAAGTGCTTTAACAAAGCTTATGATTTGGACTATAAGCATTAAATTTAGAAATCCTATAAGTTAGTATTTTGTATTTTTCTCATTATTATATTGGCATATAATATCCATAGATTAGCTTACCTTACTGCAACTCTTTATGTCCATGTTGATAACACAATTTTTAATTTTGAAATGTTTTTGACTATTATTTACTTTGTACACTGTTTTGCAATATATTTAGTTTAAAATATGTATAAAACATAGTTTTTTATTTGTTGAATGCTGTATAATTTGAGGATGTCTTAGATTTTGAAAATTGATAGTTTATAATGACTCAGCATTCTTTTGAACCTTTAAAAAGGCATGTGAAACAGATGAAGCACTAGTTTAAAGGTCAGATAGTTACTGTGAACAAATGACCTTGGACCCCTCACCTAAAGAATCAACCTTGATGTTCTGTAGAAATGAGGCGGTGGGACTAGTATATTATCTATTCCTAACAGTCCCTGGAAGTAGAAACCACAAGAAGCTGCCTTTCTCTTCTGTTGGAGGAATTTAAATTAATTTGACAATAATTTATTTTTTTACTTACACTATCTTTTACACTTTTATGAAGATTGGGGTTTATAAGGCTCAGAACACTAACAGCAAAATAATGAGCTAGAAATTGAAATAAAGGATGTGATAATATTATTATCAAAAGGAATAAAAATAAAAGTAACTTCCATTTATCAGATTATTATTATGCACAAGGAGCTGTTCCAAGCACACTGATGGTCGAGAACTTAGGTTAGTTGCCCAAGGTTTAGAGGCCAACAGTGGCATCGGGACGGCTGAGTATGGGGGCCAGACAGGTGCCTGAAGCATGGGATGGGGGAGGCACTAGTAAAGTTCGTGATTTTCTAACCGCTTCACTGCTCATCTGAAGCTAACACAGAATAAAATTGAATGTAAGCCATAATTGAAAAAATAATTACTGATCATTAAAAAAAGAAGTGAGGGGAGTTAAGAAGTACAAACAGATGATCACAGAATAGCCACAGGAATGTGAAGGACAGCATAGGAAATGGAGCAGCCAGAGAACCCACACATGACCATGGACACGAACACTGCTGTGGGGATGGCCTGAGGGAGTGGGGGGTGCTGCATGGAGGAGGAAAAGGGAAAAATTGGGACAACTGTGATAGCATGATCAACCAAATATAATTTTAAAAATAAAGTACATTAAATGTGAAAAAAAGCCAACGGTGGAGCTGGGATTCAGATTTAAACCTAATGGCTCCAGAACTCTCCCCCAGCCAACCAATTGGCCAATTGTGCTTCTGCCTCTCTCTCCTCCATGCTCCTCTCCCTTCCCTCCCTTTCCACTTAACTCTTTTTACATATAATTACAGATGTTTCTCTTTTTTTTTTAATCTCGAAAGAAACACCTGTGGAAATGCATTAGCTAGGGTTAGTCAGACTCAAACATTTTTTACTTCTGCCGGAATTTCACACTGCATACTATGATGGAAAGATACTGGGAGTTGGAGTCAAAGCCCCATGTTGTCATTTATCCGCTGTGTGAGCTTGGACGAAGCATTTTCCTTGGCAAGGCTTCCGTTTTGTAATCTATGAAATAATGAAAGCAATGCCTGCTCCCCTCCTCTCAAGGTGTTTGGTAACTGAGTATATGTAACCATTGAATTTAACCAAAAATGTGGTATAAAAATGTGAGGGATTTTTGTTAGAAAAGTACCCAGATTCTCTTTGCCCTGACATGTTTTTAAACCAGCTTCAAGCCGCAGAAAACGAGAAAGTGAGATGGGAACTAGAGAAAACCCAACTCCAGCAGAACATCGAGGAGAATAAAGAAAGGATGTTGAAGCTGGAGAGCTACTGGATCGAGGCTCAGACGCTGTGCCACACGGTTAACGAGCACCTCAAGGAGACGCAGAGCCAGTACCAGGCCCTGGAAAAGAAGTACAACAAGGCCAAGAAGCTGATCAAGGACTTCCAACAGAAGTAAGCAGCTTCTAATGACCGAAGGATGCTTGTGTGCATGTAAAGGAGGTTTATATCCAGTAATTTTTTAATGTCTAGTGGAATAGAAAAGATCCCCTGAGAGTCACCACTCTAAGAAGCATAGTTAAAATAAAGACTAAATTTTGGAAAGCACTGCTATTATCTTTTTTGTAAGAGATTGTGTTTTGTTTATTGTGTCATTTTTTGGAAACCAGTTACATCACAAAATTTCCTTTGGCTCATTAATCATTAATAGGAACTGTTAAAACATTTGAATCTCTGTCCTTTCGGAGACATCCCTGTGATTCAGGAGCAGGACCGTACGTGCAAAGCAGCAGTTGGGGCCTCGCCGAGGCCATTTCTGTCTCTGTTCTTATAATCGGTAACTGTGGAATTTTCCCATGACAGATAGAATAAATATTGACTAGCAAGACCTCATGCCCTGCCATTTCCCAGCGGTAAGAGAGACCATCACCACACATTCTGCTGTTGAATTTCAACAGCTCTTTCTGAGCTAATGCGGCTTTGCCTCCATCTATTGGATGTTGGTATAATTTCAGGGAGACTGACCAAAGAGATTTTTATTGGATTTTTTTGTCAGATACTTCTGGCTAACTAGAACAATAAAAAGAAATGTCAGTATCTCTTCTGGCCATTCCAAGCCTACACTATATAGAAGAAAATGCTATAGAAATAAAATATAAAAATAACAAAGTTAAAAAAAGACAGATGGGAGCTGACACAACTCTTCTTAACACACTGAATTTTAGGGCATTTGCAGATTTTAATTAAAAAATAAGCCCTGGCTAGTGTGACTCAGTGGATTGAATGCCAGCCTGTGAATCAAAGGGTCGCCAGTTTGATTCCCAGTCAGGGCACATGCCTAGCTTGCAGACCAGGCCCTCAGTAGGGCATGCACAAGAGGCAACCACACATTGATGTTTTGAAAAATTTTTAAATAAATAAAATAAGATGGAAATTATAATCTAGAAAAGTTTGAAAGGGGGAAATTGCTCTTCATAACTGTTAATTCAGCACATCACTATTTTAATTTTCCTTGCCAAAGGTATCATAAACTCTATTTAATGTAATAACTTTATAATAAGTTTTGCTAAATTTGCACTCTATATTCCAGGCTTTCAAAGTGGAGATGTTTCTCCTTCTTCCCGGTTATCCTCAGTTGTGTGAGTGACAGCTCTCCCTCAGCTCTTCTGACCCTCCCAGCCCTTTTCCACTGTCATTCATAGGAAACCATCTTATAATTATCTATCCCCACTCAGTTCCATCAGTTTACTGGGTATATTACTTTGTACATGGAGAACTGTGTCTGCCTGGCATGTAATTATCTCCACCAAATTGCTCAAGGTGGGTCATTAGTTTATTGCTCCTATCTAAAGATGTGTGGGTGTCCTAGAATCAGGAGATACAAATGAAAAGCATAGTAAGAAGACCAAAGCATTTTTATTTGCTTTGTGATCCATTAAAAGGTTTTACTTGCTTTCATTGCTATATACCTTTTCTCTGTGACTGAATTTTATTTCTTTAAATAGCTATATTTATTATACCACTGCAGTTTATTGCTTCAGATAAGAACTTCCATATGTTTTCTCATTTTTCGAGTGTTTGATGCAATCAGACCTATTATTTTCTTCTTAAGAGAGCTTGATTTCATCAAGAGACAGGAAGCAGAAAGAAAGAAAATAGAAGATTTGGAAAAAGCTCACGTTGTGGAAGTTCAAGGCCTACAAGTACGGGTGAGTTACGTGATCAAAGCCACTTCATAATGGGATAGATTTGCCTGGCACTTGGAGAGAAGTGCTGGTTTGGAGTTTTATAAATGGATTTTTTCCCCCTTAGATTAGGGATTTGGAAGCTGAGGTCTTCAGGCTGCTGAAGCAAAATGGGACTCAAGTCAATAATAACAACAACATCTTCGAGAGAAGAACGTCTCTTGGTGAAGTCTCTAAAGCAGATACCCTGGAGAACGTGGATGTCAAGCAGATGTCTTGTCAAGATGGCCTGAGTCAAGGTTTGTTTAGCCTGCCCACAAACATTGTTATCAATGCCTGTAAAATGTGGCTTTACAGTCTTTTTCTTATCTAGAGATTTAAAAGCTGAAAATGCCTTCCTGCCATGGGAAAGAAGAAAAGCTTTATCAAAATAAGAATTTATCATTTAGTGCTTCTCTTATATTGAAAAATAAGTGCTTTGATGTAAGGAAACAAAATTCCAACCTAAGCAAGCCAAATACTTTAAAACCATCATAACATTGATAAACTTAATAAACTGCTTTAAAGTGATAGTTCTTTCTATCTGGATTGAGCTACACTACTTTTATTTTAATGAGTAAGGCTTGAAATTTTTAAATCACTAAAGAACTTTTTCATAACATCAGAAGGCTGACTACTTACTTCCAGCTCTTGGAATTCATTTGAGTTAAGAAGTTCTATATGTTTTGTGCTTTTTTCTTGCTAATATATAATTCTCATTCTTTTATTCTGTCCATTCTTTTATTTGATCCAAAGACCAAAATACTGGACACATTTTCTATATAAATGATTGTTTCCTTTTCATACACCAGCCATAAGTGAATCACCAATTTTCTCACACACGTACACACCCAGACATAAATTGTATGTGTATGAACGTGAGTGAATGTTTCAGTGTCTATAGTCCATATACAAATTAGAAAATCTATAAGAATTTGCCATAATAAATACACAGGAGGATGTTGAACTCTCGGTTGAAACAGCTCCCTGGCGGCCCCAGGACAGAGGGACGGGAGGACCGTGCGGCAGTGGCAGCAGTGCCAGGAGAGGGCCAGTGGTCCCAGGCAGGCCAGCCCGGGCGTGCAGCCACTTTGCTTGCTGCGGAGCTGCTTCACGTGATGGTCTTTCCCACTGTCCCTGGAGCATTAAAATGTCTCCAGTGAGACGTTTCTATAAACAAGTACTCAGAACATATTGTTAACTTTTAGAGCTAAATGCTTAGCCATTAAAAATGAAAAGTATTGGAAATCTTTATTTAAAACTAAAGTGATATCTAGAGATTTGCATCCATTCACTAAGTTTATATCCTCTTTCTGGGTTTTCTCTTAATAAGATAGAATCTCTGTGTAATGCCTCATGGGCAGCTCAAATTCAAGTCTTCAGCTCCCGCACTACCACCTGCTGAAGAGCTGTGTGACTGCATTAAGGGCCTTCAGCTCAGCGCTGTGGTTTTGCTACCTATTATATATATAAATAGGAGCATTTCTTTCTCCCCCACCCAAGGGTGTATTGAGGCAGTAGGGCTGACTTAGTCTGTGGGGCAGAAGAAAGCATTTAGAGCTCTTATAGAATTACAATTTTTATATCTGGAACTTTGTAATAGTGATTTCCAAAATCTAATTTTAGAAACAAAACCCACGCTTTTTCCTGTTTTTGAGTACTTTGACTCTTAAAAGCAGTTGTGCTTCATAGTAAACACGCACCCTGCTGAGGCGTTTGCACAGACGTGATCAGCAACCGGGACCTTCCCGGAGGCCGGGTCGTGTCCGCTCAGTACCTCGTCAGACATGTAATTAAGGGTATTTATGAAATTATATGACTACAGAAGATCAACAGACTACACTGTTAACATGCTGATTTAGATCAGAACCTTACATTTCTTCTGCACCCATTTTCCCTTCTGCACCTCCATTTTGCCATGTAATTATCAGTTTCCCTGGCAACACTGCTGGTTCCCAGTGAGATGCAGAGAAGCCCGTCCGTGTTTGTGCGGTGGAGGAAGAATCAGTCATCTCAGACATTAGTGGTAGCACGTCAAGAGGCGCTCTTCCAGTGTTGCTGCCAAGGACAGTCAGTGATAAATCTCCTTGAATTTCAATTGCTTGATCACATAAACAAAATGGCTTGGTCAGTAGCTAGATAAGAATGCTTTGGGAAGCATTTTTCTAAATTGATCCTTCGCCTCTGTTGCTAGGGAACGATGAAGTCTTAGAGGTTTAGAAAAGGAAATAAAACGGCAGACCAGACACAGACCAGGCAGCACTTAAGGATCCCCCAGCCCTGTCTCCAACACACACCTCGTTGCAGCAGGGAGGGAGAGTCCACCGGCTGCAGTCTGACTGTCCTGCCAGTTCCTGCCCCTCAGACTCAATACTCTTCACTGCCCCCGTTCCCCACCCCGACCCTGTCCACTTCTGATTTGCTTCCCAAGCACTGGATGTTTTATCAATTAGCATACTTTCAAGCCGTGAGGCAGCTCAATGAAACAAAAGGATTATCAAGTATAAGTCAGTGAAACTGGTGTTCGAATGAAATAGTGAAAGAAAGAGCAGGGAAGGGGAGAGCGAAGGGCCCAGAAAGGAACGGGGAGGAGAGGGAGAGCCGTTGAGCAGCTGTTTCCCCACATGCACCCCTGTTCTTCTAGGACAGAGCATCCCAGGGCAAGGGCTAATTGTATGACTCCCCAAATCAAATTATTATAAATTTTCAGAATGATAAAACCATTTTTCAAACCAAGCACAAACTAACCACATGAAAATTATATCTCAACATCATTTGTTTGGTTCTCTCTGTAAACTAAGCCCACTTAAATAGCCCATTAAATTTTTTATAGAACATATACATACCTTTATTATTTAATGCATTTGAATGCTTTTTTCTTATCATAACACATAAAGTAAATATAACAATTATTCTGTCACCGAGAACCTGAACAAACCTTAAATCCCTATAGGTTTGTGACAGTCTTGTGGTCCAGTGTTGTTTTACGTGTGTCCCAGAATGTGAAAGATGGTTTTGCCCTGCTGCCATGTTGACTGTTCATTGTTTCTCAGTGCTTGAGTAACACTGAGTGACAGCAGTTTTATACGTCGTATCTGAGTGCCCTGGAGTGACAAGATACGACTGTGGCTGTGCAGCTGGTTACATCAGCATTGGACTAAGAGCAGCGGACAGGCAGGTTGGAGCGACCATGGCAGGAAGAAGGGTCGTAGTCTTAGTTTGATTAGATTCCCTAGAAGAGTCTCTTAAACAACAGGCTCTTCCTTAGCTTCTACTTATTCCAGGATTCGTATGATAATACTGTTCTCAGCTTCAAGTATTTTGAAGGTGGTTTGTTAATGAAAAATTATGCATATTCCATAGAGACACGGAAAGGAAGGCTAGGACTGATGGGCAGAAACTGTATGATGGTAGATTACATAAGTGCTACCACGCCTTCAGAAACGTCGTCTGGAACACCGAAAGCCTGCTGGCACACTGACTTGTAACGGGAAGGGTGGCTGCTCGGTAGAAAGATGGGTGTTTGGGCCCACTAAGTGTACAGTAGGCTACATGATTGGTAGGATGGCTGGGATCAAGGGTAAGGAAGCTAAAGGGTTTTATGTGAGAACAATAAATAGAAGATAGATTTTCAGAAATGAGAGGGGGTTTGAAGAAAAGAAAAACATGAATAAAATCAGAATTGTATGTTCCTGATGTGCAGATGGTAGGTTAAAGGTGGAGCTGTGAGTCAGTGGTGTGCTGTTATATGTTCTGGGAGTGACCGGGGGCTTTCCGTGCCTGAAGGGGGTCTGTACTTCCTTCTGTGCGTGTTGTGACCGACGCACAGGGTTGGCACATGACAGGGGCTGTGTCATGTAGTCCGAGGATCTCCATGATTTTTTTACAAGAGACCAGTTATCACAGCAACAAAAAAGATAAGGTAGCTAATACGAATTCAACAAAAGAAGCTCAAGATTTGTGGAAAGACATTCAAGGAGACCTGCATAAATCGGAGAGGTGGGAAGCTTCGATGTTTAAAAAAAAAACACCCTTATTCCAAAATAATCTGTATGTCCCATACATTTCAGTTAGAATTTAAATAGGTATGTATGTATGTATTTATTTATTTTAGAGCTTAACAAGTTATTTCTAAAACATATGTGGAACAACACTCGGCCCAGAATAGTCGAGATACTCCTGAAGAAATGCACTTTGAGAGGACTTGTTGTTCTGTCAGACACCGAGATTCGTGGCAAAGGAACGGTGACTGAGTGTGGTGCAGTCTCACCAGCTGACAAGTAGACCGGTGCCGCAGAGCGGAGTCTGAAAACAGACCGGCCCATTTATGCCAGTTTGAGAATGATGTGGAGCTGACGCTGCAGGTCAGGGGAGGAAGGGTGGGCTAGCAAGTGGTGCTGGGAGAATTTGCTGTTCACATAGAAAAAAATGAAGTTGATCCACCTCATAGCATTCGTGAAATGGATTCCAAATGAATTAAAGATTCAACTATGAAAGGCAATATTTAAACCTTTTAGAAGAAAATGTAGGAGAATGTTTATATGATTTCTTAAGACGCAAAATTCCAAATCATATAAAAAGTTGATAAATTTGACCACAGTAATACTAAAAAAATCTGATCTTCAAAAGATACTATAAAGAATTTGGAAAGAGAAGCCAAAAATTGAGAGAAGATTTTGTAGCCCATACTTAAATTCAGAAAAAGGGTTGTTATCCAGAATATACGAAGAACTCACACCAGTCATAGGAAGACAGAACTAAATGGACAAAAGACATAAGCAGAAGAGAAAACCCAAGGTTGGTGAACATACATAAACATCTACGTCACTGGTAAAAATCAAGTGACTGGCAAAGATAGTTTCATAGTAACATATGATTGCTAGCATGCAGGGAAAAAAGGGAAAACTCATCCAACAACTCTTGTTGAAACAATCTGGTATTATCCAGTAAAATGAAAGATGTGTACATTCTGTGGCCCAGTGAGTTCACTTCTGTAGGCACGTATGCTCTCTGGGAACGTGCCGGGTGCACCGAAAGACACGCTCAAAAGTGCAGTGCCACGCACGCCGTCTGTGCCAGCTGCAGCACGGAGTCAGCCCTGACTCCGCCCTTCAACTTGAGCCAATGACCAGAGAAACGGTTTGCAGAATCGTCTGTACAGTTCATTAGCATGTACATAAAGTTTAAAAGCAAGCAAAACTAATCAACGTATTCTTCAGGGATGCTTTGTGGGATAGTTAGGAGAAAAAAATCAAAGGTTACAACCAGAGATGGGGCACAGAGAGGGCTTCCAAAGCCCTCCTTTTGTTTTTAGGCTTGATGGTAGATACATGAGTATCTTTTTTCTCCTTTTTCTATGACATACACATATGATACAAATTTTTGTAGACATAAAGTATTTTAGCATATAAAAATTTAACTAACGTACTTGAAAGATAGAAATGAAAACCACAAAGGATATTTTTTAGGCTTAAAATATTAGTCTAAGATTTAGCAAGAAAAAAAAAAACAACAGTACTTGGCAGACATTTACGCCCATGAAGTGCCTGAGGTCATCCTCCAAGAAGTCATTTCTGCGGAGGCTGCCACCTGCGGTGCCTCTGTCCTTTGTGCCTCTCCACCCTGCCCCCCCCCCCCCCCCCCCCCCCCCCCCAGCCCTTGGTAACAGTGGCTCTCTTCAGATGCCTGTGGCTGTGAGGCCAGGCCAGAGCCCGGCCACCACGTCTGCTTCACTTCCTGATAGAGTCTGAGAGGACATTCAGCATTCACTGTGAACACTGGAACCCAGACCTTTACAATGAAGTTAAAGGTGTGCTTAAGACTGGAATTCATTCAATGGAAAGCCTTTAAAGGGGAAGGGGATGCTCGCACTCTGTTGCCAGGAGTGCCTCACACAGCCCGTCAGGTGCAGAGCAGGGAGGGATTGCCCCACCATCTCCTACGGTTTGGTTCTGGGTTGGGGCGAGGAGAACTCTGGAGCACGGCCAGGCTTGCTTTGTCATGAGTTCAGATGTAATTTCTTGGTGAACTTACACAATTTTCATTTTTTCCAGAACAAATAGTTTTTAATAACTCAATCCCTGATAAATAATTTTGACCTTGAGATATTATTGAATTGTACTAATTAAAGGGTGGCCATTCCCAGTAAATCACTATGGGAAATTTTAACGAGCCCACCAAATGAATGAGAAATCAATACTTACTGATTGGTTTTTGGCATGTCATTAAACCCAAAACCTGTCCTCTTACTCAGAACACAAAGCGCCTGAAGTGCCTGGAAAGTTTTGTGCAAATTTTGCGCCTGCCTTTGTGTTCACCAGAAAGGCTTTTGCTACCAGATCAACAAGGCAAATCAAAAGGAGGCATTTGGTTGTGAAAGGACAGCTCTCCTTGGTTCATATTTCTCACCACATCTCCAGAAGTTCATAGGCGTCACCGGGCCCTGCGGTCCTACTGACGTAAGCATTAGTACAAGGAGATACCTGAGGTTGTTCTGATAGAAAATGAGTTATTTTGTCAGAATGAGCTTAAGCTTAGTTATTTTCTATCCATTTTAGGAAAAGTAGGCTAGTTTATATGTTATTTTGGCTTTTGAGTTTTATTTATTTGGAATCGAGCTGTAAGGTAGATTATGATCTCCTGGAAGAAAAGATTGTTTTCACCCTGATGTGGGATGTAGCTCCTTTTCAAGAAAACTCCACAAGCTATTCTCAAATGTTTCTTGCATTTTATAAATATACTCTGGTTCAACATGGAATTCTAATTATACAGACTGGAAGCTGCCATGCTGTTACACTAAGGTGAACTGACTGGAAGCCTAGGCTGGGATCAGAAAGGGGGATAGGAGAGGAAGAAGGGAAGACGGTGCACGGAGCGGTTTGTATGTGAAGTACATTCGGACAGTCTGGGCCGGGCCACACATTCCACTTAAGGTTTCTGCCAGCCAAGAGGGAAACCTGTCAATCATGAGGCTACAACATCTATAAAATAAAACTCAACAATGAACAGCTACTTCTGGAGTCAGGACCAGAAAATTCTCTTCGTGTATATGTTTTGCACAGTGTGCCAACCTTATTGTTTCCGTAGTCATAGTATCTAGATCATGAACACTTTTAATAGTAATGGGGGCTACTATTACTCACCCACATTACTATTGTTGTAATAGTAATTATAGCAATAGGTTGTAACTCAACAACCTATTGTAACTCAATTCCTTTAAGTGGACATAAAGTAATATTCTACTGTACTTCCATACTGTATAGTAATTATACCTGAGACCTAGAGGAAATTCCACTTATGAGGAAACTTAAACATTAGTAAGTAGATATACCAAAAAACTCTATTGCTCATGAATTTTTTGATGAAACAGAAGGGTTTGGGGTCATCAAAAAAGCCATCTGGATTTTTTTTTTTATTTTAAAATTGTTTATTCACGTTACATGATCAAAGACCTAGTTTTTTAAAACATAAATTCCATTTACAAATCACTGTTAAGGAAACTTTGAATAATATTTAGTTCCTTTTTGCAAACTTAGCTAAGTGAACATCTGCATTTAAACTTGCATTTATAAATTTGTTATGTTTGATTTCCTTTGTAAACTACTATTATTAGCAACTGACAGTCTTCATGAGTGCTTAAGAAATTCTGACACATATATTACGTTATACTTACAAGTGCTGTGAACCTTAAATTTTGTTAAATCTTCTAATGCTATACATATTTTGGTCTTACTGTAGCAAAAGGTACTCTCCCATGGCTTCTTCTGCCAACAGCTGTCATCTCAGGGAACTTAGGTTATTTTCTACCCAACGTGTAAGACCTGAATTCTTCCTATACTAATCAAGGAAGTTATAGTATTAAAATACATAATTTGGGGAGTTGCCTATTTAGCACACTTGGGATTCCTAATGTCCAGAGATTTTTGACTGAGAAACTGACTACGGTCTTATAGTCAGCCTTGAGTGAGAGCACAGAATCTTCTTCCATGTTGTCATGTCAAAGACACTACAATGTCCAGAAGAGGGCATTTGCACACCTCACCTAGACCCAACTTTTGCACAGGACTTCATGGTTCCACTCACAGAAGTCTGCAGTTCCCAGCCATGTAGATTTTCCATTTCTTTGAATTTTAGGTTATGCAAATCTTTTCTATCAGATTGTAAAGACATCTGACACTGAAGGACTTCTAACATATTTAAATGCCTTGTCTGTTGTCCATATCTATATTCTGTATCTTTTCGTAGGCTGTGAATCAAGCAGCCCTTCCAAGAGCTTCAAGTGATACATGGTGGGACCTAGGATATCTCACGTAGTTTCTTCCTGACTCACAGCCACTACCTCTACGGCAGTCTGGTGGCGTTACTGCAGAGGCACTACCGAGATACAGCTAGCAGAATGTGTACCTCTCTGCCCTCTGAGAACAAGAGGATAGGTTGACTTTAAGCTGAAAAAGGCTGACTTTAGGTATCAGACTGCTTTGAAGAACGCATAACCAAATTAAACTTCAGAGGGCGTATGGATCACATTTATTGACAAAGAGGTAAAAAAAGGAAGTCCTTAATATTTTTCAAAGATTAGCAAATGAATTGTATAGTTCATGCAACAGTAAACTCAGTCCTAATTAAAAGATTAAGAAACAGCAATAATCTTCTACTTGTTCTGAAAAGATAAGAAACCGGCTTTCTAAAATTTAATAAATACGACCTGGGATACAAAATGTATCAGCTTTTATAGTTATAAAGAAACCAACTTTTAATAATGTTTGGAGTGAGAGGTCCCCAGGGACGGGCTCCTGACGGAGGTGTTATAAAATGAGCTGACGCTGTGTAACTTGGCCTCAGATGACTTTCCGATTCAATACATCTTCCCGATACAACACTGAAACACAGTAGCAACTGGAAGCTAAGCCATGGGGTCTTATTTAGGCCAAATATTCAGGCAGTTAGTACTGTAGCAAGGCAGACAGACAGTCTCCATAGATGTGGTGATAGAGCAGCCTCCTCCCCTGGGGCAGGCTGAGAGACACACAGATCTTGACAGTTAACAAGACTAATATTGGGAAATACTGAGTCCTAAAACCCAGAGCTGTCAGATTAGAATGGAATGAATATCTCTGTAAAAGAAAGTGTGTTCAATGTGTTTTTTTCTTTGTTTATTAATTGTAACTACATAAGTAATGCATAAATGCAAAAAAATAAATAACACAAGAAAATTTTAACATTACGAATAAGATTAAAGTACTGTTTGTTGACTAACATCTCCAAATCTAATACCTTCTTTGGAAGTAACCACCATTGTCGGTCTGAAGTATATCTTTCTCGTGCCTTTTTTCCTATGCAATTACCTGTGTGTATTTACCATTAAACAATATATATTTATGTTGCTGTTTTTTAAATATTTATGGTGAATATACACATTGTTCCGAAACTTGCTTTAGTCACTTAAGAATATCTTGCTAAGCTTTTCACTGTCAGTGAATAGACATTCATTGATTGCTTATTACGTACCAGTCATTCTTCTAAGCACTTATATATCTTCATATGCACTTAGTCCTCAACACGCAATTACTGTATTATGTTATTATCATGTCAGTTTTGCAGTTGAGGATTCTGAAAGACAGAGTTTTGGTAAATTGCCCAATTTAGTGGCAGAGCCACTGTTCTGGATTCTTTTCAAGGAAGACTAACTCCCGGACTACCTCCGTGGTAACTACTTAATACCACCCCTGTGCAATTCATAAACCTGCCTCTTGGTGCTGTATGCATGAACCCAAAGCCCACAGGCCCACCCTCTATGAGCTTGCAGTGACTATGAAGGATGTGCACCAAGTGTCTCATTCTGTTCAGCATTCCAGTGACAATGGCACGAGCCAGGCAGCGTGATGGTGTAAGGAAGGCCTGGCTGCTCTCAAGAGAGTAATGCGCATGAGAATGTGGGGAGGACCCCGTTGTCATGCTGCTCCATTCCTCTGCTTCCCCTGCCGCCTGGCCTGTGTATGAGCCGTGGGCAGCATTCCATTTGCGTCAAAAATAACGTCAATCCAGTGAAAAAAACCAAATGACTCACAGCATTACTTTAGGGAACTGATCTCGATGTAATATGATATATGGCATCCTAATTTCACAGAACATTTTTCATAACAGCTGCTAAAGTCATACTCAAATCTATTACATTTCTTTTAAAACATCCAATTCAAAGCAATAATGAGGCTATTCTTAAGATGCAGGTATACTGAGGTGGAGTCCCACCCACTTAAAACTGCTCCATCATCAGCTACTTTATATCCTTTTTGTATTTGTCTGGCCTTGTGTATTGATTCACTTGAGTCTGCTCTTCTTTTGTGTGTCTAGTTGAATTTGAGTCAGAAAAAAAGTCTATTTCAGAGAACAGAGAGTCTAAGAAAGAACAGAAAAGAAAGGAGAAAGGAAAACGAAACTTTCTTCTGATTCTTAAGGACAGCAGAGCAACGTGCCGTGAAAAGAAGGGGTAGAGGAAGGACCCAGAGTCTGGGGTTCATGACAGTAGTCCTGTGCTACTGATGAAGGTCTCTGTGGGGAATAAACGGTGGTGAGAAAACGTGGCCCCCAAGCCTTAGTTTAGTAGCACGGAGCTTAGAATCATTACCCGGTGGGATTTCTCCTGACATCACCAGCACAGGACTGACAGATCAGTTTTTTTATGTAAGAATTTTATTTCTTGGATAAATATAAAGCCAAACAAAAATCCCTCAATTATTTTTTCTTCTGGTACTATATGCTTCTGGGAATTGGCAAAGGGAGCCGTTGGCATGTTTGTTTCCTTGGAACATAAAGTAAGACCAAAAAGAGGACTCGAAGAAGGCAGAGTACTTGTGACATTGGCTTTCAGACTTGAGAGTGACCTTCTGGAAGGACAAGCTTCTGAGGCTGAACTCCATCCAGTCTCCTGCACAGGCTAACTGTGTGACACAGTTAGAAGAGAAGCTGGTAACCTTGCAGCCTCCGCTTTCTGATCTGAGAAAGAACGGTGGGCTAGAATCTTTACGGTTCTTTTGAGTTATAATATTCTGATTCTTCTATGACATGATAGAAAAAGAGCTTCCAGAGGTTGAACAGATCACTCTGCTAGTGCCCAGCAGCTTAACTGCTATCTGTACACACCTCCTCCTTTGTACACAGCTCTGCTCACACTCCCGGGGGGTGGGAGGTGACTTCTGGTGTCTCCCAGACAGCGTTCCTTCTGCCTGCCTTCTGGTATAAGAACCTGTTGAAGGAAATGACCTCAGCTACAACCCACTTTTCCAGTTTTTTACTTTAAGACTTTTTTTTCAATTGGAATGTAAGTCACTGATTTATAACCCATGCATAACTACCATAAAGTGGCCCTGAGATCTTTGTTTTCAGATACTTAAAAACTGCTAGGTGCCATGCATTGTTGGCCACTTGGATAATGGATTAAAGGCACTGCTTTTCAGATTCCGGCTGACGTCATCCTTTAAAGATGTAGTTCCACATGTGCACTTCAGCGGTTAGAACCTAGTCAGTGGTAGCCAGTGTTAGAGCAGGCACACCAGGTTGCCATTGTGGGGATGACTGACACCAGTACTGGGCAAATTACTGAATAGCAATGGAGCCGGAAGTCCCAGAATAAAGTCTCCATATTCTAAACCCTGCTGAGACATAGTTGTCCCGCTCCCTTACTCTGGCCCGCCCCTGGTGACAGAGTGACTCCTGCAGTCCTGGGTGTTGAGTGCTCTGTTGGGTCCACCAGGGTGAGGGTTCTATCTCAAGTGGAGCTATATTTTCAAAAGTCAGATGAGCTTCCTCCTTAGGTCTTTTTGTCATTAAGTAACCAAAGCCATTATTAAACCAACCAAACAAGAAGTCATCTGAGAAACTTTTTTTCTGTAACTTTCAGTGTCTCCTTTTTTATGCTCTCTCAACACACGTGTGGGAGGTTGATGGTACTACGGCACACATAGCCTGTTGGAGAAGTAAATTTCCTAGACTAGTCATGTGATAATGTGATTTTGCAACTGAAAACACAACCCCACTGGCATTAAAATCTTACTCTAATTACTTGGTCAACACTAACTAAATTGAAGTGCACGGAGTAGTAGCCTGGGAGTCAAAAAAGCTAGAATAATCGTGGCATCTTCTCAACTAGCTGTGTAAATGTGGCAGCTTGCTCAAGTTCTCTGAGCTCAGGAGAGGAAACACACTTAGCACTTGTGTCTTGGAGCTCTCGTGAGGAACACAGGAGACAGTGTATGTGACAGTGCTTTGTGTCATGGAACGTGAAGTCCAAGTACAAAACAGATATGCTGTAAAATGTGCATCTGTGATAGTATATTATAATTATATAATAATAATATATAATAATATATAGTTTAATTATTATACTATTGCTTTCATCTATTAGGTGTTTTCACATTTTATATATAAACAAGAGCTTGCAAGGTTGATCCTTTCCCAATTACCACAATTAATGAACTCTTCATGGATAGCTGCAAGTTTAGATTTTAATGGAAGGAGTAAATTAAAGTGATCAAGGAGATTATTTTTTCTCCATTGACATGTAAAAAATAAAGACTACTCATTAGAAAATATTTAGCTGTCTTTTATATATACCTGAATGGTCTAGCTTTTCTGAATATTGACTTTTCTTTCAAATATAAAAAACAAAAAAGTCAAAATCTTCTTTAAATAATGTCATTCAACAGATGTATCCCCAGAGGCAAATATGTTTGTTAGAATCATATGCCAAGTGCCAAGTTCCACAGGTAGGAGAGACACAACCCGAGGCACTTGCTGGTTTGGTTTTGTGACATAATACATCTGGAGTGCACCTGTACAGTGATGCTGTGAAAGGCGTCTCCTGGGGCAGTGCTGCTAAAAGAAATTGTTTTATTCCATTAATAGCAGTACTAATTATTTTTTTTCCAATTCAGTTATTAGCTTTATGTTAATAATTGAAATCCAGAAGTACTTAATTATTAATTTCTTGACCATTATGATTTCACTTAATGACTGCCACTCTGAAAAGGTAAAAGTAAAACCATAAAAGCCATAAATTTTGCTCAAGAAAATTTACACTGATGGTCATCTTTTGTTACCTATACTGGACCAGCCATCTGACTTTTGTCGTTTTTTGTCCTTGATTTCTAAGATCTCCCAGCTTTGCTAGACCTTCCTCTTACATATTTGTTCATCAGACACTCCAGCATGCATACGCATAAGTAAATACATACGTACATACATACATGCATACATATCAGTGACTTTTATGGTTATGTGGTGGGAAGGTTTTGTGCTCTTTGGGTGTTAGGTTTTTGTTGTTGCCTTGGTTGTCTTTAGTGCTGGTTCTTTCCCCCTCAGGCTTTGTACATTTCTTCTAGATCTCCCTGGTTGTGGTTTTTTTTTTTTTTTTTTTTTTTTTTTTTTTTTTTTTTTTTTTTTTTTTTTTTTTTTTTTTTTTTTTTTTTTTTTTTTTTTTGCTGCTATTTCTGTTACCTGTAGGGTCCTAGGCCATCGTGGCTGCCACCCGTTTCTGGCCTGGTATCACTAAGATTTTGCTACCAGTGTCTGTGGTCTCTGTCTCAATCCTCTCCAAAGGGCTCTCCACCTGATTGTTTTGCAATGTTCTTTTCTTAGACTTCAATGAAGCAGTCCCAGAGACGGAGCGCCTGGATTCGAAAGCCCTGAAAACACGAGCCCAGCTCTCTGTGAAGAACAGGCGCCAGAGGCCCTCTCGCACACGACTCTATGATAGTGTCAGTTCGACAGACGGGGAGGACAGTCTGGAGCGAAAGGTGAGCACCCTTAACTGTGTCTGACTTACACTGTTAGGCTGTATCCTTGTCCTTACAGTCTGTTGATTTTCTGCAGATTCGATGCTGTAGTTGGAAGTAGCTGAAATAGTTCCCTTTTTTGTCTCCACAATCCTTACTCAACTCGATAGATGCATTGTTGTAATTCAAATTCTTTCTGTACTCATTCAGTGAACTAACCAAGAGCATTATCCACATTGTCATATTTCATGATGGTGTTTTTGATACTCGGCAGTTGGTTTTACCTAGCAGGAAATAATGAATGTACAAGTAATTGTTTCCATATGTCTTAGGTGTCTGTGGTAGTTACAATGGTAATATGGTGAGCTGTGAACTATGGAGTCCCATTTGTAAACCAACAAACCAAATCGGTTTTCATGGGTATTTACTTAAAAAAAAAGGTCGATCTGATTTCAAAGTAAGTATTACATGGAACTGATGCTCTTCTATCAGCAGCCGTCAAACATTTTCTATAACCACATGCGTATCACCAAATCACTTCTGCCCAAGGGTTTGAGAACTTCCTCCCCAGAATCAGATTCGGGTGCTCCATCCCTCACCTCCATGGCTGGCTGCGTGCCCTTCTCGGAGAATGACCACACAGCAGAATTCCAAGGACCACTGCACTCAGAAAGGGAGCCTTCCTTCTCTGCTTGGAGAGGTATTTCACTCTCCTCTCCTTCAAAATCTGATCATGATTTGGAAGACTCTCCCTGCCACCATCAAGCCCCCACCAGGAAAATATCAGAAGAAAAAGGTACTGTTAATTTCTTTGTTCTCCTTCTGTTTTGTCTAACTTTACTAACATCTTAATTTATGCAGCATAAAAATGGCTTTTTTTCTCATAATCCTAAGTCCTTTGTCTTTTCACAGTTAATATTGCTTTTTTGCTTATCTTATGGGATAAAATAACATTCCCCTTTTCATTTATTTATTTTTTTAAATTTTTTCCTACCTGGTTAGTAATTTTACCTCTTTAGTGCTCCACAAGTTTACTAATGAAGGAACTTCTTCAGGAGGCCTTCTAGAGTTTTGTGGAATAGTGGCCAAATTTTGGTAAACACTAAAGTAATCATATAGAAAAATATATATACTTGAAGATGAAAGTGATACAGACATTTACCTATTAATTTGGTTTTTATTTAGAAGAAATTTACACAATAATGATTTATATTGCAAAAGAATGTGATAGAAAGCCATGACAAAGGCAATGCGAGAGATTAGCCAATTAAATTTTTTTAAAGGCTTCTAGAGTTAATATCACAATTTCAAAGCGGTGTCCATAGATTTTGTCTCTTTAATAGTGTCTCTTAATTTACAGAAGTCATGAATTCCTGTTTAAACAAGTTAAATGATGCAGAGAGGAATAGAGTAGGTTCATTTTCTTCCTGCCACATCTGACACGCTCCTTTAAAGTAACTGAGTAGACTGGGTCAGACAGAGATCCTTGAACAATGCAGCACTGGTCCTCATATGGTCAAAATTCACATACAAACTTTGACTTCCCAAAATCTTAGGTACAGGTGTCCCTCAGTATCCATGGGGTACTGGTCCCAGGACCCCCACAGACACTAAAATTCGTGAATGCTCAATCCCTTATATAGGCTGGGGGAGAATAAAGTATATGGTTGGCCCTCCCCACCCATAGGTTCCCAGCCACAGGTCAAAAATACTACTTTTAATTCATGGTTGGTTGAATCCATTGATCCAAAACCCAAAGATACTGAGGGCCAACTATATATTTATTGGAAAAAATCTGGGTATAAGTAGACCCATGTAGTTCAAACCCATGTTCTTCAAGGATCAACTGCATTATCCTTCACACCTGAAATGAATATATATATATGTGTGTGTGTATACATACACGGAGTATGTATCTATATATATGTGTATATATACACACAAGATGTAAAATAACTATTTAAAATAAATACTTCGATGTGTATAATGGTGAAGTATCTGCAACTTTGAAACACGATTAAAATTAATGGATTAATAGATGAGTAGAGAAATGGCTATATGATCAAGAAAATGTAGCAAGATGGAAATTGTAGAAGTTAGGTGGAGGGTATATGTTTGTTCACTGTAAAATTCATTTGTCATTTAAAAAAATGAATAGCAAAAGAGGAATCTCATTTCTGTCTATACTGATCTAGAGATTTAGTATAACAGACATTTTGTGAGACTTAGCAACCTGATTCTAAATTTATAAGAAAGAAAAAAAGGCCTAAGACACCTGAAACTCTTAAAGAATACCGAGGTAGAAGGCCTTGGGGGATGCCTAGAATTATTTACATTTTGCACATTGTCATTCTGTACATTTTTTATAAAGAGGAATATAAATAAACTATGAAACAAAATTAAAGAGCTTAGAAGCAGATTGTATACACACACATTTTATGATAGCCATATGTGTAGATGGTGGAGAAAGAATAGTCTTTAATAAAGTGTTTGGGAAAATTGGGCATCCATATGTTTAAAAACTGTAATAGCCATCGCCCTATCACATACCATGCAAAAATTTCATTGGAGGAGGATTCCAGACTTAACTGGACAATATAAAACTGTAAAACCTGAAAAACTAGCCCTGGTTGGTGTGGCTCAGTGGACTGAGCACTGGCCTGCCAACTTTGTAAAGGGTTGCTGGTTTGATTGCCAGTCAGTGCACATGCCTGGGCTGCAGGCCAAGTGCCCAGTAGGGGGCGTGCTAGAGGCAACCACACATAGATATTTCTCTACTTCTCTTTCTCCTTCCCTTCCCCTCTGTCCAAAAATATATAAATAAGTAAATGAATAAATAAATTTTAAAAATCTTAAAACTTAAAGAAGTATGTAAGAGAACATTTTGTGACCTTAGGATAGGGAAGGATTTCTTAAACAAGATGCAAAAAAAAATAGGAAAAGATTGATAAAGTCAAATGATACTAAAATTAGAAACTTCTATTTCTCAAAAGACACAATAAAGAATCTCCCAAACTTGGAGAAGATGTTTATTACCTATGTAACTAACAAAAGATTAGTGTCCAGATTATGGAAATAACTCCCATACAGCACTAAAAAGAAAAAGACAAATAATGCAGAAAAAAATGTGTAATGTCCTGAACAGGCACTTCATAGAAAATTAAAAACCAAATGTCTATAATAATATTTATGAAAAGGTGTTCAGCCCCATTAGTAATAAGGAAAGTATGAAATAAATCAAATGAGATATCATTTTATACCCACCATATTGCCAAAAAATTAAAATCTGATATTACTGAATGCTGGCAAATATGTGAGATAGTCGTGAATCCGGTATTTGCTGGTGGAAGTGTAAATTGGTACAAGCTCTTTAGAAACCATTTGGCATTACCTGGTAAAGCTGAACGTGTGTCCACCCTCTGACCCAGCAAGTCTCACCTGTTTATATGGCCTAAGGAAATCCTGCACTTGTCTACTAGGAATCATGTACAAGAATATTCACAGCAGTCCTGTTGCATAATGGGAAAACCTGGGAATCACTAGAATAATCACCAGTAGAAGAGAGAAATAAATTGCAGTACAAGGTCTGGCAGAAGTACGGCCTGCTTGGGTGTGGTTGATAGGGTAATAATATGGGTGTAATAATTTATGTTTTAATTTGAGCATTTCACCTAAAATGTCATATGGTGTGTTTGAGTGTGATATTGTTATTTTACAGAATTACATGCTTATGATTCTGTAATTTAAAAAAAGGCGTTATTTGCGCTGGACCCTATATCTTCCTATAATGTATCAGTGCAGGAGGGAAAATGAATAAACCACACAGAAACAAAATGGGTGAATTTGCTTCTCAATGTCTCTGGAGCAAGACATTGAGAAGCAAATTACTAGTGAATACAGATGAATACATGTAATTCTATTACTACAGAGTTAAACAAAACTAGAAGATTATTGAGAGGTACAAACAAAATGTTGGTTATGAATGGGAATGACAAAGCTAATTACTTGGGGGAGCGTCAGGGAGCAGAAATAGGGAAGTACATACTGGGGATTTCAGAGTATACACTGCAGTGGGAGCCAGGTGACAAATGAAATGGGGGTTTGTTTGTTTTTTGTTTTTTTCTTCATACTCTGCAGCTGTCTTATAAAGAAATACTCCTGAGTTCAGTGGACAAGAAACATAAAAAGGACCACATATACAAAGTTAATCAATAGACTTTAATATACAAGTAGCTTCAAATAATTTTTTTAAAAGTCAAAAATAGGCTAAGGAAATTGTCGATTCATTGAAGAGAAAATCTGCGTTATGTATAAAGCATAAAAAGATGATCAACCTAATGATGGAGAAATGATCATTTAAGTTAAACACCCATCAAACCGCCTGTAAGGAATCCCGCTGGCCAGCACCAGTGGTGGTACGGGCATGCGGCCGCACTGCAGGTGTGAGTGTGTGTCGCTGCGTTTTCGGAAAGTCCGTATCAGTTTATCTCTACCAGATCAGAAATTGTAGTCTTCCTAGTGGTGAACATAGAAATACAGTTGGTTGAGGGAGCTCACTCTGTTTTGCAGCTTCGGGTAAGCACCATAGCTTTATTTCCGGTATTTCCCCTGGTTTCCCTCCTGGAGCCTGTCAGGTGCTGGAATTGTCTTTCACAGACTGGTTCACAGCACAGCTCTTCTAGAAGAAGCTTTGAGATAAAAAATTAAGTACAGTCAGACCTCGGTATTCATCAGCTTCAGAACTCATCAAACTCTGTACTTGTCACATTTTGACGAGAGAAAAAAATGTTTCGGCACCCAGCGCTTGCTCGGGACTCCTCGTACTTGCTAGAACTTGTATAAGTCACGACGCCACCCCACGAGAGAAAATGCATCATTTGGCATTTGTCAGTTTCAGTACTTGTCATGAGTTCTGGAACAAATTAAGGATGGGTACAAAGGTACTGCTGTACTTAGGAAGGACAATATACTAGTGGAGGCAAGAGAAAATATTTCCAAGCCCACTAATTTGTCAATAGTGATTGTCAAGTTGGTGAAGGACTTGCACTATGATTTTGGCCTATCTCCAAAAGAATGAAAGGCTTCAAAAACTCTCATTAATTAACCTAAATTGTGGGTTATAATCATACTTTTTATAGAAATATACTTTGCCAAGCCCTGTATCATCTCTTCAGAAGAAAAATATGTGTAGACCTTAATTGGTCCATAAGAAGGCAAAACAGCAGAAGCATATACGTGTTTGGAGCTATAGGTTAATACTTTGTGGTCCTCTGAGTTTATCGAGCGTAACTAGGTTTTTGAAAGAAATTACATATAGTCAGAGAGTATATCACTCACACATGAAATCTGGCCCAAATACTTTTAAAAGTGGCTAAATCTTGTCTAGATTATTTCTCTCCGCCTTTTACTTCTAATGTATTTACAAATCTTTGAAGTCAGCAGATGTTTCTTCTCAGGTCGGAGAAGTATTATCTGAATGTGAATTGTGCTTTGCAGTCCATTAGCTGTATGGTGCAGTAAAACGTGATTAGCAATCATTAGCAGTAAAATCCATCCTTTTCCCCAGTGCCTCTGTTGTTTGCTACTGCTGTTTCTTTAGGATGAAGTTCCCAGCTGTACTATATGCAGGACCAAGAGAATAGGGAGTGAGGAGTTTCTTTTCTGAAGACCAAGTACTTGAGCTTTCCCACTTTTGATTTTTCTGGGCAGACTGTATTTCTGGGTAACTAGGAACAAGCAGTTAGTTGAGCTTTTATAAAGTACTGACTTGAGCCCTGGTCAGCTAGCTCAGTTGGTTAGAGTATCATCCAGATACGCCACAATTGCAGGTTTGATCCCCAGTCAGGGCACATACGTGAATTAACCAATGAATGCATAAATGAGTAGAACAACAAATTAAATTCTGTCTGTCTCTCTCCCCCCGCTTCCTCTCTCTCTCTCTCTAAAATCAAGAAATAAAAATTTAAATTAAAAAGTACTGACTTTTTAATCAATTATTAGTATGTTTGTTGGTTGTTAACTGTGACCAGATGAAAGCAGGACCTCATGTTCTTTTCTTCTCCTGAAAGATGTTTCCAACCTTGAGTTTTCTATGCTTTCTGTGTTCATGGACATCAGTCCGTTCATTTATGTATTCATTCTGCAAAGTTATTGAGCACCTACACTTGTCAGGAATTGTGTTAAAGGCTGAATATACATCTATAAGATCCTACACTTTCCCTCAAGGCCTTTGCAAACAAGAGTCAGTGTCGTCTGTTTTTCGCTCGCTCACTCTTTCTCTCTCCTTTACTGCTTGTTTGTGTTGTGATACACGTTGTCTCTTTGACGCCCCACAACCACCACCACCACCACCACCATCGACAACTGGGAAGGCCTATACTGCTTGCTTTCCACTTTCAGGCTCTGTTGCACCTCGAACTGAACGATGTCAAGGAGCCAACTGACTCTCAGAAACTAGCCTTACCAGTGAGTGCCAAGAGCCAAGAGTTTAGACCTTAGTATTCTGAGTCCAGAAATTCAGTAATATACCCAGATTTAATCAAGTTCAGCGGGACTGATTCATGACATTCAAACCTAGAAAAAACTAATTTATAAACCAGAATACTAATTTTCTGATTTACTTTGGGAGCTACAGCTGACATAACAACCAACATCATCCATATGTTTTGTTCTCTCCTGGTTTTTTGATCAGAAATCAGCAAGCTTACAATTAACGTTAACTGGACGTGCATGTGAAGTGTGCTCATTAGACTGGGCTGACCGATGACTGCATTGAAGCACCACCATTGGTATAGCTCTTCCATGTCCCTCAAGGACTTTCCCTACCCAGTTCCCCAAATGGAACTATCATTGAAACGTTGGGGAAATTCCATGCTTCCAATTATTTGACATTTCAGGGGATGATACAGTATAAATTCACAAAGTAGGATCTAGCTTCATTGTCTTCAAAATCTAATTTGGAGAAGAGCATTCTGTAAAATCCTTGAGTTCCTTGCTGTCTGAGACTAATTCACTGTGCAGACCTAAACAGCTCAGAGGTAAAGTATTGTTAACCTGATTTCCTTGTGTGTGGGTGTTTATACATGTGGTTCTTAGAACTCATCGGCACATGAATAAATAAACCAAAATGGGGTTTAGTGATTCTCATAAATATAGACTAGACCTCATCTTTACATTCTTACCTAACACTCCACTGTAGGAAATTTCTGTAAGTTGAAATTTCTAATAAATTAGTTGGAGCCCCATCCATACACTAAAAAGTCTGTGAGTTCAATTCCTAGTCAGAGCACATACCTAGGTGGCAGGTTTGATCCCTAGTCAGGGCATGTGCAGGGGACAACTGGTCCATGTTTCTCTCTCACATTGATGTCTGTCTGTCTGTCTGTCTGTCTGCCTATCTCTCTCTCTCTCCTCACCCCCCTCCCTCCCTTCTTCTATCTAAAAACTTAATAAACATATCTTTGAGTGAGGATTAAAACAAAAAACCAAAAAAAAAAAAAAGAAGGAAAAGCAAATAAGGACCAGGTCACCAGACTTCTCACAAAGGTAGTGTTTGAGAGATTTCAAAAAGCCTAATAGAACTTTTACATAAAGCCACATAAACTAACAAAAATGTCACATTTTCTTTTTCTGAAATCATAACAATCCAGTGTTGGTCTTTAAGCAGACTAGAAGTTCAGATGTCCATTAATGTGTACTTGACTGACTTAGAATAGGAAAGTGCATTATTAACTTGATCTTGCCTCTGACTTCAGCCTTTGGAAAGCATCCATGTAAGTGTTCCTTGGAACACACTTTGGCAAATGTGTGAGATAACCATGTGAGGTTGCCTAGCAGCAGGCTCTGCAATGGGCAGAACCAGGCTTTTAGTCCCCAAGATGTCCAGTGATTACAACACTAAGAGGCTGCAGTGTTCCCATGCGCATTTTGTCACCTGGCCCTCTCATCACTTGTTAAACATCGCCCAGCTACCACTCATTCAGAAAATAATTAGGCAGTCTACTTTGTAACTTTTCACAGTCCTAGCCATTAAGAGTTGCTTTACGATTGATCTGGAAGAATCCAGCTCTTTTTTTTCTTTGGTTTCTCTTAACATAATTGAAATTCTGCCTTTTTTTTTTTAACTTCCCATAGCAAAATCACCTCAGCAGGTATTTGTGCTGCGTCTGTGGATTTTCTTTGTGTCTGTGTCACATCTGTGGCTACTGAACTCAGTTCCCCAAAGAGTAATGGCGCAAATACTCATGATAAATATTTGAGGTTAGAAGTGGGTTTTGATGTGGATGTATTTCTGACTCTTGTATTTATTTTATTTTATTATTGTCCTCACCTAAGGACATGCTTGTTGATTTTAGAGAGGCGAAGGGAGGGAGAGAGAGAGGGAGAGAAACACCGACGTGAGAGAGAAATATTGTCAGTTGCCTCTGGTACACACCCCAATTGGGGACCAAACCCGCAACCTAGGTATGTGCCCTGACTGAGAATCAAACTCGCAACCTTTCACTTTGTGGGACAACTCCCAACCAACTGAGCCACACTGGCCAGTGCATTTCAAGGAATTATTGTAATCTAGGTATCACTAACTAAAAATATGCAAAGCTCTTGCGAAAAATCCTCAGTGTTTGTCAATATCCTTTGTTTCTCTGGAGCTTTGGATATAGACTCCTAAAGGAACTGTGTGTGTACTTCCTGTTTTGTAAGTATGTGTGTTAAGAAATTTCTCCTGAAGCAAATAATATTATAAGCAAAATTAACCTGCATGGTTAATTGAACACTTTCTTAAGAGGACTCTGCTCTCTGTACTCCACCCCAGGAAGTTGCTGGAGTATGTTTTTAATTTTAAAGAGATAGAGACAGACACCAATAGATAATTAGGAAAGAGTAATTTCACAATCTAATATGCATTAAAATTAAACATCCTTTGCTAATCATCTCATATCTAACTGGATATGCTGACAGGTAATACCAAACAGCATCCTTTGCTAAATAGTTCCACGTAGAGCCTTAGGAGTTACCTGCCTAGTCCAAGGTGGAATAAGTTGCAGAAGTAGAATCTAGCTCCTACATTTGACATTGAACTCCACTCACAAAGCCTCTCCACAGATTGGTTTTTGGCATTAGTTTGAGTGTTCCCATTTCCAGCAGCTGCTGCCATTCAGAAAGCCGGCAAAACTCAAAGAGGCAAAGATCACTCAGCTCCAAAGACTGAAGAATGTTTGGCGCTTTCAGTATCATGGGAGGCTGGCCAAGTCATGCTCCAACCCAACTTTAAAGAGAACTTTCAAAGATATCAGTGTCTTAGAGTTGAGCTCCTCCTTAAGAAAGTCTTCCCCACATCCCAGGACCTGCCACAGGCAGGCCCTTAGCCAGGGAGAGCCCAGAAGGGAAAGCTCTGACCTGCACTTTCTCCCTAAACCTCTCAGACTCTCGGGGCAACTGGGTTCCCATCAGGAGGTGCAGGAACCCAAGGAAAGTTCTGTAGGCCCCTGCTTTTGATGTCAAGGGTGATCTGATAGTGTTTATTCTTCTTATTTTGTTCATTCCAATATATATTTGAAGCCAGCACTCTTTATGATGTGTATCGGGCCTCCGTCCAACAGGACCTCTCCTGGCTTAACTGAGAGTTTCTCCACATAGGTCTGTTTCCTATCACTTAAAAAAAAATAAGGATCCATCAGTCTCTTTTACAGTTAGAAGTTGAGACAAAGCCCTTCAGAGATGAGGCACTGACTTTTGATTCATAGCTTTAAAAATAATAATAGTCGGTCTTTTTTTTACATACGTGTGTGTTCTAGATGGTGCCAAAGGCCCCAAATCACTAAGGGCATCCAGTTCATTGGTGGTGCAAGGAGGAAAGATTAAGCGGAAGTTTGTGGATCTGGGGTAAGCACCTTAGAACATACAATGTAAAGCCCTCTGTGAAAGAAGGATTCAAGGGGAAAATGTCAGCTTTCCTCTTCTGACCGTGTGCTGTCATTGTAGAGCGCCGCTGCGAAGGAACGCCAGCAAGGGAAAGAAATGGAAAGAAAAAGAGGCCAGCAGGTTTTCTCCAGGTAGCAGGTACGGGTGAGTGATTAAGAACACAGATTTTTCTCTGCATCTGAACTTTCTGGCCCCCTTCCATTATTAACCAAAATCAGTGGTCAGTATCTTTGATATACATAGAGGTGAGATGAAAGAAAAATTTCACAATTTCTGTTTGTCTTACTCCAGTTAAAGCCTACCCTGGGCCCTGTGTATACTCATTGGCTTCATTGCAGAATTATGGTCTCATGAAGAGTTTCACCAAATACTCATCTAAATACAGCATAATTCTATCTATGTGATATTAAGGACCTGTTGTCTTTCAAAACTGCTCAGTCCACATGAATGTAAGAAGGGCTGCCGTCTCCTGCTGGACTTGGCTGTTAGTTTGTAGGCCTGATCACCTGTGCTCACTGTTCAGTAAAAATTGTCCTTTAGAGAAGTGGGCTTGGTACAGTGTGTTGTCAACTTTTCCCAAGTTCATGCTGAGATAACTTCATTTAAACTTAGGTTTGTGTAGGGAGACAGCAAAGCACAGAGCTCTGAGTCTTGACCACCTGGGTCTGAATCAGAGCCCTCACCTTCCGAATCTCAGACCAGTTATTTCGCCTCTGTGTCTCCATGTTCTCATGTGTGAAATGAGGGCAATGACAGTGTTTACCTTAAATGCTAATGTAAGGGTTGAATGAGTTTTCATGTAAAACATTTAAAATGCTGCCTGGCACATAAGAGGTATTCAAAAATAGTAATAAAGACAACAATTTGCAGGTTATAGAGTTTTAGATTTATTGTTTCATTTGCTCCTTACAGTTAAGATCAGGAGGGCTGATGGTAATACCATACTTTACTGATGAAAAACTTCATCTTTATATAATTTAATTGATTGTCTCAGGATTATGCAACAGCCAATTAATGCCAATTAGCCAGGACTGGTGCCTCCTGTCTAGATGCCTTTCTGACACTCTATGATGTCTTCAGGTCCCTATGCATTTAATGCTTTTTTAAAAAAATTTCAACTATAGTTTATACTGAATATTATTTTGTATTAGTTCCAGGTGTACAGCATAGTGGTTAGACAATCATTTACTTCACAAAGTGGCCCCCTGATATTTCAAGTATCCGCCTGGCACCATACATACAGAGTCACTACAGTATTATTGACTATATTCCCTGTGCTGTACTTTACATCCCGGTGACTCTTTTGTAGCTACCGATTTTCACTTCTTAATCCCTTTACCTTTGCAACTCAGCACCCCCAGCCCTCCCTCTGACAACTAACAGTCTGTTCTCTGTATCTATGAATCTGTTTCTATTATGTGTATTCTTTTATTTTGCTCCTTAGGTCCTACGTATAAGTTTTTGTCTGTCTCTGTCTGACTTATTTCAGTTTCTTTTTAAAATTTGGGAATCATCTCAAAAGCAAAGCCTAAGGAAGATACAGACAAAATGCTAAGAATAGAGGACTGTAAAATTATTTGAGAACCACTTATCCATTTCATAGGTTGTCCTCTGCTATTTCCTATTTTCTTTTTCTCTTTTTTGGCATACCACACGGTGAGAAATTATACCTTCTCCCTGGGATTATGGAAGAATGGGGTGGGGGATGAGAAGAGAGAATCCCAAATTAATTATTTTTGTTAGTGTGGGTTTTCATTATGCTGTATGGTAGAGAAAGGGTAGAAAGCTCTGTGTGTATTGAGGACAGCAATCACAGAAAAAAAACAATAAGACCATAATGCAACTCAAAAGAGATTTAACTTTGTTTGGCTTTGGAGTGAGAAATATAAAGCAGTCTACTTTTGTGCCTTTAAATTAAGAATAGAAAACTGTCGAATATGTAAGGGGAAGAAAAGAAACAAATAATGAAACTTTGAAGAGAGAGAGAGATGCCCAGGTACACAGTGGGAGAAAACTCGGACACCCCTGAAGGGACCTGTTGGGGGCCACCCTGCCTGGTCTCAGGGAGCTGTAACTTCCTGTGACTTAGGCTGAGTGAGAGACCTCCAGACCAGGAGCCACTAAGGAGACAAAAACTTATTCCCCTGGCATGAATGCTACCTGTTCTGTGCCTGCCCTTTAATGCTTGATCAGTTAACCAATGATGGGTAAGACTCCTCAAGGAAGGAGGGACCTAAGACAGGTTCTGATCATGTAAAGGCCTCTGGGATAAGACTCACCTGTGGAAATGAAGGGGCTGTGGAAAGGAAGGGGTGATTGACATCAACCCCTGCCCCCTCTTCGCCTGAGTCTTTGTATGTAGATGTGAGAAATCCAAGTCTCCTGGCTGCCTCTGTCTCCTGCCTTTCTCAGGGCTAAGCAAATAGCCAAAGGGGCAGCTCAGACTGGAGACGGCGGACCCCGGGGTAATCAGGCCTGGGACATAGAATATGCAAGATCCTATGAGATCTGTTTGCTGGAGGATGTTATTAACTTAGAATTTGAAGGCACAGGCAGGAAACCAAAATTAGCCCTTTGAGCCATGTAGTCCTTTCATGTGATAAAACTCCAATCTCTGCCCAGAATCAGAGCAGGAATTCTATTAGCATCTTTGTAAGTTACCTGTTCCCTTTGATCCTTTCTGCCAGACTGTGAATCCACAAACTGAGTCTACTGTCTCAATAAAAACCCACTGGGGTAAAGGAACAAGGTGCTCCCCACTAGAAGGGGTGGTCATGTTCTCTATGTCCCCACAGAATTATGCTAGATTCTGTGTATTACGTGTCTTTAATGAACATCCACAGCCGAGATGAATACCGCGGGATGTCCGGGACGGTATTCCTTCACAAGGACCTCGTTCTCCCTTTCACCCCTGGGCCTCTGAGACAGTCCCTCTAACCTTCAAGGCTGAAAGGGACGTAAGCACAGGCATTCAACAGGTGTGAGAACATGTGACCGAGTATCATCAGAGTAGCCAGAGAGTATAACTGCCTTGTATAAATTCCAGATGAAAATGAAGCAAATCTTGGTTCTGTTGGTGAGCGCTCACCTGACTCTGGGCAACATCACGGGTGGTCAGTGGCGGGCTGTCCTCCGTGCACTGCCTCCCGGTAGCTAATGCCAGCTTTTGAAAAGGCCAGGTTTCTTGCTGGAAAATTTTGAGGTGTTTGCTGGAAAATTTAGAAATAGTAGACTAGGAAAGAAGAGAGAATTTTCTGTTTCAAGAAAATAATTTTTTGAACTCTCACAGTAATTTGGTTAACACTGATCAAATCGAATGGCAGCCTTTGTTCTTCTGTGTAGATTGATCATGGGTCCAGAACCTCGGGAAACATACTCGAGGAAGAACAGCCACTGGCAGGTGGCAACATGGTGCCACCAAACTGGTTCCACAGGGTCCCTGAAGGCAGGCGGCTAAAGGGACCAGTGGCCGCAAGGCTCCACTGACACTGTGGAGAACTGGCAATAAATTCACTGTCCTGTGAGGCTTTCTCCAAAAAAGTAGAGTCTAATTCACAGGCTGAGTTTGTAATCTTATCTCCTAGGCATTTCTTCCCATTGTTATAAGTTTGTAAAAACCTGATGAAGTCATTCCATTATAATGTGAGGTGATTGGACATTAAAAGGGTGAGGCATTTGCTAAATTTGGTCTTGGTTTTAGTTTTTTTCTTCCCAAAGAGTAAAGAATTTACCTCATTGTATTCCTTGTGGAGATATAATGACTCAAATATATGACCAACATGAAACAAATAGATGACATTGAAATAATAAACAAGTGAACTCCACAGAGAAATATCATTTGGTTTAATCCTTTTCAAATATGTGCTCAGTGAACATTCTGCTTTAAATAGATAACATAGCAGAGAACAAAAGCAGGAGACATTTAGTTGTTCGAGCTTCTTCATCCCCTCAAGGACATATCAAAGAGTAAAATAAAACACCAGTTGCAGTTCTAGAATGGTAGCCACTGAGGTCAGCGCACTGTCAGCCTTGGAGGTCTGCGGGTGAAGCTCACAGTTCAGGCCCTGCACAAAGACCCAGTAGCAGATCTGAGTGTCTCAGATCAGGGCAGAGGGCAGCTGTGGGGAAGTGACAGGGCAGGGAGCTGGTGCTTCTTTGGGGAAGCAAACCGTCACTTACCTGAAGTGTGAACAGTGGCAAAAACCCTGAGCTGAACCCCTAGTATACACTCTGACTTTGCCATAGGTAAGCCTCAGAATTCCTTGGACCTTGGTTTCCTACCAAAAAATGAGTGAGGGGGACTCAGGGAACCTGGTCTCCAACCCCCATCCATCTCCATCTGCACTCTCCAGTACATGGCCTGTAGTCAGAAGGGGCCACTGAGCACGGGAGATGGGGCGCATTTCCATGGAGATGTGTTGTTGGGGGCAATGCGTGCTGCATTTCAAAGACAGTTGAAAAAAAGAATGGTAACTATCTTATTAATAATTTTATACTGATTACATGTTGAAATAATATCTTGAATATTGGGGTTAAATAAAATCTATTACAAAAATTAATTTAACCTTACAAATTTTTTCAGGTGGTAACTGGAAAATTTTAATTTGTATAATGTGGTTCATACTCTGTCTCTATTGGGCAGTGTTGATCCATACGACTCTGTGAAAAACAAATGCTCTTCAGACTCCTAACAAATACTCTTTCCATCTATAAATTAGCATGTATTCATTGATCTACTCTTTTTTATCTATATGTGCTTCCCTTTATTTCAAATATGATTTGTTTGTATACAAAAAGTACATATGTGACAATATAATTTATTTTAATAGAAATTTGACAGGGAAACAAGAAAAAGCAAAAAGTAAGGTTGGTACCTAAAATAGAACATCTTCAATGATTAACTTCATAGTGAACCTAACAATGACCTTCATTCAGTAAAAGCCAAGGGCATAATGTCAGCGTGGGGAGGAGCCTGCCTTCACATCCCAGCTGTGCCATTCACATCTCGGGCAAGGTGCTCAACCTCCGTGCCTCTGTTTCCTCGTCTGTAAGACAGAAACATGTATTTCACATGCCTGTTCAGGTCATTGGGAAGACTGAGAGAGTCACATTTAAGCACATTTAAATTTCTTAATATCAGTTGCAATCCTTATCCTGTTTAAAGCAATTCTGATCACGGGGGTATAAAACAAAGTATTGTCCCGATGTATTTTGCTGGCAGTTGTGTTCAATCCAAGAATGACTTTGGTAATATCTTGAAAAATGAATGAACTCTGGATTATAGTTCAGACAACCCTTCATAGATATTTCTCTCAAAGAAGCCTTAGCTAAATCGTGGCATTACGGTGGGTTTGAGACCATCCCTGTGGCAGGGCCCTGGTAGCGCTCCGCCCTACTGCCGAGTGTGGGCAGTGCCTCTGCCCCTGAGCTGGCGACACCCATTCAGAAGAGTTGAGGAACAGACTGAGCACATGTGCAGGAAGAGAAAACACTTCACCTCTGCCCACATCTGGCCAGCAGGACACCCAGAAAGGAGCCACAAAAAATTGTCCTTTGACAAAAGTGAGGAAAAAAACAGGAAACAAAATGCAGTTATAAACGGCCCGTGGAAAATGACCATGATAGAAAGGCAAAGGCAGATTAACTGGAGCCTGGAAAGTCCGAGAGCGAACGTTCCAGAGCCCCTGTTGGCTGTGCAAGGTGGTGACAGGAGCTCAGTGCAGTGGAGAGCTCAACTTTGGCCACATGACTTCTGTGGGTTCTGCTCTTCACCAGATGTTCTTCCTCTCAAAGGCACCTGTGTTCTTACAAAGAGGATTACTGGGGTTGCAAATTAAGAGTAATTTATTGAAGTCTCCGATTGGAAAACTTAGCCTTTTTTTTTTGAGTTTCAGTTCAATTTGTCATTTTGTTTTTGCATTTTTAATTTTTATATAAAATAAAAGCATTCACTTTCACAGAGACCTTTGAATAATATGAGCTTAACCTCAGGAGAACAGACTTGATCCCCCACAGTCATCTGTCACGTTTTTAGCCACATTTACGAATTTAATCTATTCCGTTTTCTTTGTAATACTTTCCAATGCCTGAAACCTGACAGACTTACATTTCTAACAAGTCAGCACTTTCCATTCTTAAAAAAAATCGAATAAGTTAAAATGATCATTGTAATGACTCTAAAGATCCCAATATTCTTGTCAGTTTGGTTATTTTACATCCTACATAGTTAAATTTAAAATTAGTTAAATATATTAAGCTAGAATCAATAGACAAATTTCTCTCTCAGAATTTTAATAATATAAATTTTCCTAAATCTTAAGCAATATATTATTTCCAAACTTAACATTTTTGTGTTGAGAATATGGATTTTATTTACATGATTATCTTGCTGTTGCATTTTAAACCTTCTCAGTATAGGAAGGACTCATTAAGGCAACAGTTTTTCCATCTCAAATGAGTGTAGGGGAGGTAAAAAAAAATTTTTTTCTGTCTCCCCTCCTAGGAAGTCTGGTTGGAGCCCTGTGAATTAGGTCGACAAAAGACAGGTTAACAAGGGAAAAGCCTATCAACATGTTTACTGTAATTTCCGTGTGACACAGGAGCCTTCATAAGGGAATGAAGACCCAAAGAGGGGTTGAGCCTGAGTATTCTTATGGAGAGCGCAGAGTTGTGGGAGCCTGGGGTGGGATGAAGGGTCTCCCCTAAAGAGAACTGGGAAGCTTAGCGCGGCCTGCGCGTCCAGCTGTGCAGATTCCATCTGGCATCTCTGGAGGTAAACACATCCCTCATCCCTGTAGGGAAGGCAGCCACTGCCTGAGGGTCTTAGACCTGCTTCAGAGGAGACAGGGCTAGTCGGAGAGCTTTTGCTGTACGTGCTATTTCTGAAATTATGCCAAGGTGCCATGTTTGGGGGCAGCTGTCCCAAACCTTGACACAAGTTAAAGCTGAGCACTCTGCAGTGACTGTCTCGCATGGACTGCTTGTATTGACCAGAGACTGAGACCACAGCTCAGGATCTGGAAGCAGGATATGCCCAGGGGGTTGCCGGAGCTGCAGGTGGTCACAGGCCCATCATAGCCGTTACCTTTAAGGGTTTCCAGGTCCCCTCCAGAAAGAACTGGCTTTACAGCCTTAGTCTCCTTGGTAGATGTTAGAACCTTACCGAGTTACCTCATCTGATGTGAGTAAATACATGGAAGTCTGCAGCCCTTCCTCTGGTTGCTTCTAACTTTCTTCAGTTAACCTCCTTTATTACCTGCTTGACTTCTGTATTCTGTTTATGCTTTTTCTGTCAGGCGATTCCTGAACTCCTAATTATATTTTGATGCCATCCAGTAGATTCTGAATACTATACCGTGTGTTCAAAGTTAAAATCGAACCCCGAAAAAATCTCCATGGAATGTTTACCTGAGTAATTTAATTTTGGAGTGCTAGCCCCAGGATAAACTGGTTTCAAGAGGTGTATAAGTGAGTTAATGGTTCTGCAAAGTTGTAAACTATTTATAAACTATTTAAATGGCAGCAAACAGTTACCCTCCACCTCTTCCCCTTCCCCAAGGACATTTTAGCATCACAGAGACTTAATTTCAAGCCATTCTTTCTTACAGTTCCTAACAATAAAATAATAAGAAATATAGCTATGACTTGTGATTCTACTTTTCCAAAAATGATAGTGAGCCATTCGTGTATAAGTTAAACAAGAAAGTGAAGGAAGCACAGAACACATACCTATTTTAAGGTCCTAGAAATTATTTTCAGATCCATTAAGAGTTTATTTTCATCCATCTTGATTTTTTAGGGGGATTATTAAGGATGTGTATACAGCTTATGCACCTTAGCCCATAACCCGCCTCCAGAGTCAAAAATGTGAAGAAGGGAGGGAAGAAGGAAAAAAAAAGAAGAAAGAGAAGGAATAACTTTATGTTATTCTTAATACATTTCTCCACAAAGTGAAACAGAGTATAAGAGTGGTTAATAATAGAATAACTGTTACCAGAACTCCTCTGCTCCTTTTGTAGATTCAGGAGTTCAATTTATCCAGAAGGAAATTGGCACATATTTTAGAAGGCACGCCTGGTAAGCTGACAGGTCTATGATGTTAAAGTAATAGACAGTTTGCTTTTTTAAATGAATTATCTATTCTAGGTCCAAGCAAATGGAAACATACCACTGGTCAGTTCTCTGTGGACACTGGCCAACACACAGAGGTTATATCAGTTCATGGAGTTTTAGAGGCAGGGATACGCACATAAATGTGGGGGAAGGGCTTGCCCTGTTTTCTCCACAACTTTTCCTCCAGCCTCCCATCTTCTCCTGGTATCTGGGAAGCCTCTGGTTATCACGTGAGTCTGGGCTCCATGAACTCCTTCATCCCGCTCCCGCTGCGGCCTGCAGGCCTGTCTTCAGGGCCAGATGTCCAAGCCCACCTGGAATCATCGGTCTGGAATGTATTCCCAACAGCAGAAATTCTAGAAAAGTCTTGAGATGTGATCTTCAGATTTTGTTTGAAATGTTGCCTAACCAGGATTTGAACTCCCAAAATTCCTTTTCAAATAAGTTATTAGAATCACAAAAATTAGACACCAATATTCTTATTTCCTGCCTATTGAAAAAAAAAAAGGTGGCAGTGGTTGTTATAAAAAAGCATTGTTACAAAGGCACTTGAGGATGGGACAGCATGGTCATGCTGTCATTAATAACAGCCTGTTTGTGAACTTGAAAACAGTATCCATGTATTGAAGCATTACGGGGCCTTATTGAAATTGTGGGTGGAACTCCTACAGAATTTCCAATGTTACTTTGATTCATTGATTCAGAAATGTGTGACCAAAGAGAAAAATAATCATCAGGTCCAATTTATTTCAAATATGGCCAATTATAAGAGTGTGAAACTACAGAGAAAATATGTTTATATTTCTGTACAGCTAGAGCTTTCTCAGCATTTTTATTGGCTCATGGGACCTGAGCTAAAAGACGAACCCAAGGAGTTAACCCCAGAAGCGCATAGTTACATTTTCAAGGAGTGGGGATGGGGAGAGGAGGATGAGGCCCATCTCTGTGGAGACATTCCCAAGGCTGTAAAGTGGGACATCCTTGTTTATCCACTCCTAGGACATATATTACTTTCCCATGGCTAAGAACCTAAGCTCCTTCCCAAGTTGAATTTGTATGCATTAAGGAGGTAAATTTCTCTCCCTCTCAGAAGGGTGGGGGCGGGCAGCTGTCCTCTTTTATACAGCCATCCAGATTCATATTTGTTAGACTTCTCACCCACAATGTAGACTAAGTAACATCTGGTCCCCATTATGTCACCCTGGAGAGGAAATTACGATACAGGGAACCAATGCAATAATTTTCTGCAAGTAAATAATACCCTGTTTTGATCCAGAAGCCTCATTTGCATTCAGGATAATGTCCATAAATATAGATATTAAAAAGTTTAAGAGCTCAGATATGTGTTAAAGTAGATCCTAGGCCCACTTCTCCCTTCTTCTCCCTCAAATTCTAATTCGGTATATCTGGGTGTCCAAGAATCTGCACTTGAACAGCCATCCCAGTGATTCTTACCAGGCTGGCCCACCACCCAGAAATGAAAAGCGCCTCCTACAGAGGAGTGGCCTGCCTGTGCTGGCACGCCTCCTTAAGTTCAGTTATGGTACCCTTCTCGTCCTTTTGATGGTAAATAGGTGGATTGAGGGATACAAAATTCTAGGATGAAATCGAAGGGTGACACATCTCTCCGGTTGGCCTTCCTCTGTTATCCTTGCAGACACCTGTGTGTGTATGTGTGTGTGTCTGCGTTTTAAGAAATACAACATTTACATCATCAGATCTTCTGGACTCTTTAGCGTGACCAACAATTTGTCTCTCTCAACCTGTGATGTCAGTATCCTACCAAAACGTCACCCACTTCTCCATTCTCTTTACTTATCATCTTCATAATCCCGTCCCCTTTGTATGTCGCTTTACAATTTACCAGATGTTTTTACATTTATTATCCCATTTGATTCTCACAGTAGTCTTTGGGAATGAACAGGTATTGTTAGGAGTTATACTGTTTATGTAAATGAAAAATATTCAATATTTCAAAATATTTTAAATAAGATGTGGGCAGGGTGACATCCAGTGTCCCTGTTGGACATGAGTTGTTCAGCTAAGGTTCTGAGGTGCTTTTAAATGGAAGGGAGTCTCTCCACTGTCATGGCACCAGCTGCTAACAAATTACAGGCACTGGACGTATTGAAGGGGGCCTCTTCTGATGTGCGCAGAAACTACTGCCCATTCCTGCCTCAGCTCTAATAATCACATTTTTCTAAACAAAACATAAATACTAACATGTAAGATATTAAGAAAAATATGTTTTCAAACTGCTGTCAAGTGCCTTTGAATATTAAACAATAAGCACAGAACATTTTAGTTTTCAAAGCACTTTTGACATATTATCTCATTCAGTTCCTAACCACGTGTGAGAGACCTGAAGTATCCACCCTTTACAGATAAGAAAACAGAGACTGCCAGGGTTGCAAGGCCACGTGTTTAGGAGGGGGCAGAGCCTGGACCTCCGAGTAGAGAGTGTCGAGACTTCCAGGCTGGTACTCTTCCTACAAAAAGTCTCTAAGATTATGATGAAAAACCAACAAGAGGTGTCTTCTGCATAAAGGATCCAGAGTCCTGAAGTTTCCAAGTTATTTAAGTCTGTCATTTTCTTTTTTTTTTTTTTAATTGTTGTTCAAGTACAATTTTCTGTCTTTTACTCCCATCCCAGCCCACCCCCTAGTCCTCCCCACCCCCCTCCCATTTCCACCCCCACCCCCCTAGTTTTTGTCCATGTGTCCTTTATCCTTGTTCCTGTAAACCCTTCCCCTTTTCCCCTGAAATTCCCTCCCCTCTCCCCTCTGGTCACTGTCAGCCTGTTCTCTCTTTCAGTGTCTTTGGCTGTATTTTGCTTACTTGTTTGTTTTGTTGTTTAGGTTCCTGTTAAAGGTGAGATCATATGGCATTTATCTTTCACTGCCTGGCTTATTTCGCTTAGCATAATGTTCTCCAGGTCCATCCATGCTGTTGCAAAGGGTAGGAGCTCCTTCTTTCTTTCTGCTGCATAGAATTCCACTGTGTAAATGTACCATAGTTTTTTGATCCACTCATTTACTGATGGGCACCTAGATTGCTTCCAACACTTGGCTACTGTAAATTGTGCTGCTATGAACTGTCATTTTCTAAGGTGTAGACTCTGGGAACATGAGTTCAGAGGAGGCCAGGAAAGAATGCTGGTGATGAGCTAAATGTCACTAGCAGTGAAGCACTGACGTGTGACCCAAACAAAGTGATGCTGTGATGACTAACTGGGCAGCAGGTCCTCGCAGACTGTGCGCCTCCCTGACTGTAATGCATCCACATACACAGGGCGGGGCAAGAGAGGTTTATAGTTGTGAGTGCGTGAAACACCAAGTTAATTACTATATTACTTATTCATTTTTGTATTACTTTCCATATGAACAGCTATAGACCCACTTTTGCCCACCCCTGTATTTATTAGGCACATTTCATAAAAATTCTCCATGATAATAGCAGTATGAAAATGTCTGTCAGTACAAAATCCATTTATTAGATGCAAAAAAGATAGCAAGTAAGATAAGCATTCAAGTCCAAAGCAAAAGTTTTTAGTCTCATCTGTTGTGTAGGGCAACTTCCCAAACTGTTCCTTTGACCTCTGCTCAGAGTCCCTTCAGAATTCTTCTGTCCTTTCTTTGTCTAACACCCCCTTCTTCTCCTGAACAGGATCTTCAGAGGCAGGCTGGAGCACTGGAAACCGAAGCCGTCCTCTGCAGCGCCCGCCTCCCCGCGCTCACCTTGCATGCCTTTCTCGTGGTTTCATGAAAGCCGCAAAGGATCCTATTCCTTCAGGAACCTGCCTTCACCTACAAGTCCCCTCCAGCCTTCTCCTGAAACTCTAAATTCAGATAAAAAGGGGTCCAAGGTAGAAAACACATGGATTAAAAAAAGCAAACAGGAAAACCCCAAATCTCTTCCTCCTCTTCAATCTTTGGAAAGCATTCTCAACTTGTGTGTATGCTCTGGATCCAAGAAACCAATGTGATAACACTGCAATAAACCGTGCATGGTATTTCCTGTGTGGGGAAAAAGAAAACCTCATTTAACCATCACCTTCTTTAATACTGTTCCATTCTAGATTGTGCGTTAATCTTTGATTTGCCTGTCTTTTCACATATTGCTATTTAATCTCAGTTTGACAGTTAAGCCATGCTGGGAAAGATGCATTTGAATTATGGCACAGTGTGATAGATTTGTTTACCAAGTATTCCATTTTAAATTACATTACAAAACTTATTTTTGCTGCGCTTTTCAAGATTTACAGGAAAACAAATAAATTTGGGACTGAATTTGTGTTCAATACATCTAAATGAAACTCTTTAAAACAAATCAATGCTGACATAGCACCCTCACTTATTTCTTCTTTTAAATCAGACTTCCATGTCAGACAGCTGTCGTAATTCTATCACAAAAGTTCTTTAACTTCAGCAGAATTAGAAATTACGTGCATGGATGCTACTTGTATTTAAATGCATGATGGTTGTTTCCAGCATGACACTGCAAACCTTATCTAACATTTTATTGAAACACGTACGGTTGCTAACTTTCACATGTTGTTTGGTCTCCTTTCCTCTGTGTTCCCTTTCTCAAACAGAAATGTGTGGTTGATGTTACTTGAATTTAATGCTTTTCTTGTGGTCAGCAGCTCACAGGGTTTTGATGGGCTTTGGGATTGTACTTCCACTGACAATACCAAATAGTAATGTGCTATGTTAAGTGCCCTCCTACCAGCCTAGTCCCATGTGCTCTGATTTAATTTCCTCTTCTGAAGATTTAGCAAACCTTGGAGTTTGTTTGGTAGTGAACTCTCCAGCCTCTGGCAAGGTATTTGTCCTTGACAACCAACTAAACCCTGTACAAGAGAATGTAGTGGAAAACTAAGAGTCCAATTTCTGAAGAAACAAGATGGTGTTGGTCAAGTTCTTAGAGTCCCTGGGAAGCCAGTCATTCTAGAATTAGAAAAGCAGTTTGGACAGCAGTAGACTGCTTTGGCCTTAAAACATTTCCAGTATTGGTCTTGGTATATTTCAGTGTCGTTTGAATAATTCTACCATGATCTTACTCTGGAGAGACTCCAGATTTGGTTTAAAACATTTTCACAAATGCAGCTCCATAGTCATTGTGAATTTATTTGACTTTCATATCCACTGAACATTCTAATGACATTCTGGGGAAGTTTTCTTTCCACTCTCCCACCGCCCCCACCACCAGGTGGTTATTTGGGAATGCACATCTCTTCGAGGTGCAGCCTCTTCAGCGCCCTGTGGGGGCCAGGGGAGAGTTCTGCTTCGGTGTGTAACTAGTGTCGTGTCTGATTGTGACCTCCCCCAGAACACATCATCTTGAAGGTTATGTCCAGGAGCAAACCTGCCATTCCTCACAGTTCTTATCACAGCCAACAGCAAGCACCCCTTCCTAGGGGGTACTCAACCTACCTTTCTAATAGGGGTTGCCATCTGCTCCTAATGACTTCAGCTCTCCACACCATCTTGTATTTTTTCACTTACACTGTTACTCATCACGATTAGGGTCAAAGAAGATAGGGTCATTAATATCACTCCTCTGAGCAGTTGCGGAGGATAATGAATGCTGTACCCTTGGAGAGAGATTGAAGAATCATTATCCCAAAATGCCTCTCCTTTCATCTGATGGACAAAGCACTCCGAATTTCCCGTTCGCCACAAAAGGTGCAGTGTTCTGAAATGCTGCCTAATCAGAGGTTATGAGCAAACCAAAACTGAATTTCTTTTAAGAGTATTTCAAAATAACCTTTTTAGAACTGGTAAACACACCTACCTCGGGTTCCTTCCTGGTGCTCATGTAACGCTGAGCTTTATTTATTTTTACAGAATTTTACCTTCAATGATGACTTCAGCCCCAGCAGTACCAGTTCAGCAGACCTGAGCGGCCTGGGAGCAGAACCCAAAACCCCAGGGCTCTCTCAGTCCTTGGCACTGTCGTCGGATGAGGTATGCTCATGGCACGTACAACGGGACTGCTCTCTCAGTCATACATGGGGTAGTCCATGTGATACCCACAAACCATCCCAGGGAAAACGTGTTCAGGTAGATTTTGCATGTAGAGCACCAGGACCGCGGTTTCATATCTGATCGGGAATTGTCCTCTCCCTCTCTCTTTGTCTCCACATGAGAGCAAAGTATTGTTTCTGAGCCCCTTGAAGCTGCCCACGGACCTCCCCTAACACCATGTACCCAGCCTTTCTGATTTAAATGGGATGATGCTCAGTGGAGGCGTGGGGCCAAGAGGCAGGGCACTGGAGAGAAAAACCAGGAAACAGCTCAGAAATCTCATGGACTTCACAGATTTGCCATTCCCTTTCCCCATCACCTTCCCCACCGCTACCTACACCCTAAAATTCTGCTGTCCCCTCTGAGTTGGGCGTGGCCACTGACAGAATCCCTGCATTGGAAACGGGAGGGGTGCCATTCGTTAAGGAAGGATAACTAGACAAGAACCACTCATTTAGAAGCCAGGGTCAAAACAGCATTGCTGAGAACTCTCAGGAAACAGATGTATAGAAGCGAGGCAGGAAGTTCCATCAGCGATTGACTTCGTGCCCCAAGAGTTCAGTAGAGGAAAGAAATACCGGTCCTGGGGTGGAAGGGAGGAGGCGAGGCACTGTAACTAAAGGTATTTGTTCCTAATATGTGTTTTTAGTTATTTCTTTCTAACACATTTTGTTTTATTTTATAAAACTTTTTTTTCCTCTTAAACTTTTCTGCCCACATTCTTCGGGCTTGGCATGACTTTAGTTTTATTAGGACTGTGTACGGTATATGTTGTGTCTCCTGTTTCTATAACCCTGTTCTCTTTGATTCCTTTGTCGCTCCCTCACTCAGAGCCTGGATATGATAGATGACGAGGTGAGCTCCCAGTGGTCGGTGTCGGTGGCTTTTGGGGGACTGTTGGAGCCTTTTCTCGCTCTGCGGGCGGCTTAAAACTCAAACAGCACAAGAGCACTTGCCCCTGTAGTGGAGGAGTTCCCTGTGTTCCGCAGTTCCACCCTCTGCCCTTGTCTGTGTCTCGGGTTCAGCGCCGTTTCTGCTTCCAGAGGCTCTCCGGAGTCCCGAGGCGTGTCCCCATCACCATTGCCTGACTGACACAGTCCACTCTGTTTCACCTCCTTTGCCTTCATCTCGGCTTACCCATCCCCTTTTCTGTGTTCTCTCCGCCCGTCACTGAGGTGACTTCCGTGCCTCCTCCCAGACCCGTCATTGCCTCATCTCCTCTCAGCTTAGTGGTTCCGGGAGCCAGCCTGCCCTTTGCACTACTAAAAAATAATATTCTGCATTGGACAGATTCGTAGACTTGCAGAGCCTCAGTTTCCTCATTTAATGAAAGTAATTATCGATGCTATCTGCCCCACCTTCCGTACAGGCTTGCTCACAGCACAAATGAAATAATGGCTGTGGAACTTCCCCCTGAAAATGCCTGTGGGCTTAACACTCTCCTCTTCCGAGCGAAAGATCCACAGTATTGTTCAATATGTTTTTACGTATCTCTAATGTCTTATCAGAAAAGAAATGTAGGGGGATGTGTTGCATATAGGGATTAATGAAATGATTTTTTTTCTGTATCTGATCATCTTTCCAAAGTGTTTTAATGTAGAAGCTTGCAACATTAGAGTGTATTTGTCAATATTAAACTTCCCACATTAAAAATGCTGCTTTATTTGGGGGCATTTTTAAATTTTCAATTATCTAAAAACATGTAGGTAACAGTAACTATGTATGTGCATTACATGCACAGCTGGAACCATTAGCCTATCGTTTATGGGGTAAAAGTCAATATGGCTCTCGGAGGTGAGAAATTCCTTTGGAGAGTGCAGCGTACCGTGCTGAGCTGTAGCGTTCGGTCCTTTAACAACACTGCATGACATTCCTACCTCAGATCCTTGATGATGGACAGTCTCCCAAACACAGTCAGTGTCAGAATCGGGCCGTGCAGGAGTGGAGTGTGCAGCAGGTTTCCCATTGGCTAATGAGCCTAAATCTGGAGCAGTATGTATCTGAATTCAGTGCCCAAAACATCACTGGAGAGCAACTTCTGCAGTTGGATGGAAATAAACTGAAGGTAAAGAATTAAATATCTGTGTTAGGTTACCAAGTGTAATTTGTATTACTCATAGCACCTGAAGTGTTTTCATTAGATAAGGGCATTCTGCCTCTGGGAGAGGTAATTCTCATTGATGGTCAGCTGAAAGGACGTTGAATCATTTCTGAGTAGTAAATGAAGTTTTAGAAAGTCATCAGGGGTTCCGAAGAGTAGGATGCTGCGTAGGAGAGCTAGGGACTCACTCCATTGCTCCCGCCCAGGAACACATGGTCCATGGATTAACTCTACTCAGTGCTATGTAGTAGGAGTTTTAATGATGGCCAGTGTGGACTCTTTCATCGTGCAAGAGTTAAAACCCAAATCCATGAGTCTACCCTTCTTTATTCATTTCTCCTCCACCCCACTACTTGTCCCTGCACACCATTCTGAAACCGGGGTGATGTTTTCCCCAGAACTTTCTTCCCCAGATACATGCAGATGTGTCTTCCCTCCCCCTCCATCACACGCTCATTTTCACCCGTCCAGTCCATCTCTTTGCAGAGCCTGAGGAGGCGGCTCCCATCCCTACGGAAAAAGGGCAACAGGAGCTTACAGCCAGCTCTCCACCCCCACACTCCACCTCCCGCTGGGTGGATGGGCAGATGAGTATCTCTTGACAGTCTTGAAAAGGTTAGAGATCAATCAATAGCCTGTGAATATGAAGGCCCATTGACAAGGCTGTCCCTGCTGGGGAGATGGATGCATCCCTCTGTTGATTATGAAGGTTATGAACATTTAAAGGACACATCTGGCTCTCCTTATTCTGAATTCCAAGCTCATGGAGCAACCTCCTCATGATAATCAGGCTTCCTGTATAGGCGTGACAGGGAGAGGGTGGCCAGCCATGCTGACATGAGCACTGTGGTCCCACAGACACTTTGGTCCCCATTGTAACTGGATGCATTGGCAGGAAGGAAGCCCTGTCAATCCTTTCTGCCCTCCTCAGAACCCTCTGTGGCAGCGAGGTTCACTCCTGTCTTTTACCTGTAGTTGCTGACAGCCTAAAGGGTGGAGAAGCAGAATCGTGCCCTTCTGTTCATTCATTTGCCTGTTAATTACCTGTGTGGAAAGTATTTACTTAATGAGGTTTAGGGAGTACTGTGCTAGGGACTTCAAAGGACGAAAGAACAAATAAAGCTTAGTCCCCCAGTTTGTGGATGTTTGGCAGGTGTAATCAGCTCTTGTTCAGTTTTTACCTCTTCGATTATGTTTAAATTTTCTCTTGAGTTTGAACATAGTGTGATAGTGACCTCATCGTAAAACAGAGGGTCATTGGTTTTCCAGTGCAGTTTGTTTATACTTCCTTCTCAGGCTCTTGGAATGACATCATCCCAGGACCGAGCAGTGGTCAAAAAAAAACTCAAGGAAATGAAAGTGTCTCTGGAGAAGGCTCGGAAAGCTCAAGAGAAAATGGAGAAACAAAGGGAAAAGCTGAGGAGGAAGGAACAAGAGCAAATGCAGAGGAAATACAGAAAGACAGAGAAGATGACGGCTGCAGCAGAGGGCGCTGGCGAGCAGTGACCGACACCCTCTGAGGAGGGGGCGGTGCTCCAGAGAGTCTGCCCTCCTTCCGCCCTGCTCTCCTCCGGAGGAATGAAGAAGAAACTGATGACAGGGATAATGTGCTGTGTAGGCAGGTCGGGGAACCTTGTGTTAAATAACTGCTTTTTCTGTGATAATGGAATACCCTTAATTTTAACCTACTGAAATACCCCCAAGCAACCTTTAGTTTATTAACAAACCAAGAAGTTCGTTTGTGAGAGATGCAAATTAGGTATGTTTCCCTCTTCTCTGACTTACCAATGCCTTGTGCTGTGTTGGGTGGGCGGGTGCGTCCCCTGGGGGAAAAGCCAGCATGACAATGCCCAGCAAGAGCATGGGTTGTTGCTGAGCGCCATGATTGTTGGCGTGGGGTCCTGACCCTGTGCATTGGTATCTACCTGTGTGGCTGAGAGCACTGGTCTGCCGTGAGATCGGGGCTGCAGGATCCACTTCAGTGTGTGGGAAAGGTTCCGCCTCATTTCTGTGTCTGGACAGTGAGACAGTCCCACCGTGGAAACCTGGGTGTTCTGCCACATGATTTATTACCTACTATGGCAAAAGGCAAGCAAACTGCCCTCCTTGCTGGGCATCTGAAAGGGAGAAAAGAATTACAGTTATTTGTGAACCCCAGAAGGAAGCAGAAGCCTTAAGAATGTGGATGTGGGTATTACCTTGGGATTCTGAGGGTAACATTTACCCTCTAGACTCAGTTGAACAAAGGAAAAATCAGGCGTTAAGGCAGCCATGGGACATTGGGATCTGTTGTTTACTTTGCAACTGCTGCGCTTCAGGATCTTAGTGGCCCCGGCACACTCAACACAGTTTCTCTTCCCCAACAAATTGAACAGGAAATTGATTTTTAAGGAAACCAACATTTTCAGGTTTCCTCTCCTGGGGAACATTCTGGTTAGTCTTCAGCCTAACTGCGACACAGTCAGGAATTCGTCACACATTTTCTCCTCAAAAGATTTCTCAAGTGGACTCAGTTAGTGTTTTAACAAATGTACTTTTTAGGAAAATAGAAGTACCAGTTTGAGAAGATTTAGATTTGAGTAACATTCAACCAGAGAGGCAATTTCATGGAGCGCACAGAATGTTCCTATAAAGGAGAGCTGTCAGTTGCGTTTAGCGATGCTTTCAATGGTTTTTCGGAGCCATTCTCTTCCACCCTTCAGAGATTTTCACTTTACAGTTCAAGTGTGTTTAAGGCAGTACACAGCATATGGTCTAGCAGTGGAGGCAGTGAGGCCTGTTTTAAAGCCAGCCCCTAGTTTGAGTGCCGGAGACCAGAGCAGAAGGAAGAAAAGAGAGCTCATCTTGAGAAATTTCAAATTATGGATCTTATTTTTGTTTGTGTTGTTGTTTTGCCTTTTGTGTTTATGTGTCTGGTTCTCTTTGCTGCATTGGCTCTGAGAATGAGGTCATCCACTTTGCAAGGGGCGAGTTCCGAAATGAGAGTCGAGGGCAGACAAATTCTTGGACAAGTATTTTACTTCCTTTACTCTATGGAGAGTCTCCATTCATACCTTCCACTGGAAATGTCATACACTCAGCGTGGCGGTGGGGGCCTTTGGAGGTTACAGGTAACAGATAATGAAGGGCTCCCACCCGTAGAGCTCCATCTCATGTTTGAACATTGTGATTTTATATTTTGCTTGCCTGAATATTGAAAATCTGGAATTGTCTAAACTAGAAAATTGTACTTCTGTTCTTTCCCCTGTGTCTTATCCGTTGAACTTGAGTGCTGTTGCCTCTAGGTGCAGGTCATTCATTCCTTCCTCAGTGATGCTGGCCCGAAGTTACACTGTGTTTTACAGTGAGCAGAGTCACCACGTGTATTTTTGCTGTCCATCTTCATTTTGGGGTGTGATAATGAAACTGCCATTCTGGATATTCTGTTAATATTTTGAGGTGTGTGGTGCTTTACTATTTATTAATACCATAAGAAACAAGGAACCACTATTAATGAACTACAAAATCCAGCAAACCTTTTCTAATACTAAAAGACTAAATTAGTCACAATCTGGTACTACTAGAGCTTGCTATTATAAATTTTTGCCATTTTTTCTTGTCTTTGAAAAAAGTGACCTGGATCACACTGGAAGTTTCACTGTATTCTTTTAAAAATGGAAATTGAAGGATGATTATCTTAAGTTATGTTTACACTTTGGTAATATTTGAAAATGGATGTATATACTGGAAATGTCTGTAAGGCTCAGTCTCTGCACATAATTTATGATCTGTTATACTGCATTTTCTTAAATGTCTTAGAATATTGTTCTTTGTCTTCAATTTATTTGTACACTTCCAATGTTTAAATTAATGACCAACTGACAATATTATTAATCAATTCTTCTTCTTCAAATCGCTTAGTTTGTGTTGTAACTATTTTGATTTTTTAAGTTAAATTATAGTAGTTTTCACCTTAATTTGTTATTTTTAACATTACTATTTAAAACTGCTGAAATTATAAAAGGCACTTAATTTGCTTGTCCAACAAAGGATAAAATGTAAACTGACTGATAAAAGGGTGTGAAGACAGAGGGAAGGACCTCAGAACTTGAGAGCATTTTGTTTTCTTACTATTTTTTAATCCCCACCAGTGCATGACGCCTCATTGCGGTTCCAGTGTCTTACACGACTCCTGCTTCAAAGCTAGTGCGTTTTCGGTGTCTGCACAGCCTGACACAGAACAGTTACTTCATGAACCTTAAAGACTTAGCACTTTTTTCTTTATCAAAGTGAACAGAAAAGGAATATCTGGTTACTGTGAACTACATATTCCCTAAATGACAGTTCTGTATGACTAACAATAGCCAGAAGTGTTTTGGGGTACACGTAATGCTTTGGGGTGGGGGCAGGGAATGTGTGGTGAGGCCAAGCTGTGGACCAAGAGCATTGTATCAGCTCAGCGCCCAGGTGGGGGTTTTCCATTGAAGGGCTTTAGCTTTATAACAGAATGACTTTATTTAAGACTATCTCCCACAAAGTAATTCACAGTTTATGTCATCGTTTTCTCATTCTTTTTAATTTTCTTTGCCTGAATCAGAAGCTAACTTCAGAGTAATAGGTTATGGCAGAAACCTAATTTTGCCCATTCTAACAGATTAAGGAAGTCCACCTCTAGTTTCATGATAATAAAGCTACCCTATGCTATCTTTCTTTAGCTAGGGTTGATGAATTTCCTACCCTCAACATCACATAAGCATTCTGACCCCAAGTGCTAATGCCAGACTCAGCTTTTAAGAGGCATGAAATGGGAACACCTCCCTGGTGCTCCTTCGTTATTGTTGGGAACAAAGTGGCAAGAGGGTGAGTGAGAAACCAAATTAACCTTTGCCGCTGCCTAGACTGCAGTGTTTTCAGCCTGAAACCTTAAGATATCCCAGGCCCAGCCTACAATAGTCACAGGTTGTTTGACCTTGATTAGCCTTTACGGTTTTTGCTGAAGACAAAGACTTCTCATCTAGATTGTTTGCGTGATTGGATTAGCATGTGCTTTAAGATTATATTTTAGAAGGTAAATGAAAATTTGCATTTATATGTGTATTCTAACTTATTCAAAAGTGTTAAAGGTTATAATAGACCAAGCCTCAAAAGAGAAAAACCCAGTGTTTAACGATAGTGTTCAAGAAGACTCTTAAGGGAAGTGTCCTAACAATTCTAAAGAAATATCTATACTTTGAAAGTGTCATAGCTTTCTTGCTTCATTGAGACATTTAAGAATTACCAAATTTCATTTGAGTAACTACATATACTGTTCCAAGAGAGCTGTACATGAGGGGCGTTTCACTGTGGTAGACAGCGGTCACTAAGGTTCCTGTCCCCCAACTAATGCTAAGTCCTGAGTGCTTCCCAAATTTTTCAAATTTACCTTTAATCAAGGGCCTACCTGTACACTGTTCTGAAGCTAAGCTGTTAAGGATGAGGTCCAGAAATCAAATGTCCATATTTTTGACTAGAATTGTTTCCATTATGATGATGGGGTGGGCAGTAAATTTCTAAAAAAAGAGTTGTAAGAAATATGAATGTGGTTGCTGCACTCACTCCCGAAAAACAGCCACGTTCTGCAGGCAGATTTTAGTTATATATGTCTTAGTTATTTAAAGACTCAGGAAATTTAGTCTCAGTCCAAAACACTGGGGGAAAAAATAACACCAGACAGCACACCGGTAGTGTTTGCATGACTTCAAGTAGCAGTATCGAACAGACGCAGCCATAGTCACAGGCAGAGACGAAGCCTACAGATCAGCTTCCCCCTGGAAAATGAAAGCAGCAGGTTACCCTGACGGTGGACAGAGGCTCCTTCCGTGCCTGTGCATGGTGTCTGTGGGTGCATTGAGGGCATGGTCATTACTCAAAGGCTCACATACCAAGCACAGCACGTGTCCTGCTTCCAAGTGTACAGAGTGGCCAAGGAAAGAAACAGGATGATTTCCAGTCCTTGGCCCGGCCCCAGTCCCAACCCCCAAACTGCTAGGGATTCGAGAGTCAATAAGAGGCAGGGATGAAAAGAACAAGAGCTAACGTCTCAGTAATGTGCATGCCACTTGTGTAGATATACAGGCTACATATGTGTGAATATATCTCCCACCTTACACACACATACCGCAATGACATGGCATTTAAAAAAAATAGATATTGTCTTTGGAACTTGGTATTGTCAGTTAGGACACCCAGCAGTAATCATAGCCTTATTGCCACTTTTTGTGTTGTATATACATTGAATGGCTCATAAGATTTTAAGAGATTTTTTTAATGTATTTCTTCTACTAAATGCACTTATCCTTCTACATGTCTATATATTTTGGTAAAATTGATTTATTAGAAACTTGGTATTTTAGTAAGATAAAATTCCCTGAAGTGTTTGATTAATGCTTTGATGTCAAGATTGCACATTGCTGAGTTGAAACTCAGAAGTTTATGCAGCTTTGGGCATTTTCAACTGCAGACTGTAGTTTCCTTGGCTAAAAATTGCACTGTGTGTTCCTGTGCATTCGCTCCTGCTCTGCTAGGACATTTTCAGTAGCCATGATGCCTGAGTCACTAACTACTGGCTCTCCAGCGGCAACATTGCCGTCACGTGACTTTTAGCTCCCTTTTTGCTGAGCAATGGCCTAGTTAGGTCATTGCCAAACGGATGTCAGTGTGAGTGTGTTGTTGGAAGGTGTACACTCCTCGTCCTCTCAGCTATTTTATGAACACACCTGGGTTTTCTGGTAAGGATTTGAGCTTTCATGTATGAAAGAACAATTGGCCAAAGATAATTAAATTACCTTAAAAAGTGGGACTTCAGAGGCACTCCGGCTAGATAACACCTCCCAACAACATAAGATGTAGTTAGTGCGTAGTGAAATTCCTGGACTATTTATGTATGTGTTTTCCTGAATATTATTTATGGTCATCACTACTGCTTTTGTATTTTTTTAATGGAGTTACAATTAAACCACAAGTACGCGTGCTGCATCTGATTGACAAACTAACCAGCTGAAAAACGAGGAGAGAGAATGAATTCTGTTCCATTGTAAGAAGTTGATTTGTTTTATTCTTTCTTTATATAAAGGCAAAAAGTTGTTTGAAAGTAATTTTAAGTCCACCAATCGTGGACAGCATGTTCTCTGACACTTATGATTTGTGTCTGATCATTTGCATGGAAGAGACAATAGTGCCACGTCTGAATTGTTCTCCTGTGCTTGGTTGATATGTATTTCTCTAGATTGTTCTGTTTCAAATGGCATTTCTTACCCCTTGGTTTTCAGAAGCATTCAAAGCAAAATATCTTTTGTTTTCTGACCAATCTAAACCCCCGTGTGATTAAATCCCATTTGTCAGTGTAAATAAAGTTCTCGCCAATGAGTATTGTTGTTAGACGACGAATGCAATAAAAAGAGAAACGCCGCCGTCTGTCACCGCCGTTTTTGTCCCTCTTCCCTTCACCGTCCACAAGCCTTGACGGGGTACACCTGCGTCAACTGTCAAAACACATCTACCCATCAGGAGCAAAGTGCACATTTTCCATGGAGATGAAACCAGAGATAAGTTTTAGCCCTGGTAAAGTGTAAATTGGCAGTGAGCATTACATTGAAAGCCTAATTATGGAACTGGGCATGAAGTTAAAAGATCGAAGCTTCCCTAGAAGCTCCCTCACCTATCTTTCTGTTTCCACTGTGGCTTCGCCATCACAGGTCCCGACACCCGTCGGCCAGGAGGTCAGTGACAAATCCTTAAGCAGCCAGCCTCACACAGTCTCACAGTGTGGTTGGTGGGGCAAGCTAAGAATCAGGCCATCCCAGAGAATGGGGTTCCTTTCAACAATTTTGTTTCCAAAGCTTTAAGTGGTGTGAAGACTTGAGTATATCAAATGAGGGGTGTTAATTTCTCTCTTTCACACACACACGCACACACCCCATAATGTATCTGTGACTAAACCTTTGGCAATGCAAAAAATTTAGATCAAAACATCAGAATTAATGAATTAAGCGGTTTTTCTTGGAGTGTGTTAAAAAATTCCTGACCGAGGGGAAAGATGGTCCTTTCTTCAATGGTCTTGCGGGTAAGCTATGTCAGACTGGATAGCTTTCCCTTTTGGGGGTGAGGGGGCCAAATTTGCTTACTTTATTAAAAATGAGAGAATAGACTGTGGTCATTTTATTGATCATATCAAGCTGTTCTTTTTAAAGAAAATAATGTGGCCTTTTCTCGACCTAAGCACCACAGCTACTGATGGGTTCAAAATAATATTTCTGAGAACCTGGCTTCAAGGGCCACAAACAGCATCACTGAATAATAACATGACGTCAGGCTCACTGAATGGTGACTAAAAATAGCTCTTATCCTGTTGGGAGGAAAGTGTTTTTCAATCCAAACAAAATGTTCCTGTTGATTACTTTAAGGCAGTGGTCTTAAACTATTAGCCCTTCTCAGTTTCTCAGCAAAACATGTTTCTCCAAATGCCAGACCATCGTCACAGCAAATGCCTAAGAAAAATTTTGTTTCTAACGTGGCTGCCTTAACATCCCAGAGAAATCATTCAGCCTGGAATCCATACCGTCAGATGGCTTTTTATAAGAAAATAATAGCCATATTTTTTCCCTTGAGTTTTTTCAGAGTCATGTCCCTCAGAAGATAGCCAAAAGTCATTGATTGTTTCTATTTTTGTTTACCTTTCTATTGTGTTCTTCTTAGCCTCCACAGCAAGCTGGAACAGAAAAAGAACAACCACCACCTCAACCACAGGGTTGTCTTGGGGGCACTTAGATTTACCCGAATCAGTTGTGGGCTTCGCTCTGTATCCAATCACTGATGTGAATGAACGTCTTCCTTTGGCCAGCTAAAAGGAACTAAAATGCATAATTTGTGCTGGTGTAACAGACACTCGTATGATGATGTTCAAGTGTGAGAATACTCCCAAGAATTTTAATTTTCTCACATGCCATTTTCTAGAGAAGAATTGAATAAGCAATAGGAAGAGGAGAGTTGGGGTATCCAAGTTCATATTTACAAAGAAAGTCATTAGCAGAGCGGGGTGGCGGGGGGCAGAAGTCTGACTCCACAGTGTGTCTAACGGCTTCACTGAGGGAGAGATGCCTGGAGTGGAGGGTGATGGTTAGTGCACAGCTGGTTTTCTGGTGCATGAACTGGAGTCCCTGGCTGGGTATTGGGATTCTGATGACTGGTGAGGCCATCCTGCTCTCCTGTTTTATTTTTTCTTTTTTTCGTATATATATATATATATATATATATATATATATATATATATACCAAATATATAAATATATTTATATTTAATCCTCACCTGAGGATACATTTATTGATTTTAGAGAGGGAGAAACATAAATGTTGAGAGAAAAACAAAACATTGGTGGCCTCCCATTCACACCCCAGCCAGAATCAAACCCACAATCTGGGTATGTGTCTTCACTGGGAATCAAACCCGCAACCTTTTGGTGTATGGGATGACACTCCAACCAACCAAGGCACTCAGCCAGGGGCTGCTCTCCTGTTTTCTGAACAAGACCCATCAAGGTGGCGATAAGCTCATGTGTGCTTAGGGAACACAGGTCTTAGGGGAAGCACCTTTGGGGTCACATATAGTTATGACTAAATATCTGATACCTGACATGACAACATTAACCATTTTATTGTGAAGGATTTTTTCTAGTAAGTGAGGTTTTAAAATCTCCCGAGACTGATTTGATATTGTATCTCAGCAAGCTCTACACATCACATTTCTCAGTTAAACAACACTTTCGTCCCTAACAATATTCTCATTTACGGTCAATGTTCATTGGTCAGATGAGATCATGGTGGTCTCTTGGAGGTGGCAAGCAGTTGAAACAACAGGCTCGCAGCTTCCATGGCATGGGTGCAAACACACCCCTTAGAGCTCACAGTACAGAGCTTTTTGGTACACAGTGCCAATCAGCAACTTCCCCTTGTACACAGAGGCGACCGAGCTGCCTTGCAACACCGTGCCGTTGTCTGCATAGGCCACTGTGACTTGCGGTTCCTCTGTTAAAATGTTCTGGATGTGGAGCACCTATCAAAGAAATAATATCTGGTTAAGTTTTTAATCACTTACAACTCTAAATATGGGGTCATTTCTCCAGAAGAAGCTTTTAGGTAAATCATATTTTATTTCAATATTATTGTCAATATAAGACACCTGTTTCCTCATTGGCAAGATGACAGGCAAACTGAGGCAAGGCAGGACATAAATGAACACAGCTTGCGTGTGAGACATGAGGGAGCCGGAGGGACTGTGGTGAATTTGGGGGAAGCCAACTTAGTAACACACAAACAGTGTAGTGCATTATCAGATGAATGAAGAATTTGGATGTTTATACTTAATTCTTGGTTTTTGAATGCTAGCAATCAAAAAAAGTTTGTCCCCAAAAAGAATATATCTCTGTACCAGAATATATTCTCTGTGGGAATATTCCTCCAAACGTAAGATCCCAACTCTAAATAAGATTGTGTAAGTTCAGTTTCCTTCATTTAGTTGAGCAGGAAGAGGATTGTATCTTGAGCAACAATGTCGTTAGGCTGACTACAGGTAATAGCCCATACTTGACTTTTTTTGGCTGATAAAATGGCAATTTCACATCAGTCATTTTACTCTAATGAGCACACTGTAAGTCTGGGGTCCAAGGTTGTGTTGTGGGTCTTCTATTTGCCATTTGTTTCTCGTCTGTAGAATGAGGTGGGTGGGACTAAGTTCCCTTTCTACTCCAACTTTCTAGTCTTCAGCTTCGAGGATGAAATACAATGACTTAAGGAAAGGATATCTACATACAAAAACATCGAACATGGCAGACCAGGAAGGCCAGTGCCTGGATATAAAGGGTCAGTAGGAGCATTTAAAAGGACCTCTTTAAAACAGCTGATGCCAAAGACAGATATTTTAGAAAATTGCCGTAGCATTAAATCGTAGTAGTTACTGGGAAATAGTTGATGGTGCACCTTGGCTCAAGTAATTAAGCCTCTTTTAATAAACCTAAAGTGCTCTTCTGTAGGAGAGAACATTAGATAATGGAGTGTTATTACTTTTTGTTATGCTTTAACAGATGCATCATTAGAAAGTATTCCTTCCAGAACAGCAAACCAAGTCCATGCTGTAGCAAATGACCCAAGCTCACCAAATGAGCTAACAAATAGGGACAAATTAGAATCTAACATTCTGCTGAGTTCCAGTGAACACACCACAGTATACATCCTTCAATTCTATTAAACATGCCATGCAGCATTCTACTAGTAAGAACGTTCAAAAGGTGCAAAGGATTGCCATTAAACATAATCACAATTGTCCTATAAACCTAAAAATTAAAGGTATAAAGGGCCATGATGTAACTGGAAATACACGTTTGTGGGTGTGGGTGTGTGTTTAATCCAAGACACTATAATCCAGTAGGCTATAAAAATATTTTTTTTCTATTGAGGGGATGATGTGAGACTGACTCTTAAAACAGCTTTAAGCCCTGGCTGGTGTGGTTCAGTGAATTGAGTGCTGGCCTGCAAACCGAAGAGCCTCTGGTTTGATTCCCAGTCTAGGGCACATGCCTGGGTTGCGGGTCAGGTCCCCAGTAGGGGGCATTCAAGAGGTGAGCACACACCGATGCTTCTCTCTCTTACCCTGTCTAAAAATAAATGAAATCTTAAAAAAATTTTTAAAAACCCAAAGCTTTAAAAAGTATACATCACTACATCAAAAATGATAGCATGTATTTGATATAAATAACAAGTATAAATAGCAAACCCCAGGTAAATTACAGTAAACATTTAAATGTCTGTGGCAAAGTGACATTCAAGTTCTTACTTGTACCGATAAAAGTCCACTAACTAAAGACCATGGACACCAACTGGGTCTTTGGGTAGTATAACCGAGATGGAAGAAAAGGTCTTTCAATCCACAGTAACCCAGCACATGATTTACCTTCCCACTGCAGAGAAGGTTAGAGGCTGCCCATCTGAGTTTTAGGACTGGTTCACTGCGTTAACTTGGACACACACTGACACACAGGAAGGGCCAGTTGGATAGGCAGGCAGATAACATGATGAGACCACAGCAATGCGGTCCATTATTTTTTTTTAACTATTGTGAATTCCCAAGTTGGAGAAATGCATTAGTGAAATAAAGACATGGACTCCCATTCAATGCTGGCTACCCTCACCCAGCCCCGAGGTCCACTCTCCGCTCAGCTCGATGCACAAAGACTGACATTGAGGGATCTCTTGCCCTCCAGCTCCTGGTTCAGACCCACCAAGAGACAGCAGCATTGGGGGAAATGGGAGGTCCAAGGGGAAGGTGGGATACCTGTCCCTGGGGGTCTGTGCTGGTTGGCTTCTGTGCTGGTTGGCTACATCCCTCAACCAGAGGCCAGGATCCTTTCAGAAGAACCACTCCACACACAGCCCTCTTTTTGCTCTGGTTTCTGTAAGCCTTCCCTGCCCCCTTGCCAGCCCTGGGCTACAGCATTACCCCTGGTTGATTTCCCCACACTCAGCCCACAACTGTGTACACAGTGTCCTTATTTAATCCCCTAAAACTACCCAGTTTAAATGTACCATCTGTCTCCTGCCCAGAATCTGTCTAAAACTCCTCCCAAAGTCAAATTCCTTTTTTCCAGTGGATCATTTGGACTGTCTCTCCATGTCCTCTTTTTTCACTTGCCCATATAATTGAGGATTGTGTTTTCAACTGGAAAACAGCTGGGAATAAGGTCACTGAATGGATTCATTTTCAAACTAACCTCTGATGCAGGAGGATGCTTTGCGTCGTAGGACAATATTCTCTTGCCATTGGGTTGGCATCCAACCCACAGGTCCCCTGTCACAGGATCCACAGATATGTTGTCCACGAGGGTGTTAGTGACCAGGGACTTCCAGAGCAAATTCAAGGAGAGAATGAAAGACAGAAAGTGAAGCAAATTGAGAAGTGATAGAGCAACATGTCAGGGAAACTACTGTCTTGTCCTTGTCACCATACTGCCAGTGTCAGGGACACGAGGATTCTGCCCGTTTCAAGAGCACTCAGAGAGTCCCATCCATGCTAGCCTTGGGTCAGGACAGACAAGGGAATGGGGAGATACGGAAAGCCAAGAAAGACTTAAAATTTCAATGAATTCATTTGGACTAACAGCTGTGCATGAACCTAAAAACGGAGGGAAAAAAACACAGTTTTAAGTGCAGCTTAAAACAGTTCACTTCTAAAATGGCATGCACAAATGATATTTTTATAAGCATTCAGAAAACAACCAGGAAATGTAGATTCATTTCTGATGAGAACATCAATGAAATGCAGGCTCGTCTTCAGCGGCTAACCATGGACTGTACGGCCAGAGAACAAATGGTCACCCAGGGTCGAATTCCCGCCTGGGAGTTGGGAAAAAGTTTCTCCTTTAGTTTCCCGATGTTATTCAACTCCCTGTTCTTCTGCTGGTTCTGTGCTAAATATAAGGAGCAAGCATGTGATGACGGCACCGGTTGCTGTTGAGGCTTTGCCCCAGGATCGTAAATAATACCAACCATTCTTAATTCCACCATTCATCATCTTGGCTGCCTTCTACCAGGAAGAAATCACATCTATTTGTTTCCCTCTCACTCTCAGTTGGAGAAGTAATATCTACCGTGTACCTCAAACAGAGGCCAGTGTACCTCAGCACCTGGAGACTGTAATAACTGTCAGTGATGCACTGCACAGGCCAGAGAGTGGGCAGGCAGCTGCAGGGAGCCAAGGCCGCCCTGTGCTCCCTACTCAAAATGAGAGCCACCCCCACCTGCCCCTGAAGGGACTAGAGGGCTCAAGCATGGTGGCAGACTCTCCTTTACACCTTCATTGAGATCCTTCACTCATTCAGACCCTGGCAACAGGCAAGGGTGGCCAAAGGAGGCAGCTGAGCAAACACGCTCTGGTCAAGATCAGCTCCAGGCCTTCCTCACCCGCCAAGCCCCCACCTATCGTAGTGTCAGACCTTGTGCTGTGACGTGCTACTTTCTTTAAACAAGGGAATTGTTCGTCTCGGGACTCTGCTGTGACCTTTGGAAGAGGTGATAGCCAATGGGTGAACTCCACGGCAGATGAAAGCCTGCGAGTTGGGAGGAGATGGTGAGAGTGGGGAAAGGGCACAGAAGCCTGGGGTCCCCTTCATTCAACACATGACTCCTGAGCTCCTTCCGTGTGCTCTGCAAGGAGCTCAGCCCCTGGAGAGAATGGGGTGAGCGGCAGACCCGGTTCCTGCCAAGGAAATGCTCACGGTCCTGAACGGAGCCTGTGCTGGGCTCCTGCCTTACAGACCTGTAATTCCTAGCAATGCCAACTCACCACAACACACACACATATGCTACATTTCACACCTCCACAAAGCCAACTGCAAAATTTTACATTCCTTGGTCAAGGAAACTTAATAAACTATTCTTTTTGGGAAAAACTATTCTGTTAACAAACATCCCAATTTTTAGAGAATTGCAATTCATTAAAGTGGGACTAATTCATTGGCTGCCTTGAATTTCGGGAAGGGGATTATTTTTATTGTGGTAAAATATGCATAACATAAAATTGGTCATATTAACCATTTTTATGTGTACAATTCAGTGTATTTAAGTACATTCACAATGTTGTACAACTATCACCACTGTCCATTTCTGGAACCTTTCATCATCCCAAATGGAAACAGCCCAATAGTTCCCCCTTTCCTCCTCCCCCAGCCCCTGGCAGCCTCTATTATACTTCCTGTCTGTGCATTTGCCTAATCTAGGTACTCATATAAGTGGGATCCTATAATATTTTTTTCCTTTTGTGTCTAGCTTATTTCACTTAGCATAATCTCTTCAAGGCTCACCCATGTTGTAGCATGTATTAGTACTGCTTTCCTTTTTAAGGCTGAATAATATTTCATATGTATATATCACACTTTGTCAGGACATAAGCCCATTCGAATCACACTGAAAATTCTAAGATCAGTCGCAGCACATTTCTCGGCACTCCAGGTATTAATTAACTGGCTTAACTCCTGTGATCCTTCAAAAGAAAGAAGAACGTTTCTGTTTCGGGGGGGGGTGTAGTCTCAACTGAGTTATATCAGGAAACCAGCATGATCTGTTGCCAAATGTGGGAGCCAAATCTGGAATAAGATTTGCCCTCAATCTTGCCTTGGTGGCAGCTGTGCCTTTATCATTGTATGTTGAATGTATATGGGATTGGGTTCTATTCTTAGAAAATTCTTCACCTTTCAATTTACAGAAGTACATATGGCTATAAACACAGTTTGTTATTCCCTCAGCCAGTGTGAGTGTGAGAAATTCCATTTTACTTCAGCTAGTACCAAACTAGCCCTGCCAATGATTTTTAATGTCAAACATAGTGTTCCATTTGATGTTGCTTCCAGGTAATTTTCTCGGAGTGAAGCCCCTCGTGACAGTCCCTCAGATGTGCTGACAGGAACCGTCTCTGGGCCTGGGGACAGTGCTTCACGCTGAGGGTGGTTCTGGCTGGAGAACAGTGTCTTGTTTTTTCAGGGGCGGAGGCTGCGTTCACAATGCTCCACTTTGCTCAGACTCTCTTTCCTCTCTTTTGTGTTTTTACCTCTTTTGACCCAAATTTTCAAAATGGATCAGAATTGGTGGGAGTACGAGATGAACCCCCTGAAACACGCCCAGCCCTGTCATACTAGTTTAACAAATATGTGTTGAATGCCTAGTAGGTGGTGGTGGGGGGAGTCTCCCAGGAAGAAATGTGGGGGGGTCTGTCCTTGTGCAGTTTGCAGCCTAATGGGAGAGGCAGCCCACGGAGAGGATAAATAAAATATACGGTATGTTCATAATGAATGCTGAAGGGAAAATAAAGTTGTAAAGGAGATAGAAAGCGCGTGTGTGTGTTGAGGGGAGCAGATGCAATTGTAGATTAGGCAGGCAGGGGAAGCCTCACTGAGGTGGCAATTTAGTAAAATCCGAAAGGATGTGAAGGAGAGACCCATGGCCATCTGCAGGAGGATCACCTGAACAGAGGAAACTGTGCCCCATCGTGAGGTGGGGCCATACCAGGCCAGCTCCAGGCTTGTGTCCTGCTGGCAGGAGAGGCTGAGCAGAGGGACAAGAGCTGGAGACAAAGGCAGCACAGGGACGGGGGCTGGGGGCATGCGGCCACATACGGTGCAGTTGGCTCGCCATAAAGGAGTGAAGATTCGGTTCTCACCCACCCCCAGTTAGACAATCCTTTTTTCCCCCGCCTCTCATTTCGCAAATCAATTCGAATCTAATTATCACCCCGCAAACTTACAATGTTAATACATCTTACCTTCAATGAAGTTAAAGTCCAATTAGCATGCTTTTCATACACATGAATCTTATGAGCCAGAAGTTCAGCTATATAGATGTACCTTCAAAGAAGAAAGAGCTACATCAAAGCACTCAAAGTGACACGATTCTAAAGGTGACAGTGAAGTTGGGAGAACTCTTCCTCAAGAGGAACTTTGCTTAGAGACTGGAAATGGAGCCCATCTCAGAGCATGCCACATTCGGACAGAACTCATGAGCTCACACTGAGCGCAGGACTTTAGTCCTGCAATGTTAATTCTAACGGTAGGAACCTAGTTGGCCCTAGTGAGCCCTAAACACCAGCTCTTATGTCTCAGAGATGAAAACATTCTAAGTCTCCTCTCAGTTTGTCAGTATAGGAGCGAGCCCCAGGTTCTGCCTGTCAGAGGAGAGCAGCCTCTCCCCAGCGGGCTGCAAGACAGCCCTTAGACACTCAGCTCCCAGTTTTAGGCCAGAGAAAGAAGGCAGGAGAGAAGACAAGATGCTCATCCTGGGTCTGAGAGAAGTCTCCCTCCCCACCTCCCCTGAGTCTGGTCCTGACCCTGCGGATTTAGTGTCTGTGCACAGTGCGATGCCTCACCCACCACATAGGCTGTGATTATCTGGTATTTTTGAAGACCAGGAGATGATATGAATAATTGCAAGCTGTTCATGTTGCCGTCTCTAAGTATGTTACTAACCCTCTGAAATTCGTGGTGTTACCAGACGAGGACAGGCAAGTAGGTGGATGGAGACATCGATTTTCTGTGTATCAGTGCACCCTAAAGTGTGCATGTTCTTGCTTCGGGGCCACCACCAGATAATAATGTAAATCAGGTACATCACCAAGCCCACTGCTTAGTGGACTTTCTGGGCCCTAGTAGCACTTTCCTGATGAAGGAAGCAGGGCCTTGATTTACATTTTCGTGCAAGCTCTTTAGCTTGTCTTAAAGCAGCCCTGCTGGTGTAAATGCCTGCTGCTATTCATCTCCTACTCTAAAAAGTCTTCCCTCAAAGCAAAGCTATTTAGCAGTACCAAATGACTATCACGATGTTATTTAGTAATACTAAGTGTTTATCACAATATTGTTGAGTAATACTAAATGACTATCACAGTATTATTTAGTAGTTCTAAATTTTATCACAGTACTATTTAGCAACAGAAAGCAATTATCACAGTAATCTTTAGTGATACTAAACATGTATTCACCCTTTTGAAGTGTACCTTCCCTGTACATGCTCCCCACAAAAAATTCAAAAGTATGTCTTCACCAAATAGAAAATTTTGATTTGATAAATTTTACTTCCTAAAAAATTAAGGTATTTTACATTTTTTCTTAATTGCCTCCTACTAGGATAACATATTAAAATGTATCACATTATTCAGAGAAGGAATATGTTCAAAAAGATATCTGACAAGAATACAGGCAAACGCATGATGTTTTAAAAGTGTCCATACTTGCCGTCAGGTGAAATGTTGATGCCATTAGCGAAATCAAATCCGTCCGCCACCACTTTAACTTCGTCTGGGCTATAGTAAACAACATATGACAAGGCTAACCCCAGATACAACTCCCAGGATTTCAGGAAGGGGTCGATAAAATAGTGATCGTTTGTGCCATAAAAGTGCTCAGGTCCCACAGCAACGATGTCATTCAAACTGCAATTCAAACACACACATGTCATATGTACAGATGAAGGGGTTGTCTATTACAGGGTCATGCATTGGCATTCATTAAAATCTATTACTAAAATCAAGATATGGGATGGAGCCTTCATTCCACCTGTGTGGCAGAGAATTCATATGAAATCAGTCCCACCTATACAATCCCCCAAGACAGTAATGACTCTAAGAAACCCTAAGAGGTGATCACGGTGCAATATAAAAGCCCTGTTTACTGTATCTTAAAATAGTGCTGTGGCCGGGGTTGAGGGGGACCTGCGTGTGTACTTGTGTGTAGATTCTAAATTCAGTAGATATTAGGCCAGGAGTCATTATCGAGGCAAAATTTACTTATGCTCATATAGCACTCACTCTCACAGAGAACAGTCAGAGGCATCATCGGCAGTAGAAGGGACGCTGGCAATAGTATGACTTGCATTTTAGTTAAAGCTCTGCTACTATTTCTGTGTGACTTAGGGAGAATCATTCTTTTCACATTTCAGGGCCTCAGTTTCCTTCTCTGTAAAGGCGGATGCGATGGGCTGATCTCCCAGCTTCACAGAGTCGCTTCCAGCTTCAAAGTTTCCTGTTTCTAAACTGAGTCAAACGCCTGTGAACAACAGTGCTCAGAAAAAGGACGTTATGGCTTTTTTCCTTTCTGCTTTTGATTCTCTGTTACTGAAAATCTAAGATATATGAGCCTATTTTTCTGCTTTAATAGGTACAACGGTGGACACATAAGTGAGTCATTCTTTGCTGATTGAGGTGACAGAAGTTCCCCAGGGCCATTATCTGGGAGAGAATTATCTCTGCTCTATTGCGGAGCTCTGACGTGCCTCTGGGCTCCTGGGCGAGTTAGATAAGTGTGCAAAGCCTCAGTTTTCTCATCTGTAAAGAGAGGTTAAATGATTTTCCCAAAGTCGTAGAGCTCATTAGTCTAAGACTAAGGGTCAGAATCCTAACTTGTGGAGTCGCAGTGTGAATTACAATGAGACCGCTCCTGTCATGTGCTTCGCAGGGAGCCTGCCACCCACCACGGCCTCAGTCAATGGTAGCCACTCTCACTGCATGAGCAAAGGGGGTCCGGGGACTTAAGATTAGTTTGCACAGGCTCCAGGCATAAACCTGTAAGCTGTTTTTTTTTCTCTCTTTTTAAAAAGCAAATTCCCCAAATTAGTATGTTTTACAATCATGTGCTGTTTTTCATACAAAGGAGCAGAGCAGACTGGTTTAGGGACTAGATTTAAAATCTGATGGACCCCATTGGAATCCTGACTTTGCTTTCTCTCATCTGTGGGGTCACAGCATGTCACCAAACTCTGAGCCTCAGTTTCCATTCTATGCCTTGAAAGCCTGTGGTGAGAATAAAATGATACAATGAATAATGGGGATCAGGGGTCCTTGAGTGTTTTCTTTTTCCATGTGTCTTCTTTCCCAGGAGCCAAGAACCACACTGTTATCACAGATCCGCTGTTTCATAAGTCACGTGCAAACATAACTGTGGCAGAGGTGGTGCAGAGGGACTCAGAGGCCCCAGATTGCAGGTGCCCCTAGGTGTATGTTTCTGATTCATAGAAACATCTAAGGTTCTATTTTTTAAAAGCATAAAATTTAATAAATAAACTCAAGATGTGCAGCTCATTTGGGTTTGAAACACTCAGTCTGTTTTTGGAAAAGAGCAGAGGTTTCCTTGGTAAAAGCACTAACAGACATTCTGTGGCCAGGCACCATAAGCCAGCACCCAGACAGCTAGAGAAATGAGGGCCGGAGGGAATGGGTCTTCTTTGAGAGGTTCAGGTTCTCAAAAGTTTCCGCAGAGGAGCCTTTGGAGGACTGTGTGATTGTTAGAAAGGAGAGTTGAACAGCTATTATCCTCCTTACCCGCCCCACCCAAAGCCGAAAGGAAAACCTAGTAGTAGATAAACCATTCGCCAGTGTTAAAAGGAAATAGAAATAAGAGAGATTTCAATACTTAGGTAAGAGTTTGTGTCTGATGGTTTTCAGATGCAAAAGTGATTTTTCTTCTTTTTGAAATTTAAAACACTCAACGGTAGACTTGACATCTGGATGGTTCACCACCAGCAGATACACGGTATTATCTGAGAGGAGATTAAAAACAAAAATTGAAACGTTAACTGAGCTCTCAGCTGTCAGAACTGTCTCCAAAAAGCAATTTCAGCCCACCTCCAACTAGTACTTAGGGTGTCAGGCAGATGGAATATTTTCATCTCTTTGTAGAGAGAAGCATTTGTGGCTGTTCCAAAGAAAAATGGCTAAAGAAGGAACCACTGACAGTCTTTAAAAACTCCAAACTCCACAGGGAGAAAAATATCCTCAAATTAAGAATGAGCAGCTCTTGACACTAAAACTCCAAAGAGCTTGTTAAGCTTTCTATTGCAGATGGTCTCAGCAAGATGCAGAGTTAAGATAAAAGAGATAAAAGACGTGGGAAATACTAATATGAGAAGGTGTGTTGGGGTATAATTCACACAGTATTAGATGATAAATTCCATAGAAGAACACCTGAAAGAGTATCAAAGGAAGCCGCTTCGGTGAGTCAGTGAAACTTTGGGACATGAAAGAGACTGGTCTAACTGGTCAAGAAGGAGGCCAGTCAAGTTCGATTATAGTCTTAAGAATCAGTAAGTCTTTGAAAACCTTTGACATAACCAAACTGGTATTTAAAGGAAAACAATGCAAAGTGTAGTAGGTAGGAATGAACGGATTTGAGCAGGGAAGCCATCGAGGAGGCCCTTCATTCAACCTACACGTATTTAATTTATTGTAGTTGGTGAGAAGTGACACACAGGGAAGATGAAACGGAATAAAGGGATGGAGAGGAATCAAGTTCTTTTCATGGGAGTCAAAGAAGTTCTCTCTGCGGAGGTGATATTAAACCAGAGACCTAAATGAAATAAGAGATGAAGCCACATGAATACCTGGTGAAAGAACATTCCAGGCTGAAGGAAGAGAACGTGCAAAGGGCCCAAGGCTACCCGTTCCTGGTCACATTCCCTTAACGGCGGGATTGTAGCTGGAGTAGAGTGAGTGACAGAAAGAGTATGAGGGCTGAAGTCATAGGGAGCCACGGTTAGTCTTGTTAGGGCTTAGGGTAAGGATCCAGACTTTACTCATGGGGAATAACATGAGTGAAGCCACGTGAGTAACACGATCCAAGGCTACAGCAGCAATCCGGGCATACAGCAGCAGCATCCCAGAGAGAAGGGACTGGACCAGGAGGAAAGGCAGGAAAGGATATGAGGGGCACTTGACAGGAAGTATCAAAAGCGCCTGATGGCATCTAAGGAATGAAGGAGTCAGACATCAAACATAAGTGAGGATGAAAGCCTGGGTTCATCCTCAGGAATTCCTCCTAAAGAAATACTCACAGAGGATATAAGTAGAAGAATATTATTTCGGCATCATTTAGCATTGTTGGCAATGAACATAAAGGTAGATACACACCGACTATCCATTTACAGGCACTGTAAAGTAAGTGCACTGTCACAGAAAGTAAAGGGTGCAGCCAAGGGGGGACCCCAAATAGGGATTTGTAATGGGGTTCAGAACTCAAGGTGTCCAGGAAATATTAGAAAAATATAGGTATATAGGATGTCCTCACCTTCACAAGTCTGAGCTAGGAGATGGGATGTGTGGAGCAGAGCAATTGAGAGCTGTTTTGCCTAGCAACACTTTTGTACAGAACCTCTAGAATAGTCATTTAACATATCTGTATCTTTAACTGGTTTCATAGATATGTTAAATAGCTGTGGCCATGCTTTAAGCCAGGGGAATGCGAGTGACTTCAACCCATTCTGTAACTGGAAGGCAACTCCCCAGTGTTATAGAGCCTGCATAAGAGCTTGGAGATGATTGACTCTACACCACAGAGCCACACCTGCCTGAACTTTCTATGGCAACCCAATAAAGCTGGTAAAATATGGGAATGCTGGCAGCTGTGGCCAATTGTGGGAGGAGCCGGAAATGGGGCTGCATAGGATGATTGGCGCTGGGATTTAAACCCAGGCACGGCATCCATGTGCCATCTTTTGGGACCACGCATCTTTTTGGGACCACATGGCTTGGGCAGAGAAGAACCACAGACTTTTATTTCTTTTTCTGAGATATGGTACCCCAGATTGGGCAGAGGGGGAAGGAAGGACTATGCGTTTGTGAGTATTCTAAAGGACTTTGGGATCTCAACGAAGACATTAAGTTATTACTCTTAAGTTTGTATAACTCTTTAAATAAATAACCCCTTTCCTTTTCACCAATCTCTGGCATTGAGAGATGTTTTTCCCTGGTGGCAGGCAAGATGAAACTAGTATGGGGTGGGGGACGCCCAGAGCACAAGGGTGGGTCCATTTAGTAACAGTATATCGTTCACCACCCCCCATCCCAGTCTGTTCTGTAACAAAAGGAGTGTAGTGTTTCATGCAAAAGCATCTTAGAGAAAGGTGTGCATAATATTTGTATAGTATTTCCCCATTTTTACTTAAAAGTCTATATATACACCCAACACTATATTTCTTTGCATTTAAAAATATTTTGGAAATAAAATATAATGTTGATAAATACATAAAGATATCATCAAAAGAGAAATATATATATATGAAGAGAAATCATGCAAGGTAGCAGTGAGAAAGAGAATATTAAAAGATGGAAAATAATTCTGCAACATTTTGAGTTGAAAGTGGCTATAGCAGAGGAGCCAAACAGAACTATCAAGTAAGCTGAAGGAATGGAACTGAAGAGCTGATTTAAAAACAAAACAAAGAAAGAATACTCCATTGGAAGTATTCCCCTGGAAGGTAGGTACAGTTATAGTTGTGATATGGTTGAACTTTTTCTACTACATGAAATGGAGAAAATAAAGAAGAGGCGAAAAAGCAGTCCTTTGGAAAATGCTCCGAGGTTTTGAAATGAATGATAAAGCAATGAGCAGGAGAGAAAACTGCAGTAGGATCAGAGGGAGGAGCAAGTTACTTGAAGGAGGAAGTGGCCAACTGCATAAAATGAGGTGCAGGAAGGCAGGAAAGGAGAGAGAGGGCGGAAGGGAGGAAGTAAATGAAGACATAGGGATGGGGGGCAACATATTGAAATGTGGAGAAGCAGTTTGAAGACAAAACAGAGGAGCTAGTGGACAGGGAGCCACTGAAGAGGACAGGCTGAGAGAAAGCTGCCCGTAGTGACTTCCTGTCAGTGGGTCTATAGGCTGCAGATGGCTTATGTTAGAAAAATCGATTCCTGTACATGCCTGGATCTGTAAAATGGTTTAAAATTTGAAAACCTATACTATTAGGGCTGAATATTATTACTACAGTACTTATAGGGATACTGTGAATGCTGGTAGTATTTTTTAAAATTCGGTGCTTTAGAAATCTTAAATATTTTAACATTCTCAAGCATTTAAGTACTTATATTTAATTAACACAGGGGGTATGTTTAAAATGCAGAAGAAGAACATTATTCATGATTGCACTTTAATTGAATGAAAAGAAATATTCATGTGTTAACTTTTTCCTGCTTTTAAAAAAATTTTGGTTTTATTTCTAAGAAACATTCACTGTTGTCACCTTCATCTGTGAACGTGCTGATCCCATGAGGGTTGAATGAAGACAGATCAAATGCACTTCCGGTGACATTCAGTTCCACCACTGTTGGGTCTGCCTCATTCAGGTCCATCAGAAGTATTTTTCCAGGCTTGTTGGGTACAAAGCTCTTTATTCCAGAATATTTTAATCCCTTATGAATAATGAGGGAGAAAAATCCAGAAACATTACAAATGCTGCTGGAGGTGTTGATTGATAGTACATGGGTTCCCTCTGTCTGCCTCACACAACCAGGCTGCATCGGCAGCCTCTTAGCTGGCTTGTGCAATGGTCCTGTCGTGGGCTCTGGAAACCACATACTGCATCAGAGGACCCCCACACTGCTCAGGCACAGACCCACCACAAGCAGGGAAGCTGTATGAGTCCCATATCGCAGCTACCAACCCATGAGAAAGATTTTAAAAAAATGACAGAGCAGACCAAAAGGACATTTACGAACGGGGTTTAACAATGTAAAGACGGACTGTGAGGGAACATCTCAGACACAGAGGTTTAGGGGAAGTCTGGTGAGCCTTCAATTAGAATAACACAGCTCTTACCGGTGTTAGACATTGGGGCCCTATGTGTGATTTGGCTTAAAATATGTGTTCTGTTGCTTTGAAAAAGGTTTGCAAAAGACTGTTTTAGAGGATGACTTGTCCTCCATCTTCATAAGAGAAAACTGGACTACATAATTTACAACCGGCAGCAAAGGGTTTTCAGTGGCTGCATTTGTGTACTGTGTGCCTTATTAACTCTGTCATCCTAGACTACACTGTCATCTTTTGTTTGGACCTATACCACTACCACAGTGATCTGCACGCATAAGAGTTTCCAAAGTCGTGAAATATGGAATAACCTATCAGCAGCTTTACATTAAAGGACTCATTCTGAAAAGTACGAGAAAAAAAAGGTAAAAATCTAAATGACGTGTGAGGGGGTGTAAAAGTACACTAAATTCAGCAAATATTTGAGTACGCCCACCAGGTAAGTAAGTCAAGGGATAGACAGTTGAATGGGAAGCCATTCTTGAACTTGTTGGGCTCACAATTGTTCAGATGAAAGATAAGGTAATCCAAGAGTTCAGTATGCATACAGGAATACAAATAGGAGTGGAAATCATACAGTCATGTTTATAACACCAGTGCAAATGCATATACGGTTTGTTTTTTGAACCATGTGACTGCTCATTTTATTTGAAGGTGAGCATCAGTATAGAGAAGGGTTAAATGAAAGACGCAACTCCTGGTCCTAGAAAATGGGGTAGTGAAACAACACACTTACGGAGCTAATCAAAGCCAGTCCATTAGGAAGTATCTCCACGTCTTCAGAGCCAGTGTCTGCCCGGAAGGAGAACAGACAGTGCAGACTGTGTCATGCCATTGCAAGGAGCCAGTGGGCCTGTTTTTAAATAAATACCTCCTAACTGGAAAATGGGACCACACATGCAGTGCTCTCTGATCGGTTCAGAATAGTCAATTCTTTCATGTCTTTTCCAATTGACTAATGTGATTATATAAAAATTAAAGGCATTAATATAATTGTGATTACAATTTATATTTAATATATTTGTTTTAAATTGATGAACTTTCTTCTCAGAGTCTGAAATCTCATATAAAGTTCATGTAAATTCACAAAATATATAAAAGGTATGATATTTTGAAAATAGCTTGCTGTTTTTTTAAAGACACAGAGTAAACTACCAATATATATTGATACTATAAATATTAATAGTTCCAAATATATATTGATATAATATAGAAATAGTTCCAAATCAAATAAACTCTTTGAAAACCACATTGGAAATATAAAAAAATTCTAAACCAGTTAAAATGAAGATACATTTCATATGAAGAGTATGCATTTACTTATTAATTATAAACCTTAGTAAAATATCAAGTTAGTTATATTTTAAATATATGTAAATTTAAAAAATTTTAATCACAAATGAGAACTTTCAGTTTTGCATTGATACTCTGAGAGGATGTTTGTTCTTCAAATATCTAATGATATTTAATATCAATATCATATCTGTTTTCTAGGAAAAAAATGCACTGTAAGATATCTGACCAAGCTTATCCACTCTAAGTCATCTGGTCTAGCCTTTCTAACATTAGGCAACTAAGATAAATAATTTTAAAAAGAGAACAAACAAACATAACATGAAACAACATAAGCATGGATCTCAAACAAGTCCTTCTCAACTAACAAGGCTTGTTGGTTGAAACCAGAAGGGGACTCAAGTCTTAATGACACTCCCCGTTGGTTGCCTGCCAGCTGTTACTCCCCTGCCCTTTTATCTTTGCTGACAGGGCCAGCCTCCTACAACGGAGGCCTGATAACGGCTTCCCCAGCTTCCTTTGCAGCTAGGGTATCTGCCAGTTGTCTAGCTCTGACTAATGAGACCTAAGGGGAAATCTACTGAGAGCCTCAAGAAGTCTCATGGTTAATTTCAAAAGTGTGTGAGGGCTTTTTAAAACTTTACCCTTGCTCTGGCCGGGTAGGGCAGTTGATTAGAGTGTCCTCCCCAATACGCCATGGTTAGGGTTTAATTCCCAGTCAAGGCACATTCAAGAAGCAACCCATGAATGCATAAATGAATAGAAGAACAAATTAATGCTTTTCTCTGTCTTTCTCTCTCTCTCTCTAATCAATACATTTTAATTTTTTAAAAAAAATTTTACTCACTGCTTTTTCCTCCCTCTTTCTCTCTCCTCTGCCATCTCTACAGGTTGTGTTACTATAAAATCAAACATTGTTCTATTGTTTTACTAAACTGACCAAACAAAAACAAATGGACAAAACACTGTCAACGCTCTGGCAATATGTTAGTGAAGTCAAAAAGCACGTAACTTATTTATAAGAACATTGACTTAATTATACTCTTCTGATTTCATAGTTTTATTTTTGAACAACATTTGACAGGGGTAGTAAAATAATACTGCAAGTTCAAATGAGCTATTTCCTTCTCTCACATACTTACCTATTCCTTTAACTAAATTACACTTAGGAAGTTCCACTGGTTCCACTTCTCGGAAAGCATTAAGTCGTGTTCTGGGACAAAAAAAAGAATAAAGTACATATAAAACTATTCAAATATTACAATTAAGTTGCAAAGGTAAGCAGCCAGTGAAGTATTCCTTGACTTTACTTCACCTCAGATCCAACCCAAGCTTTGTGTTCCCTGGAACTTTCGCAGTTCTACCAGGCAAGACACGTGGAGCCTGTGGGTACAATTAGTATTCATTAGGCAGAGGTGAACAGATACACAAAGAAGATACATAATGTCTTCTCCAGGACTCTGTGCACTTGGGCAGGAATAGGAACTAACCATTGCATCAGCTGTGTAAGGAGTCCTAAGTGGAATTTGGTAAATAGCAACATGGTTCCAATTTATTCCATTGATGCTTTAGGGCTGCTGACAGATGGGCCTCCAGCCCATCTGCTCCATGGGACTCCAGAACCTGGACTGGACATCTGCTTTCAGGTGTGTTAACTTGAAAAATGCAGGTGTGCTAAAAAAGATTTATAGCTTCAGAAAATCATACCCAAGGCCAGCATATAAAAAGGCATTCCACACAAACACATCCAAAAGCAACTTATTAAATCTGAGTGCATAAGCACTGAGGGGAACGCTGGAGTGAAAGACAAAGGGAGAAAGAACAGATGCGAGAAAGGAGCACCCATAGGTGGCCTGAGCAAAGCAAAGCTCTTGATGAGCCATTTGAAAGATGTGGATTATAGCACTGGCACCACCAAGAGATTAAAACAATTTGACAGTATATTATCATACACATAGTGAGCAGTAACAATATCTAAGAATCCTTGGAGATCTTGTTTGGCTAAAGATGGGCCAAAAAATTTACTTGCCATCCTGAGAATTTAGTGTCACAGAAGGAGGAGGATGGGCTAGAGGTCAATGGACACTTTGGCTAAAATTCTTACCAACCTGGTACTAAATGATAGGAATTTGCGTGCAACTGACTTTTCATTATTCATTTAGGGAAAAAAAATGTAGTATGTTTCTATAACCATGCCACTGGCTACAAATCCTCCCATCTAAGAGGGTCTGATCTGAATGGCTAGGAGCGGGGTCCATGATCAGCTTTATTAAAGCACCACAGTTTATCCGGATGCACAGCCAGGGCAGAGAAGCCCCAGTCTGGCTGCCAAAGACCCGAAGATGAGGAAGGCCCAGCTTGCAAGGTGGTTCCCTGAATGATGGATTTGAAGTTAGAAAACAGACTTGAAAGGAAGGTCGGGATCTGCTCCACCACCCGAGAAACTAAAAGCTATTTCAAAAATGGGGTTCTGACATACAATCACAAAAATTTGCAATAAAGAAATAAAAAGGTAAAGTGATGGAATAGTGGCTTGAAAATGTTCCAACTGAGACCCACATTAGGAAAAGCATTTTGTAGAGTAGAAACAAACAGAACACACACTCTCCCACTGCACGGATCTGAAGTAAGGTTCATGAAAGAATTCTCACCCTAATGTGTGTGATAGAGATGTTCTTAACGCTTTGATTTAATTCTATTTCATTTATTTTAAAATGCTGGTCATGATTTGCTATGTGAATTCTGTGACCCACCATTTGGAAAAATACTGGATGAGAGAAAGCTCGGTGAATACTTATACAGTGCCCCAGGGAACTCAAAGGGCAAGATGCTCAGGGTGAAGGTATAACCAAGGACAGGGTGAAGAGCGGCATGAAAGAAGAGACTCAAGGTTGTGAAATTGCTGAATGGGTCAAGACTTGTGAAAAATGTCAAGGAGAGCCCAACCAGCTTAGAGCAGAACTGTATGAGCAGAGTCAGCATACTACCTGACTCTCAAGGTTCATTAGATGTGGTGGGTTTGCTGAGGGCAGAGAGAAGCTGACCTACTCAGCCTCTATCCTAACTCCCGCTTCTCTCTCATGAGAAAACACAGGATGACCACAGGTAAGAGGAGTCCAGGGTAGGTAAGGAGGCATTAACTCAACACTAAGTTGCTTTGAGTTCAAATTTATGGCCCAAACAAATCATGTCTCAACAGGATAATTATCACTACTACATTTCAAATATGGTATAGACCCTTGTTTAATCCATGAACACATCCCTGAGGTATTATTTTCCCTATTTTACAGATGACTAGGATTAAGTGGCTTTCCAAGGCCACAAAGTTCTGAATTGGCTGAGCTGGAATTTGAACTCAAATATGCACAGCTCATTCAGTCCTGTACCAAAGCAAAATTTACAGATGGCAGTGCTTAAAAGCCGAAGGCAGCACCAGAAGACAATTCTGCCTGTGTTATTAAAATCCTTCTGATTTTTTTTATCTTGTTCTCAATTATTAAGAAATATCTTGTCAAGGCCTTGATGAACTCGAAATGTTCCAGGTCTAAGGGATCAAGCGTACTATCTGAAATGTGTCCCTGATTTCTGAGCCTCTGAACTCTGGCCAGAAATCACATACTCGCTGCTCTGGATTATTTTTTGCAAATATGTGCTTACTCATTACAAAAGCAAGTGTGGATCTTTAGTTGTGCATTAAGAAATCCACTGTGGGAAAATAAAAAATAAAAAAAAGAAATCCACTCTGGAACTTTCCCTGGGGCCAGATTCACCCTCATCAATCTCTTTTCTGCCACTGCACACTCCTCATTCACTCAGGGTTCAGTACTGGGACCTGCGATGTGCCAGCCCTTGTGCTCAAGACTCTCACACCCACTTCCTTGTTTAATCTCCTTAGTTACCTTTGAGGCAAGGATTAATATGTTACCTGTTTCATAGCTAAGTAAACAGGTAAGCTCAGTAGTTTGCCTGTGGTCACTTATTTAAAAAGGTAGAGGTGAGACTTGAAATCAGGTGTCATGACGCCAAGTACACTTGCCTTTGTCGCTTTCATACTCCTTTCCAATTGCTCTTACTTTTCCCTCCACCTAGGATGCCCTTTACCTCCTAACCCACTGGGAAGACTCCCACTCATGACTTTCTGTAGCTTCTCCTCACCCTCTGGGATTGAATTAATAACGTCTTCATATATCCTCAGGAACCTTCACATATACTTCTATCAAGTCTCACACCGTAGTGTTTCACAGTTACCAATTTTTGGTCTTGTTCCTCATGGTGAACTCTGCAATCTGTGGTGAATCCTCCATCCTAGTCATCCCCGTGACTTCCGGCATAAACACAGCACTCACAGAAAGAGGGCACTCCATCGAGGTTTGCTGAATTGTTTCCTGGAGTTAGTAGGCAAGTGTGTCAGATGGAGGACATGGTGTTGATTGCATTGATAGGGTAGGCTGGAGAGTTGTTTGTCCTTAGCTTGGGGTCTCAATGAGGTAGTGCCACAATGCTTGTTCAAGTATCACTCCTTAGGTGGATCATTCATCAGTGGACCTTTGTGACAGCAGATGGCAATAATAAAAGCTAACATGTACAGAGCACCTTCCGTCTGCCAGATTTTATACATATTCAGCTGTGATATATATTGTCTTTCCATAATTTTTAGGTGGAGAAGAGGCTCAGAATGGCAAAGCAACTTGAAAGTTGTAGAAATGAGATCCTACCCAGGTCAGCTGGAATCCACCACTGCTATCTTCCCACTAGCGTGTGCTGCCTGGAGTGGGCATGGGAGGTGGCAGAAGTGCAGTGGGGGAGCTAAGGCTAATGTCCTGGTCTCCTTCTAATAAAGGGAAACAGTGGACTCACCCATTACAATCGGCAACTTAGGAATGGGAAGTTGCCACAGAGATGCGGGACTGCAATAGTGCAGGCTTCCAGAAGGCTCTGTTAATACTGTACAGTCCGTTCCCTGGATTTGCACAGTGCACACCCGCAAGGTCACAGGCAGGTGACCACAACTATGGCAGGAGAGACTTTTGACCCAGGAGAGTTCTCTCAGTTCCTTCATCTGTGTGGCTGTCACCCTGGCAAGGTCAGGGACAGGGCCAAGACACCCCTTGTATCATTCCACAAGTTTCCTCCGGCCCTCGGCCTATATAACTTCTGTGAACTGGCTCCACTCCCACACACCCATCTCTGAAGAAGAAAAAAAGATTTATCCACTGGAGGTCTGGCTTGCCCCTGACACAGCCCTCTGGACAGAATGTCTGACCTTCTCTCCTTCGGGAAGATTCATGATCTTGTCTGGGACTCAGGGGCCTTATCTCTAAAATGTGGATAAAGGTATTTTACTGATCCTCCAAGATCTTTTGATCTGGTTCTAATGGTTGATGCAGGAGTTGAATGTCCTTTAGAAAAGCACTTACAAATTCCCTGGGGGGCCTGTAGGTTCTGCTGATTCCGATTCGGATGGGGCCTAAGATTCCACATTCTAGGGAGGTCCCAAGTGACGCTCACACATCTGGTCCATAGCCCCTTTGAGTAAAGATGCTCTTAGACCTTTCTGCCTGGACTGCTCCAGCAGGCTCCATTTTCCATTGCCCTACCCACCCATCCTCTCAGCCCTGCTTTGCTTGTGTGCCTGCTTTTTAAGCCCTCTTTCTGTTCTAAAACCAGAGGTCCATCCCAGTCTCACTTTGCTTTTCCCTTCTTGGTCATCTGATTACAGCTGGAAGTTCAAGCACTAAGCTCCCTCCCCACTCAGTGGATCCAGGGGCTGAATGTAATGCAGTAAGTTCTTACTTACAAACCAGACCTCAGGTCTTCCCACTGCACCACCCCTGTGGCACAGTACCTCCTGCAGGCACCCTATACACACAGGGAAACCACAGGCCATGCCAACAGAGGGACTCACAGAGACTGGTGACATGTCCAGCTATGACCTTAGTGTGCTTTGGTCTTTCTCAGGAAAATCAGAACCAAACTTGGGGCCCTGAAAGCATTTTCCCTGGATAATTTCTTCGTTTCTCTATCAGCTTCCCCTGATGCCCAAGGCCAAGACCCAGCTTCTTTAGGGTGACATCTGAGTCTTGGTGCAAGTCAATGGTATAGAAAGGTCCTTCTTAAACTGTCTCAGAGAGTTACGCAGGATGTTCGTGGGTGGCACCAAGAAAAGAGAGTGGAGGACATAGACGAATAAGTCTGTGAACTGATGACTTGAACAAAGCAAAATCTTTTCTTTTCTTTTTTTTTTTTTACAGAAGGACTTTTCAAAGCCTTCAATGTGCCCAAGTGCACTGCCGATCTCTAGGAGAAAGCTAAAACAGACATTTCTCAGATGTATTTGTTCAAGGAACCCATTTTTTGTGGAGCAAATGTTGAGATTCACGTTCCAAAGAACAAACTAGGAGAAGTATGAATGTTGAATAAAATAAGCGAAGACCTCATATCGAGAGAGAAACTTTTCAGGGTGGAGGTAGTAAAGCTATACTTTTACGTGAAAATGGATACAAGGTGCTGGAGCGTCTAGTCTAAGGGAGGTAAACCAGAAAGGGGGACCCTCCCTCCCTCAGGGCAGCTGTGTCACTCTGTGGGAGACATCTCCGAGAGGGACAGCTAGGAGGGTGCAGCGGAACAAGCCCAGGCACAGCCGCAAGGGGAGAAGGCAAAGGGGAAAGCTTAGATGGGGTGTTAGATGGTGCCGTCTCATCACGGCTCTTTCTGACCCAGGCGACACCACCATGCGCATGTATGCTGGAGTGTGTGTGTGTGTGTGTGTGTGTGTGTGTGCTCCTTTAGTAGCAAATAGCACCATGACCCAAAAATTCACAAATTTTCACATAATTTAAAACCCCAAATAACTCCTTCTTTTTTCTAACAGTTTATGATTCCAAAAATAACCAACAATTAGAAGGGGAAAATAATCAAAAAAGCTTACAAAAAAAAACCTCCCCAAAACAAACAAACAAACCCTCTTCTGAATGTAAGCTTCTAATTAGTCCCTAAGGTTATATAATTTTTTTAAACCCAAAATGTTCTATTTGATTTTTAGTAATGTTTTACTTCAAAGTAAACAAATTACTTGTTGATTAAGTCTTAGAGATTAGGTGATCTTTAGACTTTGAATCCCTGTAAAAAGTTACCAAAAAACAACTGAAACATTCTTAAAAAGAGACTCCCACCCCCAGTTTACTGAAGCAGTGCATGTTAGAGATGTAAGGTGATTTGCCCAAGATCCCACGATGTAAGGGACAGAGTGGAACCCAGGGCATCAGATGCCAGCGCCAGGGTTCACCCCCTCCCACCCCAGCCCCCACCCAGTCCCCACTGGAGAGCCAGGCCAGACAGCCACAGTGGGGGAGCCCCGTTCCCTAGTTCACACAATGCCAGGGCAACCCCCAGTCTGGCTATCTGTTTGGAAGAGAGATTGAGAAGCGAATCTATAGCGAAGGCACACGGATCTTCGTGAAAAATGAACAACTTGGCCACTCAGATGACAGACAACCGGCTCCTTATCCCATCTCTCAGGTCGTAAGGGTGCAACTGTTTCCAAAAGGCAACAGAAAGTTAGACAATCATTTGCAGAAACCCTGCGGGATATGCATCCAGCACTTGCCTGTAACACTTTCTGTTAAGAGCCTGGACCCCACTTCCGAGGGCGGGGGAGTCGTGGGCCGGCACGGGAGGGCTAGTCAGGCACTGCAGCCCTCAGCGCAGCCCTACTTACTGGTAAGAAGACTCATGATCCTTGAGGAGTGACAGTCCCAGCCCCAACAGGGTGAGCACGCTCAGCTTCGCCATGGCCTGAGACAGAGAAGGGTGAATGGGGCGATGCACCCAGGGCGGGGAGAACCTACCTGCCTGCAGCAGGAGTCCCCACTTGCACGCCCCGGGATTGGCCCTCCGGGCCCCGCCCGCTGGCCCCGCTGGCGCTGGCGGGGTGCACAGACGGCGCTGCCTTGGGGTCAGCACCTTCCTGCAGCCAGGAGCTGCGTGCTTCCCCAGACTTTAAAAAGAGGAAGCCATGAACAGTGTCTAGACCAGGAAAAAAGAGGAGAATAAGCAGATCAGAGCTCATGGAGAGCGGTGGGAGAGGAGAGCTGAGCTTCGATGAATGCTCCTTTGGTGCTGATAAAGGTCCTAATCCTTGGGGCTCAGAGAGTTCAGTGAGTTTGATCCCCTAACTCAGCCAGACAAGGCATGGAAGGAAGGGAGAGCTGTGATTGGAACCCTGAAGCTCTAACTTTATTCTCCCCAGCATACCACTGTTTGTCACTCTCAAACACCTGGGTAGCAAGCATCTCATTCTCTCAGCACCATCCCTGACCTCACAGTTCATCAAGGATGTGGCTCCAGTATTCATTCATTCCAGCACTCGCTGACATTTGAGTACCTGCTATGTGCAGAAATCAGTGAAATGTATTACTACTGTATATTAGTACTGTGGCTAATGCACATATTCTATGCATAGAAGGAGGGGAGATAGGGGGTACTGAGATCGGCTTAAGGATGAGGACTTCAGGAAGGCCTCCCAGATAAGGGGACACCTCATGGATAAGGTGACATCTGAGCATAGCCAGGTAGGAGGTGCAGCTGCACACTCATCTCCCCTGCCACCATGAATCAGGGCTCCCTTTCTCTGGGTCCTCTTCCTCCCTAAGGATTTTGGTCCCAGTTACACCTTCTCTCTCTCACACCATCCATCTCTTCCTTTCTTTCCCTGAAATATTGCCATTAAACACCAAAGTGCTTTATTGTCACTCACAACTTTCTGGGGGAAATGTTCTTTGAGTCCACATTCTAACTACTGTCCTCTTTCTCTGCCCCTGTGTAAAAAGTGAATCTCTTTGAAAGACTGTCAACAGTTGCTGCTTCCATTTTATCACTTCATGCGTGTACCAGATTAATGGTAGTCACAGATTCTCTCACACTCCTCCCATTGAGAAGTGGGGTATAGAATCACTCCCTTCAAGTTGGGGCTGACTCTGTGAATGCTTTGATTCATAAATATAGTGGTGCTATTTAAGTTTTAAGGCATGGCCTTAGGTACCAGCAGCTTTCACCTCCTGTCACTTGGAACACTAGCTCTTTAACCTTGAGCTTCTGCAAAATAATCTGACTACCCCACTGGAGCATCCATGAGAAAGGCCATAAACACATGGAGGAGGAAAGTGGACAGCTAAGACCAGCCTTCTAGCCATCTCTACTATGGCAGCAGACATATGAGTGAAGTCTCCTTGGGTACTCCAGACTAGTCCAGCGACCAACTGAATACCACTGGAACACCCCAGTGGATGCCAGGTGGAACAGGTGAATGGGCCTGCTGAGCCCTGCCCAAATTCCTTACTCTTTGTTTATAACCATAAGAAAATGATTATTCAGTTCAGCAACTAACTTTAGGGAATATCTCCAAACTCCCATTCTTCATTTAACCCATTCTAATACAGCTTGTGTTCCTTTCACTCATTCTTAGAATTTGCTTTTATTAAACCACCCATAACTTCCACGTTATCAAATCCAGTGGTTTCTTCTCTGCTGTAATCACACTCAACTTATAACCACATTGAGCATTGATCACTACTCCCTTTGGGAAAAAAACAAAAAAAACTTTCCTCTCTTGGATTCTGTGATCTCATCCCCTCTCAGTTTTTCTCCTGCTATGTTGGTCTTCTTTGCAGGGCCCTCCTGACCCTGACCTTTAAATGATGAAAGCTCTAGGACTGGTTCTGAGATATTTCCTCTTTCTCATTCTCCCTGAGGAGATCCCATCAATTCCAGTGGAATTAAATGCCATCAGTATGCTGGAGTTTCCAAAATGTACACACCCAGCTCCATCCTCTTACTGTGGCTTTAAAAAATCATCCTTAATCTCTCTAAGTAGCATACCCTACCTCCAACAACATTTGACATTATCCCATCATTACTTATTATTTCTTAAATCATCTTGTTAATTTATCATCTGCTGCTGAATAGAGTAGAAACTCATTGAGGCTTGTCTTGTTTTATACTACGACAATGAGGCATAGAAAAGAACCTGGTCAGCAGTGACCCCTTACTAGGCATTTCTTGACTGGCTGGCTGGTGAACACTCACTCTGTATTCACTGACTGGCTGCCCAGCTGGCATGCCCAATGGGATGTCTAACAGTCTCTTCAAAATGTTCCCAAATCAGAACGCAATGTGCTTTCAACTCCCCCCCCCCCGCAACATGTCATATTTTCCAAGCTCTCTACTTGTCAGTGAATGGCACCACTATTGTCCAGTTCCTCAAATCCAAATCTGGACATCTTCACCCATCCCCTTCTCTCAAATCTCTTTGCACCAAATATATCAGTCCTGTGGGCTCTACTTCTGTATTAATTATCTATTGTTACACGAGAAATTAAGCGAAAACCTAGCCATTAAAAACAACAAATGAGTAAATGAAATATAGCCAGAGACATTGAAATAAAGAACAAATTAACAGTAACCAGAGAGGAAGGGGGAGGGGATAACGGGAGGAAAAAAGGGAAGGTCCATCAAGGAACATATATAAAGGACTCATGGACAATGCCAAAGCGGTTAGGATCAAGGGTGGGAGGTGGTGATGGGTGAGGCGGGGGCTAGTGGTGGGTGAAGAATGGAGACATCTGTACTTGAGCAACAATAAAAAAATTCTATTAAAAAAGACATACAAAAAATAAATATAAAAAAATAAAAACAAACATTATCATCACATAGTTTCTGTGGGTCAAGAACCTCGGCTTGACACAGCTGGATATCTCTGGTTCAAGGTCTCTCATGAGTTGGCAGCTGAGCTGGCAGCCAGAGTCATGATGGTTCATCTGATGTGCCACTGACTGGGCTAAGGGATTTCTAGATAGCTGGTAAAACATGGCTTCTGAGTATGTCTCTCTGTGAGAGTCTTTCCAGAAGAGGTTAGCATTTGAATCGGCTGACTGAATAAAGATCTACCCTCATGAGAGTGAGCTAGCGCCATCCCATCCTTTGAAGGTCTGAATAGAACAAAAAGGTGGAGGGAGGAAGGAGGAGTTCCCTCTCTCTTTACTCAGCTGAGACCCGCCCTTGGACATCGGAGCTTCTGGTTCTCTGGCCTTTGGACTCTGGAACTGACATCAGTAGTACCCTCATTTCTCGGGACTTTGGACCAGACTAAATTACACTACTGGTTTTCCTGGGTCTCCAGTTTGCAGACAGCATCTTGTGACATATCGCAGCCTCCTTAACCACGCCAATTATAAATGTCATCTATCTACCTATTCATCTACCTATCATTGGTTCTGTTTCTCTGGAGAACCCTAACACGGCCTTAGTCTCATCTAAAAACTCAGCCTGGCTGGGATGGAGGAGGATCTGGGATCAGCTTCTAAGATCAACACGTGGTGCTTGACAGGCTCTAGTCCCTTGCCACAGGGACGTCTCCTCAGAGCAGTGGCATATCAAGGTAGCTGGCTTCCCCTGGGGTGAGGAGTGTGCAGAGCGAGACAACTTGCCTCCCAGGTGGAAGCCGCTATCTTTTAACAACAACCTCAGAAGTGACATCCCCTACTTCTGCCATATTCTCTTTGCTGGGAGGAAGAAAACTAACTCCCACCCACATTCAAGAAGGGAGGATTAAAGCTCCACCTCTTGAGGGGAAGCATATCAGAGGTGAGTGAACCTGTCGTTAAAACCACCACAACTTCCAAGTGAATCTTGAATCAGGCCACTCCTCTCCAATTCCACTGCTCTCATTATGGTCCAGGCTGCTATCAACTGTGTGCTCAACCAACCTCTTCACTATTTTCTCCTTAACACGCCCACCCTGCCCCCCAATTATGTCCCTAACTGAAGCCAGAGTAATCTTTTGAAAATATAAGTCAGATCATATTTTCCTGCTTAAAGTCCTCTTTCTCATGGCTTCTCATTTTACTTTCTAATCACGACCAAAAGGCCCCACGCAACTGGACCTGTGCCTCTCCTCTGACCTAACTTCTTATCATTAATGTAGCACAATGTTCCAGCAAACTTAGCATTCTCTTCGTTCTGTAAACATGGCAAGTTGCTTACACCTCCCCATTTTTGCCTTTGCTATTCTTTGGCTAGAATGCTCTCCCTACCCCCTCACTACCTGCTCCCTGAGTTTTTCTTTCTTGTCATTCAGGTCCTAGCTCATATGTCACTTTTCCTGGGAGACCATTTCCAGTTTTACTGTCCGCAATACCCTCCCTTGCATCCTCTGCCTTCCACCAGTCCCCCAGTGCCCCAGAGCCAATATCAAATGGTTTGTACAGAGTTACTGATTTTAGAATGGTGCCATATTTCTGTACTGGTTGATACGTATAGATACTTCCTAACTCCTCACAGAGCTGCGGTCTCCCAGACCACTGAGCATTCCCTGTCCCCTTCCTTCACTGTGGTCCAGCAACTAAGGGGGACCCTGGCATGGTCACTGTCTTGCACAGCAGAGTCTCTAGACTCTTCTCCCACAGAGTGCCCTGCTCATCTGAGACTGACTGGGGATGTGCTATACAAGGTTGTTAAGGATTCTGTCACCCTGCCTTCCCAACACTCTTTTTTATTTTTAGTTAAAGTATAGTTAAAATGTAGTTGACAGTATGGTGTGGAACACAATTCAACATGTAAATACGTTAAAAAGTAATCACCACAAGGATTCTAGAAATTATCTGTCACCATACAACATTATTACGACACTATTGACTATATTTTCTAGGCTGTGCATTATATCCCCTTAACTCATTTTATTTTATAGCTGGAAATGTGTGATCTTAGTCCCTTTCACATTTTTAACCCAGCCCCTCACCCTCCTCCCCTCTGGCAACTGTCAGTTTGTTCTCTGTATCTATGAGTCTGTTTGTTTTTTTAGTTTCCACATAGAAATGAGATCATACAGTGTTTGTTTTTCTCTTTCTGATTTTTTCACCTAACATAATACCCTCTAGGTCTATCCATGTTGTCAAAAATGATGAGATTTTATTCTTTTCATGGCTGAATAGTATTCCATTGCATGTATATACCACATCTTCTTAATCCATTCTTCTATCGATGAATACTTAGGTTGCTTCCATATCTTGGCTATTGTAAATAATGTCACAGTGAACATAGCATGTATCTTTTCAGATTAGTGTTTACATTTTCTTTGGATAAATACTTAGAAGTGGGATTGCTGGGTCATATGGTAATTCTATTTTTAATTTTTTGAGAAAACTCCCGACTGTTTTCCACAGTGTTGCACCAGTTTACAATCCCACCAACAGGGTACAAGGGTTCCTTTTTAGTCCACATTCTTGCCAACGCTTGTTGTTTGTTGACTTTTGGATAATAACCAGACTGACAAGTGTAAAGTAATATCTCATTGTGGTTTTGATTTACAGTTCCTTGATGATTAGTGAGAAGATATTTGCAAGCAATATATCATCAGGTAAGAGGTTGATATCCAATATATATAAATAACTCATACAACTCAACATAATCTGATCAAAAATGGGTAGAGGACTGAATAGACATTTCTCCAAAGAAGACGTAAGGCAGCCTACAGACACATGAAAAGATGCTCAACGTCATTGTTCACAACACTCTTCACCACACAGAACATCTTGTTCATCTATTTGTTTATTTGTATGCTGACTGCCTTCTATTAGTAACCTGTAAACTTGAAGAGGGCACTGACCTTGACTAATTTGTTACCTGCCTTCTTTTTCACTCCTAGAAGAGTTTCTGGCACACAATGGGCACTCAAAAATTGTAGAAGAAATGAAAGAATGACTGAATTATAAGGGATGGGAGATAAAGGAGGCAGGTAGAGCAGAAAGCAAAGGGTAGGTTGGGGGTTAGACAAGAGATGCCCCTCCCTCCTCCTCTGACCCAGTTACCTTACTAACTTACTAATTTATTTACTGTGTAAATTATATAATATATGAATATCTTTTCCAATCTGTTTGTTGACTCTGTGAGAACTTAGAGCAGTGATTCTTAACTTTCTTTGAAAGGATGCAACCAACTTGGAGACTTTGATGGATGCAGTAAACCCTCTCTTGGATTCTTACTCGCACAAAACACTCACATTTGATTTCAGTGGTTTCACCACTACTCTGAACTCCATGATGACCAAGGCCAGACATGAAGGACCCTTGTCTAAAAGAAAAGTAAAAACTCTTGAGTAATTAATGATATCCAATGGCTTGTCAGCCTCTTTGAAATGGTCTCCCCTCTGTGGAATTCTTGCCCTGAACCTTTGTATCCACTCTTTTGTCTAAAACACTTTTCTCCCATGCCCCCTTGTCTAGTTTTGATATAATGAAATCCTACCAGGTCCTCCAGGCATCAGTTTGGAGTTTACTTCAGCTTGTCTTTCTTAACCCTTATATTTTAAATAGCCTCTCATATGTCCATTGCATCATGTTTCTGTATTATTCTTATCGCTTTATTATTAATACTCTTTTCTGTTTTTCTCACTAGACTATTAACCTATGGAACAATTCCTTGTTTATTGTTACAACCCTGATGCCTGGAACAGCAATTAACATAGCCTAAGTGCTCAATATATAGTTGAATAAGTAAGTGAATCCATGTTTGAAAACCATGACAGGAGACCCTGGAGTATAGCGGAATGCTTCAATATACCATATTGTACTGATTTTAAAGTGCCATCAGTGTTAAATCTATAATTACTCTTTTATTCTCTTATTACTTGGTCATTTTATTATTTTATGTACCACGCATAAAACAAGCTGTCAATTATCCTACAACTGAATCCTAGGAAACTGCCAATCATGTAATAATTTCCTATTTCAGAGTTGTTAAAATATGTAAAAAATAGTATATTAAAGTCTAGGAAAATTTTAAATTCATAGGACATAATGGACCTTTTTTATCACCAACAATGTGTAAAAAGACACAATTTCTTTTTATCACCAACAATGTATAACCCAACATTAAAATAAAAGCCCTTATAAAACACTCAGATGTCACTGTGACTTTTATAATTCCTTTCCTTCCTCAGTCCTCATGGACTAAATACTTACATGCATGTGTTCAAATGTTACTTCCTAAATATATTTGGTAAAAAGATTACCTGCTAATTCTTTTATCTTTCCATAAAAATGCACTGGGTATTGAGTTAATGCACTGGCAGAGAGCCAAAGCCAAATTTGAGGCATTCCACTCTGCACAGGCACAGAAGGGTTAATAGAGCGGCTGCACTGGGTGTTCTTCCACAGGAGGCTGAACTTCTTTGGCGTTAGCTGCAGTGTTCTCAGATATCTGAACGTGTGAAATTCCCTTGTCGTAAGAACTCCAGTGATGCCATGGGGCATGAGGCAGCTCTAGGAAAGATAGGAAAGAAACCCAAACCACACTGGACTTGAATACTGGATTTACCGTCACTTTCTGAAATTTGATAATAGCAGAAATAACATTTGTAAAATAAAGATAATTCCTGTAGGTTTGCCATATGAGATTTATCTCTAAGCAAGTATCTGTGAAACCTCCATGCAGATATGATATAATGCAATGGCAGTGCGATCAAAGTTTTACCCAAGTGTAGGAATGAGTTCAAAAACTGCTTTCATCTGCACTAGCTCTCCACACCCTCGTAATTGGGGTGAGACAGGTGTTATCCGATTTCATGCACAGTCACTTAGTTAGAAAGTACAGGAGCCCCAAATGTGTATGTCTAGCTGGAGGGAGCCAGAATTTATGTGCCTAGAAACAGAACCTCAGAGTGCGTAAAACAAAAATGAACAGGACTATCCCACTTCCCTTCCTTTATGTAAACACGCGTCTCAAAAACTGAGAAACTCAAAGAGAGTAGAAATAATGAAGATCAGACCAACAATCAATGAGATAGAAAAGAAATTTTAAAAACCGACTGTTTTGTGGAATGTTATTCAGTCATAAAAAAATGAAGTCCTGATACGTGCCACAACATGAATGCACCTTGAAAACGTGCTCAGTAAAAGAGCCTGACAAAAAAGGCCATGTGTCGTGCAATCCCATTCATTCAAAGTAGTCAAAAGAGGCAAATGCACTGAGACGGGAAGCAGATTAGTAGTTAACAGGGGCTGCAGGAAGAGAGCACCAGATGAAACAGAAAATCTCAATATTGTTATATTCATTAAAGAAATTATGGACTTAGCACTGACTGGTGTGGTTCAGTTGGATGGGTGTCATTCCGCAAGGCAAAGAGTCACCAGTTTAATTCCCAGGCAGGGCACATGCCTAGGTTGCAAGTTCCATCCCAGATTGGGGTGCACACAAGACACAACCAATCGATGTTTCTGTTCCTCTCTTCCTTCTTCCCTTTCCCTCTCTCTAACAACACATTTTTTTTAATTTAAAAAGAAATTATGAATTTAAGTTATGAAACCCATAATTTAAAATAGTCAGTCCTGACTGATGTGGCTTAGTTGCTTGGGCACTCTCTCATAAAGTGAAAGGTCACCAGCTCGATTTCGGTCAGAGCACATACCTGGGCTGCAGATTCAGTCCCCAGTCCGGGCACCTATGAGAGGCAGCCCATTGATGTTTCTCTCTCACACCAATGTTTCTCTCTCTGTCTTCCTTCCTCCATCCACCTCTCTCTAAGATAAATAAAAGCATGTTTTAAAAAAATACTCAGTCTTATATCACTTCATGATTGAATGCTTCCAAACAGTTAAAGAAGAAAAAATACTAAATTTTACACAAACTCCTCCAGAGAATAGAAAAACTCTTTCTCAACTCTTTTTAAAAAAGATTTTATTTATTTATTTTTAGAGTGGGGAAGGAAGGGAGAAAGAGAGGGAAAGAAGCATCAATGTGTGGTTGCTTCTTGTGCGCCCCCGAATGAGGACTCGACCGGCAAGCCAGCCAGAGGCCCTAATTAGGAATCAAACCAGCAACTCTGGTTCACAGGCCAGTGCTCAATCCACTGAGCTACACCGGCCAGGGTTCTTTCTCAGCTCTTTTAATAAACCAATATAACCTTGATATCATAACCTGACAAGTTAATTACAAGAAAGAAAAATTAAAATTATAGACCAATATTTATTATGAACATGAACATTAATATCTTAAACAAAGTATTACCCATTGAAATCCACAATATATAGACAGATAATATATTAGGACCAAGTGCGGTATATTCCCAATATACAAGTTTGGCTTAAAGCTTTAGATCAATCATATACTTAATAGAATGAAGGGAAAAAAATAATTTGCTCATCTCAATAGATTCAGAAAAAGTACTTAAAATTTTAGTATGCATTTATGATTTAAAAACTGTTACTAAATTAGAAATAAATAAAAATTTCTTAATCAAATTTTAAAAATAGCTACCAAAGGGGAAAAGCTACAGCAAACATCACACTCGATGAAAAGTTGAAAGCTTTCACTGGTGATTCAGAAACAGACAAGGATGCTCACTATTATCAGGTATACTCAATACTAAACTAGGGGTTAAAATAATTAAAGATACCAAGTTAAAAAAAATCTGAAACATTCATTATTCACAGAAAACATAATTGGTATGTAGATAATCTAAAAGACTTACAGGTAAATATTAAAATTAATATTTTGATTAAGATAGCTACAAGGTCCGTATACAGAATTATTATGTTTTGTATAATAATGAGAAGAAGAAATTTTAAAAGATACCATCTATAATAGCATCAAAATCACTAAATTCTTATGATCTAACAAAAGATACATAAAATCTCTACACAATAAATTACAAAACTTTACTGACAGAAACTAAAGATCTAAATAAATATGTGTACCAACTTCAGTTCTTAGAGGACTTACAGTGTAATGACGTCCATTATCCCCAGGTCAGCGTGACCCCAGTCACATTGTGATCCTAGGTGACAGTCAATGCGACTCCAGTCAAAACCCTACCACAGCTTTGTAGTCATTGACAGATTCTAAATTTAAGTGGGTGTGCAAAGAGTAAAGAATTAGCCATAAAGATTATGAGGAAGAATAAATTTGAAGGATTTACAACCTAAATCAAGATTTATTATAAATATATTATAATCAAAACAGTGTGATATTGGTGCACTGATGAAGAATCTAGTAAAACAAAATAAGGAATCCAGATACAAACCCACAGATCTACAGCCACCTTATTCATGACCAAGTGCCACTGCTGTAAAAAAGGGATTTTCTTTTCAATAAAATAATGCTGTATTAATTGGATATTCATGTGGCCACAAATAAATCTTGATCCCTATTCACATGATACCCTAAAATAGATTCCAGAGAGGTGATAAATCTAAATGTGGAAAACAATGAATCTTTTATAAGATAACAAAAAAGCATATTTTGTAACCTATGCAGAGATTTTTTTAACAGGATATACAAAACCACATTCTTAGAGGAAAATATTGATAAATTGAATTTTATTAAAACTATAAATTTTCTGTTCATCAAAAGACATGATTGAGAAGGTGAAAAGACTCACCAAAAATAGAATATATATATTATCAATGCAGATATCTACAAAGGACTCAGACCTACAAACCAATAAGAAAAATAATGTCAATCAATTATTTTAAAGTACAAAAGTTGAACATTCACTGCACAAAAGGGACTCCAAAAGGCCATTAAGCATAAGAAAAGGTGTTCAATTCCATTAGTCACCGGAGGATTGGTAAAAATCAAAATGAGATATTCCTACATACCCAGCAGAATAGTTAATTTTTTTAAAAAAGAAGAAGAAGAAAGAAAAACTGACACAGTTCATGGACAAGGACGTGGAGTAGCCAGAACTCCCCAGCATTGTGTGAGAGAGCATGCTGGTACAACTGCTTTGGAAAACCGCTTGTCAATATATACTAAAGCTGTGCAATGTATTCCCCATTGTCCAATAATTCCAATTCTGCATATATACCCAACAGAAATGGGTATGTATGCACATTAAAATACATTGTAAGAGAAAGTTCATTGGAGCTTAGTTCATAATACTAAAAACAAACATAGCATAAATGTTTATCAATAGTAGAACAGATACATAAATTGTGGTATATTAATACAAAGGAATACTACATATGACAAATGAAAAAGCATTAACTACTGCAGCATGCTAACCAGAGGCTTACAACGACAATAGTTTATTTATTGCTCATTTTACATGTCCACTGAAGGCTGGCTGCAGCTCTGGTTCCTGTCATCTCCAACTCAGGATCCAGGTTGGCACAACAGACAGTATCTAGAATATTGCCGGTTTGGGGGCAAAGAGACTCAGCGAAACACATAGTGACTCCTAACATTTCTACCTGGTAATGACATATGGTTACTTGTACCAACATATCATTGGCCAAACTAAGTCATATGGCCACTTAAGTTCAAGAACACAGAGATGTATCAGCCCACTGAGATCAGCATACCAAAAAGCGAACCAGGGTGATTGGGCAATAGTTGTCCAGCCTACCACAGAAGCTGAGAAAGGGAGTGTCTGGTTTCTCTCCTGGGCAAGCAGAAATCACGTTGAATGCCAGTATTTGTTTTCTTAGAGGTGGAAGCTGAGAGAGGATTTCAGAAGCATGATTTAATGAGGGAAGGCCTATCAGAAAAAATCCTGGAAAGAAGTGAGGATAGCAAGGTAAAGATTAAGAGAACTGAAATATTTAAATCTGTCAATGGTAAGGCATATCTGACTTTATCATTTCTACTAATTAAGTATGTATGGTGCGTGTGTGTGTGTGTGTGTGTGTGTGACTTTTAGCATTCTAATATGGTTGTTCTGAATATTAGTGGGCTTCTCTAGAATTCATTCATGAACAATTTATTTTAAGATCTTGAGTTTACATTTTACCCACAATCTTCATATTCCACTGCAGAAACCACTATTTTTTTCTGTAGTGGAAATCGCTAACAGTCCACAGAATGCTCCATCTGCTCTTCATTTAGGTTTTACTTCTTAATGGAATCAATGACTTCTGCAAGTTCATGTGATTAATCAGTTGGCTGTTAGGAACCATAGGGATCCTCTGCTGGGCCATGCCTGGAGCTCCACGAACACAATTTTGTGGTAAGTATTTATATCACCGGTTTCCAAAGTCATCCCTGATGAAATGAGCTTTTTCTGCTACGTCTGTTCTGCATGGTATCAAGCTACGTGTTAAAAGTTTCCTTTACATTCTCTGCTCCTACTTCAGCACGCTCCTCTTGGTTTTCCTCAGTTGGACGACTTGGCCTTGACTGTGCTAATTACAGTCCTTTACATCTCCAATAAATTGCTTTTCTGAACAATCGCATTGCATGGGAAAATGAATTTTGGCAAAAGGTGCGTGACTTGTTTTCCTGCTGTAGAAAAAGTCCTGCAGTATTGTGGCAAACAATATAAACGCAGTACATCCACTATACCAAGTGTGCAGCAGGTGTTCTGTGATGGTCTGATGGAGAAACTGTATCACGCTTTCCGCCTCTTTTCCAGTATCCTTTGGGTGCAGAGTTTTAAAACACTGGCTACATATTAGGATGGTCTGGGAAGATTTTATAAAATACCCATTCTTGAACCCTTCCTGGGCAGGAAGTAGTAGGACTCCATCCTTCTGGTGTGCCTTCCTGCCCTGTGGAGATAGAAACTAGGACCTATATTTCTATCACTATCTGGAAGCCACAGTCTAGTATGTAGTTGACTGTCTGTAAGTCAGAACGGCTGAGCAACACTAAAATCTGAAACTGAGGAAAGATGCGGTATTGCAAGCACGTTTTCCTCGTGTGGACCTTGGTGGCAGACATGGCTCTGACCCCTATGGTGCTTTTGATCACTTAAGCTCTGATCTTACCTCTCTTGGCTGCAACTATCTACCCTTCTACTAATGAGACACAAGGTTCCTTATATCCCTGCCTCCCCATCAACTCTTGGCATTATCTAGCCTTTTAATGTCTGCTAGTTAAATAGAGCTAAAGTGATTTAAGAGTACTCTTTTAATTGACACTTCTCTATTACTAAAGACTCTCAACAGCTTTTCATGTGCTTCATTTTTTCCTCCATCTTCTGTAAATTGTCTCATCACACCATTTGCCTCCTATTTCTTGGAGTTACTGTCACCACTGTGGTATTCTCCAGAGTCCCTAATATATTGTTCTTATTAATAATTTGCCAGTTTAACATTACAAATAATTCTCATTCTTCTATTAAACTATTATCTTTGTCAATGGTGTCCTTCCCTGAATGAAAATCCTTGATTTTGATGACTCAAATTTAATCAACATTTTTGTCTTAGGGTTTCTATTTCTCAACTTTTGTTTCAAAGCCCTTCCTACCCTTAGGTCGTAAAGATACTCTCCTACAGTATCTTCTATTAACTCTCAAGCTTACAGACCCTTGTTTGGTAGTTACCGAGTAAGGTTAAGAATGACACAGTTTTCTTTCTTTCCATAGAGTGAGTGCATCCTCCCAAAATTATGCCCTAAACAAACATCCTTTCCCTATTAATTGGCACTGCTCACTTAATCTTATACGAACTCCCCAAAGAGAAATATGTCTCAGATCTCTATTCTAGTACACTTATCTATTTGTTTTTCTTCTTGCACAAATTCTAAATCTTTTTTATTAGGCCTATTCCTGCCTTTCATTTTATTTTTTGAAGTTGACTTAGCTTTTACATATGCATGAAAAGCCCATTGTGAGATATATCATGTATACCTTAGAGTCTGTAAAATACATATGTATAATTACAGAGTAATTACAAAAGAAATATCATTGTAAGCCACAGACCAGGTTAGCAAATGTAATATTGCCAGCACTCCAGAAGTTTCCTATGTATCTTGCCCTGAACAAAATAGCCTCTTCCCTAGGGCCAACTGGTATCCTGTTTTTAAAAACACATTTATTTATTTACTTATTTATTCTTGTTATTTTTAATTCTCAAGTGAAAATATTTTTATTGATTTTAGAAAGGGAGGAAGTGGGAGAGAAAAAGTGAGAAACATCGATCGGTTGCCCCCTGCACGCGCCCCACAGGGGGACCAAGGATTGAACCCACACCCTTTTTGGTGTACGAGACGCCACTCCCAGCTCTCTCTGACTGAACCACCTATGCATGCATCCTTAAGTGACACTGTTTAATTTGGCCTGTTTGGGAATTTTCCCCAAATAAAATTATACACATGTATTTCTTTTTGGTTTATTTGATCAATATTATTTGTGAAATTTATACATGTCATTGTGGTACAGTATTTCATTATATGAATTAATTATAAGTTACTTGTCTACTTTATCCTTATCAACACTTCATTGTCTCTAGTTTTAATTTCCTTTAATGTGAAGATTGTTAAATTAGGTTCCAGCCAAGATGGAGGCATAGGCAGTTGCATTGTGCCTCCTCGCACAACCAAAACTAAGGACAACAAAAACTGAGAAACAAGAAAACAACCAGAACAGAGGGAAATGAACTGAAAGGAAGTCGGACTCCAGTACATCCAGACCGGTAAGGAGCGGCGGAGTCGGAGGCCTGCGGACAGGGGTCCCGGCGGGAAGAAACGCTGGCTGGCAGGCGCGGGCGTGCAGGGCGCAGACGGCAGCGGACAGACGGTGGCGGACCCTGGGCTCGGGAGGCAACTAGCAGACCCAGTGAGGGGCTCGAGGCAGCTGGCAGTCCGCAGCCACACATTTGCGAGCAAACTAAGCGGAAACGGGCAGCGCGACCAGGTTTCAAAGCTTAAGAGCCCCGTCTCGGAACTGAGGCCGGGAGACTCTCTCAGCCTCACAGGAGACTTCTCGGGGAAGCCCACAGAGTCTGAGAAAGTGCACAAGCCCACCGCCCGGGAGCCAGCACAGGAAGGGCTCAATTTGCTTGTGGGAGGCAGTGGAGGGGACAGAAGTCCTAGACAGAGCGGAGCAGACACCATTGTTCCCTCTCAGACCCTGCCCCCACATACAATGTCACAACCCAGCGACTGGGGTGTCCTGCCCTGTTGAACACCTAAGGCTCTGCCACCCTTACGAAACAGCCGCAGCCAAACCAAAGGAAAATAAAAAAGATGGCTCAAACAGATTTGAAATCCCCAGACCAATTTTTTTAAGTGACCAAGAGATAGCCAAACTATCAGATGCACAGTTCAAAGCACTGGTGATCAGGAAGCTCACAGAATTGGTTGACTTTGGACATAAATTAGATGAACAAATGCAGGCTACGATAAGAGAAATGAAGGAAAACACACAGGGAAACAATAGTGAGGGGAAGAAAACTGGGACTCAAATCAATGGAGTGGACCAGAAGGAAGAAAGGAACAACCAAAC
>PVIA01002458.1:0-208820 GCA_004024845.1 Tonatia bakeri | reverse complement strand
AACCAATCTCCTCCGAGCTCCCACCCAAGCGCTGAAACTCAGGGGACCTGCTCCTAGTCACGTCTCAGGGAGGAGTTCCTTTCCATCCCCCTAGCCCAGAGCATGGCCATAGCTATTTAGCATATTCAAGCAACCAGCCCAAGGCTATAGGTATGTTAAATGACCATGCCATGGATTAGCTGCAAAGCTGCCCTGCATGATCTTGCTCTGTGTGCCCCTTCCCCCAACTCACACCTGTAGTGGGGGAGAAGAGGTAAAAAAAACATCTTAGAATCTCTGGAGCCCTTGAGTTCTGGGCCCCATTTCAAATGTCCATTTGGGGTCCCCCCCCCTTGGCTGCACTCTGTAACAGGCTGAGGGGATAGTTCCTCGGATGTGCAAAGCCGTGGAGACTTTGGAGTTTCCTAATTGGGAAGAAGTGGAAGTTACATTTAAAATAAAATCATGAAAACATCAATTGTCTATAGAAGACAATGGGGAAGGGCTACACTTCCCCAATCTTCTCCTCCAGGTTGGCTGTTAAATCTCCTGCCACTTCCTTGTCCCAGCGCCCTCAGCACAGCCCGAGGGCTGACCCATGCCGTGTGCAGAAGAGGTGAGCTGGGCCACCCATTCCCTCTCCCAAGACTCAAGCTGAGGAGAGAGAAAGGGGTGGGCAGTGAGCAGTGGGGGAGTAAATGGAAAAATGTAAGGAGACAGAGCGCGGCCTGGAGGGAGGGCCTTGCAGTACTCAGGACATCCGAGTGAGGGCCTGGGACTCCCTGGCCACCCACCCTCCAGCTCTCACACTCAGTGGAAACTTTCCCCATCCTGGGTGCCTTTTCTCTGCCTCCCCTCACTTTCTCCACCTTGAAGTCCCCCACTGCCCACGGTGGGTCCTGCGAGGTCCCCAACTGAGATTGTAGCCCCAAGGTCTAGGCCCAGACTGACTGAGTGGCAGGTCCTCTGCTGACTGGGTCCCATCTCTGGGTCCCAGTTTTCTCTGTGTTGGATTTCCAAGATAGGGAGGGAGCCCCACCTCTGGGCCCCTGGATGCGGGGCTTTACCTGATGGGGGCCCAAGCTGTCCTGCTGTCCACCCCTGGGCCCAGGGCGGGCACTCTCCACTGGGACTTGCCCCAGGGGCCTCTCCCTCAGAGCCCAGCTCCACATCTGAGCTTCTGCTTCTTTTGTGAATCCTGTGATGTTCTAGACATCAATTTAATTTAGGACGCCAGCAAGATGTTGAGAGGTAAAACCTTACATTTAAATCTCAAAAAGGACCCTCCTTACCCTTTGATGTTCACAACACAAACAGATCTTCAAAGGGCAGAATACCTGCCTGAGCCCCTTGGCTCCTTAAAAGAAAAAAATGCCCCACTGCTGAAATGTATCATTTCTAATTAGAGCCTTTGCCAGGATACCGTGGAGATGCCCACCCCCCGTCCCCCACTGCCTCAGACCTTGCTCCCTATCCCACATAACACCTTGCATCTTGTCCCCCAACTCCCTGTCCCCAACCTCTCCTCCCACGAGACTCACCCACTCAGATGACACAGTTCAGATTCTTAGGAAAGAGTCAACTTCCAATTGCCCCCAGGGGTGGAGGTGGGTGGGGCAATTTGGCTTAAACTATTTCCAACATCCAAATCTCCACTGGGACTTTTTCTCCACCGCTTAGGGCCTGCATTAGTCAGGACATGGTAGGCTCTGTTGCTGTAACATGTACATCCCCACATCTCAGAGGCTTACCCCAGTAAAGGATTTCTCCTCACTTAGTTGGAATCCGACGCTGGCTGGGCATTCCTCCTTCATCTTGAAGCTGTGCTGTCTTGAAACTGTAGCCTCCAAAGTCCCATGTCACTGTGTGAGAAGAAAAAAGGGAGGGAGAAGGCATGCTGACTCCCAACTGCTTGGGCCAGTAAATGACAGTTGTCATTTCTGCCCTCAGTCCATTGGCCAGAAGTAGTCATGTGGCCCCAAGCTGCCCACAGGAAGCATGCGGGATTGTGGGAACTGGTGTGGTTCAGGGAGCATACACTGCTTTCATGATGTTGTGCTGGATTCCCCAGTAAGGCCAGCCTTTGTGGGGAAGGTCGGGGGTGAGGCTATGGGAAGGGGTACTGTTAATTCTGCACTTACCTCCCCAGATTCATACTCTATCCTTCTAGGACCTAGCATTGGCTGGTTCCTCTGCCCTTTGACTTCAGTCAGTGCAAAGTGAGCCTGGGGAAATCACCAGCAGGAATGGGGTTTCCAGCAGGAAGTCAGGAAGTTGGAGGGGAGGGAGGGAGAAGGTGCTGCTCCCCTCCCCCATTCAGAGCTTTGGTTTCACAGCCCCTGCTTCCTCTCAGCACAGCCGCAGCACCTGTACGGTGGCCTCATCCCTCCGGAACTCATCACACCCCACTAAGGCCACTTCCTCCTCCTCTTGCCTCTCTGTCATCCTGCTGCCGCTGGCCCCTGAGGGCTTCGTCACCCTGTACTGATCCCCTTAACTCCACCCAAGCCCCAGAAAATAGCATCTTTGTCTCCATTAACCTCCTGTCAACTTCCATTTAAATGAACCATCTTTATAATTAGAAAAGATCATCTGAGCAGGACTATCACCCAGCCAAGCCCACCCCAACAGCAATGCCCACCCAGTGCCAGGCACCATTTTAAATTCCTGTCAATAAATTTGTATATTGACAAACATAGTCAACATGGTAACCCTTGCTATAGATGGCATTATTTTCCAATAAAGTAAAGGTAAGTACATTGCCTAAGATCACACAGTTCTGCATGGTAGTGCTTGGATTTGAACCCAGGTAGTCTAATTTAAGAGTCCTTGCTCTTAGCATCTACCTACTGTGCCACATTCCAACCCACAGGTTAAAGGACAGACTCTCATACATATTGGAATAGTGAGCCTCGCCCTCATAGGTCTATGGGAGGTGGTTCCTGAAGGAAACAGATATAAATGAGGCAGAAATCCCCCAAACCTAAAATCCTTCAATGCTTAAAACACACTTTAGACTAGGAATTCCTTGCTTAAAATAGAGAAATAAATGTGTTAGCAGCGAGAACAGCACCAGGTGTTAGAGTGCTGGCGTCAGACTGGACCTTGGTTCAACAACCTCGGTACTTGGTTTCTGGATAGGAAGGAATTCAGAGCCAAGACTCAAACTTAAGAGGAAGTTTATTAGAAAGTCACAGAGGTATAAGGAGTGAATGGTAGAAGAAATAGGCTCAGGAAACAAGTTACAGAGGCAAAAGAAGGGCCCTTGGATCTTAGGAGAGAGAAGGGTAAAGGCAGTGCACTGGGGGTGGGGGAGAGACAGGAAAGGCAAGGGGGCACTCCCCAAAGGGAGAGCATGCTGGGTCCTCAATTCTAAAGGCTTTTAAGGGTGAGGGTTTCAGGGGAGGTCCCAGGAGAGGATCTCGGTAGAATATTCACCAGCTTTCCAGGTGTGTCCCTTCAGGGTTGTGGTCTCCACTGATTGGTTGCTGCCAGGGCAGGGGGTCTTTAGTCAATGCAGCTGGTCCTGAGGCAGCCTTGGTGTCACTTGTCTGGTTTTGCTGTTTTCTGGGCCTGGAGCTGAAACACAGCTGAGACCTTGATATTATCCCTCAGGCTTGATGCTGAAGGGAGTGGTTATGCAAGGGACAGCATGGGAGTTACATGAGGCCACTATTCGGCCTCCTGCTCCTCCTCCAAGGGGGTCTACCATGTGACTAGTGACATTCCAGGGGAGGAAAGGTTGGGAGAGCATCTGAATCACATGATCAGTGATATGAAAGGTTAGGGGGCTTAAACCACATATGCTAGGGGAGGAACTGTCACACTGGGGGTAAGGTCCCCCAGTTTTGCCTGTTGCTAGGCACCCAAGGCTTTTGGCTCTGGTGATCTTCTGTACCATTGTCTTTGCTCTGCTCATATCCATCTAACTGCCTACCACAAATGCATGGCTCTCTTTTTGTGTTTTTCTTTAAAATTACAATTTTAAAATAGATCATACATGCATACTGTCCAAAATTCAAAAAAATATAAAATGGTATGTGGTATACCAAAGAATTTTCCTTCAGCCACCAATTTCTCTCCTCCAAAGCAGAGATTTTCAAACTTTTTCATCTCACAGCACACATAAACTAATTACTAAAATTCTGTGGCACACCAAAAAAAAATTTTTTTTGCCTATCTGACAAAAAAAATAGGTATAATTTTGATTAATCCATGCCAGAGGGCTATTATTGTGTTGGCTGTTGTCAATTTTTTATTCGACAGTCTAAGGGAAAAGAGGTTAGTGCTCCTGACTAAACAGTCAGGTATTGCATGTTTTAATAATTATTCCAGCACACCAGTCAAAAATCCCTGCTCTAAAGCAACCACTGATTTCTTCTGTGTCCTTCCAGAGGAAGGCAGATTTCTTACCCACCCCACCCCACCCCTTTTTGTTCTTATCCAAATGGTAACATTCTAGGCCCATTATTCTGTTTCTTGCTTTGTCACTAAAAATATATCATGAAGATCATGACAGCCCCACATATGTAGGTGTGCCCCTTCTTCTCCTTTCCCCTCCTCCTTTCCTTTCCCTCTTTCCCTGATAGAGAAATGTATTTGCTAACTGACATGAAAGGAACACTAGGGAACCTGTGGTCTGATGCCCATCCTCAGAATGACCATCTTTTAAGTCACCACCACTTCTCCCAGTGTTTGTTTTTAATATTTCAAACAAAAATAGGGGCACTAGTGCCCCAGAGCCCTATATACTCATCACACGGGTGGAATGATTATCAAGATTTTGTGACATTTACTTTATTTTTAGCCATTTAAAAGTTCTCTTTGCTTTTTGTTCTTGGCTGGTGTATACCAAAGCAAACCCCAGGCATCAGCTCATTTCACCCCTTCATTCTTCTATAGGCAGCTCAAAAACATGTCAACTCTCTTTCCACATAACCACAAAGCTAAGATTGCACCTAACAAAATTAACCAGAATTCTCTGCCATTGTCTTATGCCTAGTCCTCAGTGAATTTCCCCAATAATCTCACAAGTATCCCTTCTATAGATAGTTCTTTTTCAAAAATATCCACACATGACATTTGGTTTCTGTGTCCCTTCATGTAACCAAGCAAAACAGGGCTCATGCACGTGGCACCTTGACGCATGACACAACAATTAATGTTAAAGGAAACAGGTTTTTGTTTATAGGGTTCCAACTGTGTGGGGTCCGGGCTGGGAGCACTCCTTCTCGGAGCCCTGTTCTTCCATGAGACCCAGTACTTCCCTTGCTCCCCTCCAGGCTATAAGCCAAAAGCATGTCCAGAAGTTCCCCATATCTTTATGTGTTCTTAAGCTGGCTATGCAAACAGTTCTCCAACCCCTCTGGAAGGCACTCATGGATTTTAGAATTTCCATCCTCTAGCAGCGGCTCTCTCCTTCAGGATCTGGGGTTCGTTGTCCTCAGCCTCCATGTAGTAGTCCAAGAAAACATGTGCCATATTACACTGGATCATGGTGGAGTCCAGGAAGGCACACATCCCAAGAGAGTGGACTCTCCATATGTCCTTCAGAAAAGCAGGAGTCAGCATTCCCTTGTCACAGTTCAGCTTGCCAGGCATTTCCCACAAAACTGTGCTTGGTTAGACAGGTTCCTGCACAGCTCCAACAGCTTTCTTCTTACACATCAGCCCTCATGGCGGAATTCTCAGACAAGCAGAAGTAGCTCCTCTCTCACTACAGACAGCATGGAGGTCTCTGTCTTGGCTCTCTCTCTACCGGCCCTTATTTTAAATGCTGACCTGGAGCTTCCTATATGAGCTCATATGCGGCTCCTCCTACAGTGAGATACTTTTGCAGTCCCCCTGGATCTTTTACCTTCTTTCAGCTGTGAACTTTAGTCAGGGCAAGCATTCACCATGACATGGGAGCCTCCACCTCCTGCCTCTCGTGCAGGTGCAGTATAAGTGTCCACACCCTCACACCCCCCACCCCTGGCTATGTCGTGAGTCTCTATACCATCTGAAAGTTGCATAGACTTTCAACTTGCCATCATTATCAAAAGGATCTTAACACCATATCATCCCCTTCCCCCATCCCCCAACCGTGGGCTGTGGGGAATATTTTTGGGGACCTCTGCTTTGCACCTGTTACATTCATTCTCTTTTAATCTTGAATAATCCCATTGCCATCTTTATTTCATACCATTAGCTTATAGAAATCAGCTTAGTTGCCCTGGAAAATGACCCACATTCTGAATTTGTGTCTTTGCTTCGTTGTCATGTCATTTAAGCCATTTTACTTATCCCCTATCCCTCCCTGATTCCTCTAAATGGAAACTAGCTCTAGGGGCCCAGCTGGCATTTGTAGCAGGGCCACCTCCAGAAAGTGCTGTGAGCTGCATATGGCTTCATGTCGGGAGACACATGATGTCCTACTTTCAGTGACACTAGGATTGATCATTGGTACAGGTAGTGACAGCCTGATCCCTCCATGGTCAGGTTCCCCACCAATCTTTCACCTAATGAGTCCATCCATTAACGACCATTGTCTGAATCAACTATTTTCCTAGGAGTTGCAAAATGATTATTTTCTAATTCACTCATTCTTTCCCCAGTTATCAGGCAGAATCCTTATGCCTGTTTCTAAAGAGCTGGAGAACCAGCCTTATTCAAACATCTGTACCTTTGACTCAGAAAACAAGCCTGAGAGGGGAATTCTAAAAAGCATTTCCCAGGTGAGGCATTGCTGGTATAAGCACATAACTGTTCTAAACAACAGCAACAACAACCAGAACAACAACTACAACGACAATAACTACTGCTACTACAACAAAAACAACAAGCACATGGCTATCCAAGGTGCCTGGTCATTTGGTCATAAAGTTTCTAAACTTTCTGATTACAACAGAAATCAGTTTTATTGCTTTACCACCATACCCTCTTACACACACACACTGCAACATTACACACCAGATCACGAATGAAATCCTAATACAGGGTTTATTGTATGTGGCATTTCCCCCAAAAACCTTGTCCCTGGTTTCTGCCCTGGGGCACCCACCTGGGTGGGTGCAATCAGGTGGGGCGGTGACCTGACATCCTGCTATGAGTTCTAGGAAGTTATCAGTCAGGAGAAAGACACCGCCGATGCAGTCTGCTCTCTTCAAAAGAAATCTGAGAACAAGACTTTCGGGAAATTTGTATTTTAACAACCCTCTTGCTCATAACCTTTCCTGGGTCTGTCAGTGCTGGCCGCTGGCTTTCCTGTCCTACGGCTCTCACGCAGTGGAGAGTAATGGCCCGAGGATCACCTTTGGCTGGAAGGAAACAGGTTTTGGAACGCCCCCTGCGGTGGTCGCTGCACTTCTATTTATCTACTTGACACTTCTGTGTTCATCTCTGAGCTGCTTGCTCGGGATTAGCCTGGCCGACCAAAGGGAAGGTGGAAATGGTGTCATTTTCTTTTTATTTAGGTTAAAAAAAATAACAATCTCAGAAACAAATCAATTCCAAATCCAATGAAATTGTGAGAGCTGGAAGGGGATGCATGGGAACATCCAGGCCTTCAGACTCAGAATTCTTGAATCAAAAGGTATCTTGGTTTATTCTCTGGTTACGGATGTGGACAGTGAGGGCCAGAGGGATGGAGTGCCTACCCAGGGTCCCATGGCAAAGTTAAGACTTGAAACCAGGTCTTCTCCCACTTGAAACTCATGAACTCCCCCTCCCAACATTTTATACATTAGGAGAAAGAGGTCTGCAGGGTACCATGTCACTTATTCAAAGTCAAAGAGTTAGGCATGAAGAACCTACTGTGTGCCAGGCACCATGCCAGGTGCATAATCACACTGCGTGGCTGCAGAGTGAGTGAACATACTTTTAGTACTAGTCTTCGCACGCCAGACAGCTGTCTCCCACAGAGAAGCTCATTTGATGCTGTAAATATTCAGCAGTTTGTCATTGCTGCTAATTTATTTCCTAATGGGCAAAATTCAGTCACTGTGCTTTTTGAGGAAAGTTTTGGCTCTATCAAAATATTCTCCAGATGAAACAACAATTCCAGATTTTCCAAAGTCTCTTCCTGTGCAAAGTGACAAGAGTGTGGAACTGGAAGGCTAGAGGCCCGAGTTCTGGCCCTGGCTTTCAGCCCCCAGCTGAGCGAGTCGCTTGGCCGAGTCCCTTGGCCTTGCCTGGCCTCAGATGCCTTCTTTGTAGAGTGGGGGATTGAGTTAGTTGAATGGTTTCCAACTGTGTTTACACCCAAAGCCTCTACTTAGAAAGATTTTTTCAAACAACAATGCCCTTGATGAATTTATAAGGTGTCTCCCCTCTTCATAAAAATTAATCATAGATCCATAACTGTAACAGCTTTTGATCAGAATAACATGCCATAATAACGAGGGATGCCTTTCACCCCCAAGAGTAAATGTTAATATTTAGCCCACATAGTTTTGTTATTGGTAAACGGATGGTTTCTCTCCAGCGGTCAGAATATTGAGAGTAATTCTTAAATCTCTATTCTTACCTTGGTGGGACTCCATCCCTAACCCATTGCAAGAATCCTTAGGATCCAGTGAGCTAAAAGCTATCTGTAGTCTTCTGCATTTAATATACTTAACGGTATAAATCCTACAGTCTCCTCTGGGGAAAATGTAAGGGTTCCTTTGCTGGTCAGTCCCAAAGCTTGTTTTTAAGAACATGGCTTGCAACCATAATATCTTACATCAGAAGACTCACTCAGTTTAGGTTCCTTTGGGCTAAAAGGAGACCCTGAAACATGGACCCTGTCATTTACTCGGAATGTGATGTGAGAAGGGGGAGGTGGAACGGAAAGGAAAGAAAGCCAGCTGAGGGGTGTTGTGAGCGGGCTGCGGCTGCGGCTGCGCACAGCTGGCGCCGGTCCGGTGGAGGGGCTGCTTCTTCGCCAACTCCCACCCCTCACTGGTTGGGGGTTGCTCCTCGGGGCTAACTGCCTGGCAGTTCTTAGTTGCCCTGTGAGCATGGTCAGAGGCCCAGGGGCATCTGCTTGTTGGGAAGTATCTGTAGGTGACCTCTGAGGTTGGTTGAGGGGATGTCAGTGGTCCATCAACCGCTTTTCCAGAAAGACTAAACGGACAGCATCTCGCTGGGAACAGTCACAACTAAGCACCCATCCATTCAACAAGTATTGATGGCTAGTGCTACTGCTCATTCAGGTGCCTGGATACATCAGTGAGCAAAAGGGACATGCACCCTGCTCTTGTGGCGTATGATTCCGACAGGAGAAGGAAACATACAATGGATGAAAAATAAATGAACTATACATAGTGTTATGGAATAGCATTCACAATAAACATGTAAACAGCACTAGAGCAGGGTAAAGGGGGTTGGGAGTGCCAGGCTCAGGGTGGAGAGGTTGCAGCTTGCAGTGCGGAGATTAGGGGCGGCTCTCTGGACAAAGACCTGGAGGAGATCATGAATGGAGCGGTGGAGAAATCTGGTGGGAGAGAGTAGGAGGTGGAGAGAACTGGAGGGGAGAGAACAGACTCCTTGAGGTGGAAACATGAGCAGGCCCCATGCAGCCTAGAGTAGTGAGGAGGCCGTTGGGCCCGTGGCAGAGAGAGTAGGACAGGAAGTGACAGGGTATAAGGTCAGAGGTGGGAGAGGTCAGATCATAGAGGATGTCCCAGGCCTTTGGCTTTTATTGCAAGGACAACGGGAGACGCTGGAGGTTTCTGGGAGACAGAGGGATGTGATCTGCTTTGTGCTCTCACAGGATCACCCTGACATATGTGCCGAGACTGGACTGAAGTGAGGTCTGTCCCTTATCCATGCTGTGTAACTAATGACCGCAAACTTAGTTGCTAGAAACAACCCAAATTTACTGTCTCAGTTTCCTGAGTCAGTATGCTGGGTTTGGGTTGGCAGGGTCCTCACCTCAGGAGTCTCACCAGGCTGAAATCAAGGTGTTGGCTGGGGCCTCAATCTCATAAGCAGCTCAGGGCCCTCTCCCAGGCTCACTGGTTGTAGGCAGAATTCAGATCCTTGTGGTTGCTGGACTGAGACCCCACTTTCTCGCCAGCTTTCGGATAGGAATGGCTCTGAGACTATAGGGGCCCCTCTGAAGTCCTTGCCATGTGGTCCCCTCCACAGACAGTTAACCATGTGACTGCTTCTTCAAGGCCAGAAGGAGAATCTCTCTTTACACTTCACTTCTCTTCCTTTAGGAAGGACCCCACCCCTTCAAAGGGCTCATCTGATTAGGTAGGACCAACCAAGGTATCCCCGAAAGTCAACGGGTCAGTAAACTAATTGCAGGGTGACATCCCTCTTACTTACCGGTCCTGCCCACACTCAGAAGTGGGGAGCATACAGGGCCATCTTGGAATTCTGGCCACCACAGGCGACAAGGACAAAGGCCAAGTTCGGTTAAGAGGTGGTCGTCACGATCCAGGCAAGAGCAGACGGTGACTTAGACATGGCAATAACAGAGGAGGGGACAGAAAGGGGCCAGAGTCTGGAGGTATTTGCATGGCAGAGTCCTTTGGTTTCCTGCCAGACTGACCGTCAGCTCTGAGAGACAGAGAGAGGCAAGGATGACGCCAAGGGCCTCGGCCTGAGCTGAAGGTGGGAGAGAACTGCCACCTGCTGGTAATAACACCACAACCCGAGGCGGCCAGGCCCCTTGATGCCGAGTGGGTGGTGTGAACCGGGCCAAAGGGGAAAGTGCTCCTCTCACACTGGCAAGGTCAGGGCAGCCCCAGAGGCAGGAACAAATTTAAGAGAGGCGTGGAAACCACTGCAGTGTTTGGATGGGCGAGGAGGAGAAAAGAGGGTATTCAACAGGACTGGCGGTGGGCAGAGGGATGGAGAGAGGCAGGAAGGCACCAAAGGTATTTTGAGGGCCAGGAGGGGATTCGCTGGGCTCAGATGGAGGGCCATGTGGATGAGCAATATGGGCAATACAGGAAGGCAGACAAGGTAAACCACGGGGGAGATTCAGCCTCAAGTTAAGGCCATGGCCCCACAGGACAGAGAGATTTTGTTTCAGGGTGATAATATTCACAAGAAATGATACAACAACATCCAGCAGATGTTTACTGTGCAGCCAGTGTATTAGTTGGCCAGGGCGGCCATAACTCAGGACCACAGATGGGGGCTTACACAACGGATATTTATTTTCTCACAGTTCTGGGGGCCAGGTGCCCAAGATCAAGGTTATTGGCAGGGTTAGTTTCTTCCGAGGCCTCTCTCCTTGGCTTGTAGATGGCTGCCTTCTTCCTGCATCTCCACATGGTCTTCCGTCCATGTGTGTCTATGTCTTAACTTCTTCTTAGAAGGACTCTAGTCATCCTGGATTCGAGCCCATGCTAAGGTCCTCATTTTGTCTTAATCATCTCTCTAAACATCCTGTCTCCAAATAGTCACATTCTAAGGCTCTGGGTGTTAGGCCTTCAACCCAAGAGTTTTCAGGGGACATAATCCAGCCCGTGACCCCGACAATGTTTGTGTGACTGGGCCAGGAGTTCTAGAGGCCGGAGAGCGGCTGCCCTCATTTGGCCCCCCTCCCTTCACTGGAAACACGTCCGGGAGGCCAGGGCCCTGGGGACTGGCTGTGCCAAGTTCTCTGACACCCACTCACTGCAGTGCTGTCACCATCACTGGAAACCACTGTGTTTGGCAAGAGCCGGCACAAAGTCAACAGGGAGCCATAATGGGCTGAGACATCACATGTTTCGTTAGCGAAGGAACAGCAGGGACCCTCCTGGGAGTCTCCGCCCGTCGCCTGGCTCGCTCCCCAGAGCCTTGGATGGAACTTTCCAAGGCAGGGACCAGCAGAAAACCAAGCCCTGCTCTCTTGATTAAAAAACCAAATAATGGTTCTGCGCTTGGCTATTTTATGTGTGTAATGTGAGCCTACATCGAGTGGGAGCAGAAATAAAAATAAAAAATAGCCATTTTAGAAAGCAGATTTTGCTTATTCTGTAAGATCAATCACCAGAACTGCCATTTTCCTAGTAATTTCAAAACCTGCCATCAGTAACATTTTTCCTAAACACAATTGTCTTCCTCTGAGCTTCTCCGAGGAGCGTGTTCCCTTTGGGTTTTCACTCACCTCAGCAAGGGCAGCAAGCTGCGTGGCCTACATATGTTTACCCAATAGCCCGGCACCTCAGTTATGAGCCGTAAGTGGCCCCGCCGTATTCCAGGGCGCACTCACTTAGCAGGGAAGTTCGGGAGCTGGCAACTTATTCGCCCAAATTGATTCCACATCTGCCTTAAGTAAACCGCTCCCTCTGATACAAGCGTGCTTGTTTTTTCTCCTCCCCTTGCGAGTCAGTGTGTGCTATTAGAGGTTAAAATATAAAGGGGCTATTTTAGAAAAGAAGAAAAACAAGTTAAAGGTCAGCCCGAGTTCAGAAGCCTGTTGTGGGTTACGGTTTCTTCTTTGAAGGAAACCAAACAACTTTGCTAAGTAGTAAGACATTTTCAACCCTTGTGCCTTTGCTCACGCTGCACAATTCTTGAGTGTGGAAATCTCCTTCAAGTAGAAGCCTCAGCCAGCAGAAACATCAGGAAACCTCATCTCTCCAGGACAATGCAGAATCAGAAAGCAAATACAGGCCCCCCAAAACGTCAAAAGGTCACAAAGCCCTCGCAATTTATCCATACCAGAGCTTCTAAATCCACACGGGGGGGTTTAGTTTCTTTCATATGATGCCAGATTCTGGATTTTTAGACTAACTGCTTTCCATTCTCACTGGACACTGGAAGCAGCAAATCTGAGATGAAGCCAAAGCCAGCTCCTTACGACTGTGAGGCAGGGCGCAGAGAGAGAAGAGCCACAGAAAATCAGAAACCTCACGAGCGCTGCAAGCAAATGTCTGACCCACCCCGTCTGACCCACTCCGACTGCCCTGTACACATAACTGCGCAATAACAAGACGCCCAGGTCATAACACAAGGCTGAATTATGGTTAACCTCTTTCATGTAAGGTGGAAGTGGCATGTGGGATACATTTTAGAAAAATGAATACAATATAAAGTTGAGATGCCTTACCGAGACCCTTGGGTTGGATGTGACAAAATCCCAACCTCAACTGGTGCAGAAAGGGGATTTTATTAACATTATTTGTAAACCCAGAGATATTTTTGCTTCAGACACAAGTGAGTCTAGGAGGTATAAGCAGCATTTTCAGGACCTGACTGCTAAGCCCTATTGTTTCCTTCGGTGATGGTGTTCGTCTCAGACCAGCTCTGCCCTCACGGTGGCAAGATGGTAGCGACAGCTCCACATCTGGTGAAACAACCCTGCGCCAGTCTGACCACACAGCCAGCAGGCAAGGTGGACTCCAGCCAGACATAACTGGCTTGGTTTGGGTCGCCTGCCCACCCCAGATCCAATCCCTCTGGCCAGGAGTTCGCACAATGTTTGGGTTGGCCAAATTTGGACCACGTGACTACTCCTGGACCACAAGGCAAGTCTGCGCCACCCAAAGCTGGGGGACAGACTGGGAGAGGGATGAGCAAAGCTGGGGGTGGGAGGTAGGCGTGAATGTTCCCCAAAGACAGGGAGCGCGATATGGGCAGGGAGGGTAGCTCCTATCTGCCGGGAGATGGGAAACTACCAGGCTGTCCTCGGGGCTCTTCCCTGAGGGCTCTGAGCATATTACTTTTTGTATTCACAAGTGATCATCACTTATGACTTACATTTAAAAAACGGATCGTGACAATATAAAGTGATTGTGATTTTGGAGTTGTCAATTACATGACGGACTCCCCGGTTTGCACTGTTTGGGGTCTGGTGTTCTGTCACTGGCAGCCAAAGGAGCCTGAACAAAGCACCCCATTTTTTGCATTTTTATTTTCATCAGGTACAGTCACGAAAAGAGAACCCCAGGAAGAGGAGACTGCTGTGGATGGTTCCCCAACTCTTGTGAGGAGCAAAATTCTCGCTTCTCCCAGTGCGTTCAGACGGTCTGTTTGGGAAACAGCACTTAGCAGAATGGAAGCAGAGGAGTGATGGGCACCCTGCTGCTTCCAGTGAGCTGGGATGCTGGAGAAGGTGACTTCACTGACACTGCTCAGCTGAGAACCCTGCTCCAGGGAAGGGGCAGCAGTTCCTGGCCCTCCTCAGGCTGTTCACGTTCAGTGGAACATCCGGCAGGCTCCTGGCTGTTCCCGCTCCCTTCCCACACACAGGGGTTGCCAATGAGCTGTGTGTTTTGGCACCAACAGGTAGAATAAACTGCAGGCCTCCAGCACTCAGCAGGTGTGGGTGAAGGCTGGAAGAGTAAAATCACCCGTCCACGGAATCCTGCCCAGGGCTGTGAATGCACCAGAGAGCAGCAGCCACAGGCAGGCAGGGAGTGCTGGCGGCTTGCTGAGCACACCCAGCTGCTGAGACCGACTGCTGGGTCCCGGGCTGGCTGGACCCGGGATCACCCTCTCAGGTGCGTCTTCCAGGTCAGTGCCTTTCAGACTACCTGCAGCGATGCCCAGTTGTTTCTAACGACCAATCAACCCACCATCACTACTCCCGCTTCCTAAGTAGGAGTAGCCACTATCCTGACTTGTACCTGTGTGGTTAGTCTACAGCTGTTTTTCCTTATCTAAATGAACTCTAACAACTCTTACTCTGGTAACTGGCTTCATTCATTCAGCATCGCTAGGGAGAATCATTGTACTGTCATTCTCATTGCTTTATCGTATTCTGTTCGTGTGACTAACACAGTGCACTTATCCATTGTCCCGTCGACGGGCCTTGGGGCAGTTTGTGTGGCTGCTGTGGACATTCCAGCATGCGTTCTAGTGAGCCTCCAGGTGCATCTCTGCCATGGGAATAACTAGGAGACAACTGCTAGGACATAGGGTTTGCAGGTGTCCGGTATCAGTAGACACTGTAAACCTTCTTTTTAAAAATATTATTTCATTGATTATGTTATTACAGTTGTCCCATTTTCTCCCCTTTATTCCTCTCTGCCCTATGCACCCCTCCCACCCTCATTCCTCGCCTTTAGTTCATGTCCATTGGTCACACAATAAGTTCTTTGGCTTCTACATTTCCTATACTATTCTTAACCTTTCCCTGTCTATCTTCTGTCTGCCAATTTATGCTTCTTATTCCCTGCACCTTTTCCCCCCTCTCTACCTACTCCCCCACTGATAACCCTCCATGTGATCTCCATTTCTGTGATTCTGTTCCTGTTCTAGTTCGCTTAGTTTGTTTTTGTTTTTGTTTTAGGTTTGGTTGTTAATAACTGTAAGTTTGTTGTCATTTTACTGTTCGTATTTTTTATCTTCTTTTTCTTAAATAAGTTCCTTTAACATTTCATGTAATAAGGCCTTGGTGACGACGAACTCCTTGAACTTGACCTTATCTGGGAAGCACTTTATCTGCCTTTCCATTCTAAATGATAGCTTTGCTAGATAGAGTCATCTTGGATGTAGGTCCTTGCCTTTCATGACTTTGAACACTTCTTTCCAGCCCCTTCTTGCCTGTAAGGTCTCTTTTGAGAAATCAGCTAATAGTCTGAAGGGAACTCCTTTGTAGGTAAATGTCTGCTTTTCTCTTGCTGCTTTTAAGATTCTCTCCTTATCCTTAATCTTGGGTAATGTAATGATGATGTACCTTGGTGTGTGCTTCCTTGGGTCCAACTTCTTTGGGACGCTCTGAGCGTCCTGGGCTTCCTGGAAGTCTATTTCCTTCACGAGATAGGGGAAGTTTTCCTTCATTATGTTTTCAAATAAGTTTTCAATTTCTTACTCTTCCTCTTCTCCTGGTACCCCTATGATTCAGATATTGGAACATTTAAAGACATCTTGGAGGTTGCTAAGCCTCTCCTCATTTTTTTAAATTCTTGTTTCTTCCTTCTTTTTCTGGTTGAATTTTTCTTTCTTCCTTCTGGTCCACACCATTTATCTGAGCCCCAGTTTCCTTCCCATTACTATTGGTTCCCTGTACATTTTCTTTTATGTCACTTAGCATAGCCTTCATTTTTTCCTCTAATTTGCAACCATATTCACCCAATCCTGTGAGCATCCTGATTACCAGTGTTTTGAACTGCATCTGATAGGTTGGATCTCTTCTTCACTTAGTTGTATTTTTTCTGGAGCTTTGATCTGATGTTTCATTTGGGCTTTTTTTTTTTTTTTTTGTCTTAGTGCATCTCTAATGTATAAGGGACAGAGCCTTAGGTGTTCACCAGGGCAGGGCAACCCACTTAGCTGTGTTGTGACACTATGTGGGGAAGGGGTCTAAGAGGGAATAATGCCACTTGTTCTGCCCTCTGCCAGATTTCAGTCACTTCCCCTGCTTCCCACAAGCAAATTGGGCCCTTCTGATGCTGATTCCCTGGTGGGTGGGCTTGTGTACGTTCTAGGACCCTGTGGGTCTCTCCAGCGAACTCTCCTGTGAGGCTGGGAGTTTCTCCTGCCACCTCAACCCCCACAGGTGTTTTCAATTAATGGTTTGAGGTTTTATTTCCCTGTGCTGGGACTCTAGGTTGCAAGGTCTGTCTTGCTTCCCAGTTGCTCCTCCCAGTTTATCTGTATGCAAATGTGGGACCACCCTACCAGCTACCACCTTGCCGGATCCACCGGCCACCGATTGGCCATGAGTCCTCTCTGCCTAGCCACCCGTCTCCACCCCTCCCACCCGTCTGGGTGTTTCTTCTTTAATTCCTTGGTTGTTGGACTTCCATACTTCAATTTTGTCAGTTCTGGTTGTTTTTTGTTTTTAAATTGATGTTGTCCTTCTTTTGGTTGTGCGAGGAGGCACAGTGTGTCTACCTATGCCTCCATCTTGGCCAGAAGTCCCCTAAACCTTAAAGACACATTTCATATTCCATTTTATTTTAATCTTTGTTGTGAATTTACTTCCCTTACTAAATTAGAAATGGTTTTTCAGTTGAATACTGTTTATGCCCCACCTCACTTTAAAATGAAGGGTCTCACATACAATATAAGATAGAAAACTGAAATGAGAAAGCAGAAAAGAAAATAAGGTTGGGGCTGGGGCAAAGGATAAAGTGAATGTAATGGCCCAAATACATTTAAAGAGGTCTTAGGTGGTTTTTAAAGAGCCGACCACAAACGTGGTTGAGCTTCCTATGGGTTGTTCAAAGGAGCAAGTGACACAAATGAGTGCAAGTGACACAAATCAGTGTTCACCAGATAAATGTGCCAGCTGTTCAGCAGTGCGGCTCCTCGTGGTTCTGAGATTTAAAAAATGTCAACCCAAGTCTTCCTGAAGAGGATATTGTTTGACGTCAAAAATAAAGGACTGCCCTGACTGGTGTGGCTCAGTGGATTGAGCACCGGCCTGCAAACTGAAAGGCCACTGGTTTGATTCCTGGTCAGGGCGCATGCCTGGGTTTACAAGCCAGGTCCCTGGTACAGGGACCTGAGAGGTAACTGATGGATGTTTCACACATTGATGTTTCTCTCCCTCTCTTTCTCTCTCCCTTCCCCTCTCTCTGAAAATCAATGAATAAAATCTTAAAAAAAAAAACTTCATTTCAGTAACAACAATAAGAAATGCCAGTTTCTCTCCTTCCCTTACTATCTCCCTCAGTATGGACACGCCAAAGCATGCTGGCTATAGGCGACTCGCAGGGAGGTAATGCAACCAGACACCCAGTTTTCAAAAGTTCTGACCAAATGCAAAGAGGGAAGTAACTAGACTTAAAGTGTGGGCCAGGGACCTGTAGGGGTCTCTGAGACCTTTACAGAGGTTCTGCATGGGAAAACTATTTTCACAATACAACTAACACGTTCAGCCTTCCTCACTCTTATCTTCTCGTAAGTGTGTACAGTGGAGTTTCCCAGAGGCCACATGACATGTGACATAGCAAGGAATCGAATGCAAAAGCTGAGCTGAGACTAAGTCAGACATCACAGAAATCGGCAAGTTATTCTGGCTTGGAAAATAAATGTTTTACACAAAAACATGTGTAAACCAGTGAGTTTGTTGATGTTCTTAAATGAATTTATAAGTACTTTAAAATTTTACTTTCTAATATGGTCTCTCTTGATATAACCCACATAAAGAGAAACACTTTTGAGTTCTCAAAAACTTTCAAGTGTTAAAGGCTCCTGAGACCAAAAAGCTGGAGAAGCACCAGTCCAGAGATGGATTTCCCCACAAGGATGTTGTTGGTCACTAATCCTAGAAGATAATCCGTGAAAAATATTTGTGATCAAATACTTCTGGGAAATGTTACTCCTCTCTCAGAAATCATCAAATTAGGAGCAGATAGACTTAAGTAACTTTAACTGTTTCCTAAATGTATTTGACTAAGATCTCTCTTTCGAGTGCTTTCCTTAGCATCTGGGGGCCACACCTGGGGTGGATGAACTGCAAGGCCCTCGGTCCATCCTCCTGAGTAACGTCTCTAACAACCGGCCTTTGTCAAGTGTGGCAGCAGAGTCTGACATTACCCCTCTGACAACAGGAAGTGATCCTTTTATAAACATCAAGGCAGCTGAGCAGAACAAGAGAGCCCCTTTCATCTCCCCAGAGGTGAACCAAGGGCAGGGTCAAGGCCAGGACAAAGATCCCACTCAGGAGACTAAACTAAGTCTGTTTTATCTGACATACAGGCAACCGGAGCCCCGAAGTTCTCTGCGACACTCAGACAGTCATTTCGGCCTGGATATCTTCCAAAGCAGATGGTACACGCGCTTGCCTCAGTATTAAAGAAATTGCAATTGAGCACCCACAGAACATTTGACTTTAAGTTACACAACTTCCTGGTGGCCCCTCCAAGGAAAATAGTGGTCAAACGAACCCCGAGTGAGTCAACTTCTTTTATTGGGTTGTTAACTGTAAGTCAATTAAATGTTAGGGAAATCCTAGTAAAAACTATGACTTGGATTTTGGAATAATCCTATTTCTTTTTGACAATAATTACAGAATTGGGAGTTGTCTGTTAAGCAAACTCCCAGTTTACAATAATAAAATTATGTCACCGGGCAGCCCCTCTAAAGAGATAACAGTAAGATGCAAGGCACTCTGGGAGATCTAAAACTGGAAAAGATGTGTCTCTTCAAAGGCACCTGATCCAGTACGGGGCCAGACAGCCCTAGGGACAGAAGTAGCATTCTTACGCTCATCTTTGCAACACCACGTGAGGCACCGGGTACAGAACCTCGTAACACATAAATATTTGTGTCAACAGATTTGCTATTTGCCTTAAAATTTTTTACTTGTATACAAACTAACGAACACCACGCAGTCAAATATCTAGTCAAATAGTTTCTGGTACAATTTAGTAAGTTTCTAAGAAAGGATTTACCAAAAAAACACCACTGTGAAGTAAAAATCACTTTAATATACACATTTTCAGTTCTGTTCATTTAACACCTATTCATACCCTGCATGTACCCCCGTTTAGTACGAACTACTTCATATTTATTACTTTCCAACATGCAGCAACCTTCGCCGAGTTATTGCAGCTGAACGGTTTATTCTTAATGAGTACAATGAACCTTGTCCCCGAAGAGCTTTATCCACTTTAGCATCTTCAAAGAGCCCTATGAGGCTTCTCAGCACCGTGGTTTTTCACTGAAATTAGGATCTTCCCAAGGCTCCTGGGTGCCTGTACCCATCACAGCACAGTTGGGTGAGTGGTAGACACTGAACAGTGAGTGCTGGGTAGACCTCCAAACACGGCTGGGCGAGACAGCTTCATTTTCAGAAAAGTAAGCCCAATCACAAAACCTTCCTAATGGTGTGATTTGTTCCAGGGTTCTTTTGATGCCTAAGAAGGAAAATACTAATCCGTGTGCACAGTACTCTTATTTATGGCATTACAGAGTTTTCTTCTCCAGCCGTCGTTCTGTAGCGAGGTGATTTATCACGCTTGCTGCCGAATAGAGAGCATGAAGATGTCTAATTTCATAATAGAGTTGGTGACAGGCTTCTCATTTCCTGCCAAATGGATTGGACCACACTTTTAACCCTATAGAAAGGAACGTGAATAAAAACAGGATTCGTTTTTAAACTTCCCACACTTCCCTCAACCCCCAACAAACGAAATGCCATCAGAATGGAGCGGTGTACCAACACGCAGTCTGTGAGAGCGTGGGCACGCTGCCGGAACCCTGGGGTGGACAGCTGGGAAGCCGTGGCGGCCGCGAGACTTTTACATGGCTCAGAAATGGCCCCACGATAGGAAGACACGTATCTGGCCTAGTTAAAAACTAAATTAAAAAGAATGTTGCCACAGATTACAAGAGTTTGGGTTAATAAGCTGGAACCTCTCGTTCTCAGCCAACTTGGATCATCTGAAAGTAACGAACCATCCAGCCATAAAGGGAACTTCTGAGCTTTTGTATAAAGCAGAATTCTGCATCAATTAAAATAGCTCCCAAGTACACAGTATTTTCCCGTGGGGGTAGTATTTAAATAGGTGCTTGGTAAATAAGTCTGCAAAACAGCTCTTCACGGTTCATACTGAATCGAACACGTTACATTTTCACACCCACTTAGCAAATGCAAAAGAGGGACCTGTAAACTTGCAAAAAGTATTCTGGAGGGAAATATTAAAATGAAATCTTGGGGTGGCACCTGTGAAGTGGCAACTGCTGTAAAGTAAGCAGCACAATCATGGTCTAGACTTAATGCTCTGAACTAGAAAGATTCCTCCTGTTGCAAAGCAAACACCCCCCAACCCCCACAACAGTACAAATGAGTCTTTGTTTTGATTTTTAAGTTTACCTGGTGGTTGCACATCTTCCTGAACAACACCAGCCCGATTAATAGCTTGTTCCTTCTCTGGAAAACAAAACAGAAAAATTACTTTTTTAGCAAGAAGGGGGCAGTGGTGGTGGAAGTCTTTATATTTACATGCAACAATGACGGGCAATTAAAAACCAATATACAAGTGTGATTAAATTCAGGCCACCACTGCTCAAAGCTTTTAGGTTATAGAAGGTGGGTCCTATAGCAAAAAGCCTGGATACTTTCAGTGAAAAAAAGCAAGCCGTATTTCAAAAGAAAAGCTCCCAACTAGCATCTTTTCTCTGTGCGCTCAGCATTTTTGGAAAGGCAACAAAACAATAGAAAATGAACAATTTTGAAAGAACTGGTGGGTGTGACATTAGGAGGGGAAGGCTGCTGAATTGAAAGACCAAGTACAATTAACAGAAAATGATGTAGTTTATACGTCTAAAATGTACTCCGCTGAAGGACTGGGCCCAGAGCTAAATATGCTGTGTTTTTTATAGGAAATAGAGCAGAAAATTAATCTTTGGGTGGGTGGCTTTGGTTTGGGTAATTGAAGCTTCCCTAATTGATTGCAGGTGCTGTGCCAATTAGAAAGTGCATTTTAGCTACAGCAGCTTAACCAATCTCTTCGGAGAGTCCAACAGGCCAGGGCCAAGGGAAATTGGGCGTTTTCTGTCTGTGGGCTTCAGGCGCTCTGACACATCTTTCTAAGTGGTTCAGAGTAAACCCAAGGTCTGTGAAAACAAAGACTTATTATTTTCAGTACCGCGAAAAACAAATGGTGGCTTTTCAGAGGAAAGGCTTGGAGCCAAAAGATGTTTACTACTAAATTACAGTAATTAAACGTTGTAATCAGACCTTTGTTTTAATCAGGCTGACAGTGTTTCTTTAAATCCACATTTAGCTCTTATTTAATATTAGGCCCTTTTCTTGATTCTGGCCTCTGGATTCTCATAAAGTTACACAAGCATAAAGGTACAAGAAATAGAGTTTTGCCAAATCGAATATTCATTGAATTTGCTTCTCCGGTGATGTGACAGAAAGTCAATCCTAAGTGACCTACCTGATAGTTTTGTCAATGCTAAGTTTTGCTTCGGCAAATAAAACACTGGGCAATAGGGATTATGTGAATCTTGATATCCAATTCTGGGAGAGGCAGAGAGAAGACGGCGCATAATGAAGCCCATTACAGACACCGGCCGGCTGCGGTTTCACGGGGCCTCTCTGAAAAGCAGCAAGCGAACGGCAACGACCCCCTGGACCGAGATATGCCAAAGACGTCCCCACCTGAAGCGGGTGACAACAGAGCTTCTAAGGTGTTCTTAGACTTTTCTAAAATAACTCAACCGGTGACCTCGTTTCCTAAAGTGAAGTCCTGGAGGGCAGAGCCCTACCCCACTGTCAACGGGGAAGTCTCCAAGTATGGCTGTGTCTCAATCATGACGCTCTCAGAAAACGCCAATTAGTAAAAGACTGTACTGTCACTGGCTGTATACAAAGGTCGAAAAGACACAATTTTCCACACCTAGAAGAAAGATACAATTCTCCTCCTAGGAGAATGCACCTAGAAGGTCCATTCTCCAGTATTATGGGAGAGGGAAGTGACGTGGTTTCCCAAAAAATAATTGTCAGAAAGCGCTCCAGACCCACAGCTTTGAGGAAAGCAGACATCCTGGGGTATCAAACACAGGCTCTGGGAGGCACTGGGAAGCCCACGGAGCTGGCCGACTGCCAAGCATCAAGGGAAGCTGACTTCTGACGGCAAGGACGGAATGCCTAATTGTGTCTGAACCTCTTAGAATGCAGTGGAGAACCAAGTGAAGAGAAAGGAATCTCTGTCTTCACACTTTCTTGCTAATTGCTAATGAGGTTGGAGAGAGGCGGAGGATTTATTTTAAATAGACCATAATCTCTTTATAATCCTCGTCCTTATGCAACCACATTTTTTTTTTTTTGGCTTGGCTAGGCAATTTAAACTGATTTGCTGAACCAGTTCTGACCAACTGATAACTGGTATTAGCCTCCTATCTACATCCCCCGGTTCTTTAATCTGTTAATGTCTTATAAACACTCTAAGGCCAAAGCAGTCTTCTATAAATTCATGACGAGACACAAAGACACCGTCTGCGAATGCAGAGTATACTAAAACAAACTGGTCCTCTAGGATTTAGCAAGTACATCTTGATGAGGTTGGCAGTTAGGTTTCTATTTTGTTAACATTAGAGAAATAGCATAAGTCTCTGAACCTCAGGAAAAGGGCAATGTCAAAGTCAGGGGTTTAACTAGGTGAACAAATCAGGGTAAGCTAATTACTGACTTTTCAGTAGCGAGTGAGTTTCTATCAGGAGTGAAATGATTAAAACGCTAATATGCAACACGGGGCCTGGGGCTTTGCAATGCTGGTTAGAAAAGGCCCCCGTTCCCAAGTCTCAGCAAGCCCGACTCTGCCCCCTGGTGCTAAGGCAGTGGTGTGATTTGTAGTTTTAATTGAGGGACCTTATCTTTAGTCAAAGAGCCAAGGTATATTATTAAACTGGTAATACATGCAGACTGGCAGACTTCTGTATGGCAGTAAAAGAAATCACCTAATAATGCTTAAGTCTTTGAAAATGAGAACATATCCTTATACTTAATGGCCATACTGACCAGGTGCAGAATATGACCTCAAGACCCCCTGCCCCATCTCCAAAAGACAGTTAAAATAAAAGCAACTACTCATGACCTAATTGGACAAGTGACAATAACTGAAGGGAGACTACATATTAGATAATAGCATTTGTATCAATATTAAATTTGCTGGATTGGATCATTGTATTGTGATTATGTAGAATGTCCTTGTTCTTTTGGAAGTATACACCAAAGTGTTTTGGAATGAGAATTCGCAATGTCTTTAACTTACTCTCAAAGGGTGCAGCAGAACAACAGTAATGATTCTATTACACGCTGCTATAATTATATATGTATGTATGTATCTGTATGTATGCTATATGTATGTAAAACATGTTATGTTTTACATATGGGGAGAAAGCAAATGTAGCGAAACGTTAACTGGTAAATCTGGGTGAAGGACATAACAGAAATTTACTGCACAATTCTTAGGTCTTTCCTGTTGGTCTGTTTTCTGAATAATGAAAATACACAACTGCAAAACAAGTACAGGGAAGTCCAACAACACTGCGATTGTTCCGTGATGATTACTTCGAAGGAGCTGTTTTCAAATAGCAAATATAAAATTTAAAAACTCCTTTCCCAGAGCTCCCGCCTGCTGTGGTTGCCTGGACACAAACATCCTCCAGGTGTGCAAGGGAAAATCCGGACCCAGTTGGGCCCAGGGGCACGTGTGAGTGTGAACCAGCAGCGGAGGGGGACCAAATGGCCAGGGAGGCACCCGCCCCTCCCAACCCTGTAAACGCTTCTGTCCCCTCACCGGGTCTAGCTGAACCCAGAGAGCTCTGTGACGCTGGTTAGAGTAAGACTCGTCTGTCTGCACATCTCATTGACTCCACGGTGAGAAGAATAAAAAGCATATTCTAAGCACCTGGCATGGGATGGGGAAAATGTCCCTTTGGTAAGAATGATTTCTGCATCAAGTGATTTCTTTCAACCGTATTCAGACTCTGCACAATATGCTTTTAGTTGGGAGCAGCAAGCTGCAGCAAAACACACAACCCAGCAGTAGGAGAACGCAGGTCCCCACAGCTCTTGCGCGTAACCCGCCCTCTGCTATCAAACACTCCTTGCTGTCAGGTGAGACTGGGCATCGGTGAACAGCAGACAGGCTGGGGAGTTAGGGTCTAGTGTCCACCCAGCAATGAGCTAAATGATCTGGGACAAGTCACCTATGTGACAGGACTTAGGGAGCACAGGGTCCTTGGCAAAACTATGATTTTTATGCTTCTGCAGATCTAACAAGTTTAAAAACGAACAGGATTACAGAGAATGACCTCATTCGGTCTGATGTCACGGGCTGGCCTAAAATGCCATATACAGGTTGTTGTTAAAAGGCCGCATTCAATATCATTACCTAGCTAGGATACAAACACAGGCTAGGCTTCAGGTTACAGTGTCTGTACTTGTCCCTGAACGTGGGCTCTTCAGACAAGCCACACTGTGCCAACAGGAGGACAGCTAAAGGCAATGTCTGGCATCCCCTCCAGAAGCACAAAGATCACCATACTTCTTGTTTGGGATCACTGACCACAAGGCAAACTGCCATCTCCCCACGCTCACTGTGGTACCAAGGCATCATGTGCAGAACTGACCTTGTGCTTCACATAACGCTGAGTACAGTCTGGCTGAGTTAGTGAAAGGACTGAAGATCACAGTGAAGGTCAACATGAAACCCCACGAGCAGTCTTGTGATAGCAGTTTGCCTGACTGTAAAGCATGGAAGATCTCCTTGGCTGGACTTTACCTAAGCACCTCCCTCCTCTTTTCGGCTGCACTGTGGCTTATTCCAGCAGAGGTCCTGGAACCTACCTGTCTCCACACTCACCACACCCGGGCTGGCCAGCATCAATCCCACCAGCCCAGCTGAACAGCCCTACGCTAGAGCCCTGCATGGCCTCGGCTCCTCCCTTGCCGCCATTGGCTCCACCTCTCAAGGACTGGGTGTCAGCCCTGCCCTTCCCAGAGCTGTGGGCTTCTCCTAGGTCTGCCCAGAATCCTAAAGAACTCAAACGTACGAGGGCTAGACAGAAGAGGAAGACCCAACAGGAAGGGCTAAGAGGAGTGGCTACATGGTGGAAGCAAAACAGAAAGGCCAGGAGGACTGGCGAAGAGGGCTGGTGGTTGTGCCTCTCACACATGCGTGACCAGAATGGAAGTCATCACTTGGAAGTACCCACGACTTCCCGACGTCAAACCTAATGCAGCTGCGTCCGAACTGGCAGGAGAGGTGTCTTGCCTTCCGTCCAAGTCGGTCTCCTCCATCTGGTCTCAAGACCCCATGCCAACTCCCACCTTCTCTCTTCAGCATCTTTCCTTGTCCAGAGACCCTCTGGGCTCTCCCAGCTCTCCCAGACAAAACTCACACAAAACTCTCCCTAGACCCCTGGACCTGCGGCAAACACACGGTCATTCTCCTCCCCACCTATTTCACACACGCTTTACTCTTCAGTCCCTGCAGTCTGCTTTCTGCCCACTACCAAACCACCTAAAGCATTCTTAACCAGATGATCTATGACTTTTACCTTTTTTAAAACATAAACCTGATGGCTATTTTCACTTCTTTCAGCCTCCAAGAAGCCTAACCCTGCTGACCACACCCCTTTCCATGAAGAGCTGTCTTTATTGCTCTCCCTCTGGCCCCCGCCCCTTCTCCTGGCTGCTCCTCTTCAAACCATTTCACCACCAGCATCCTGGTCCCCGGCCAGCTCGTCTCTTTCGGCCTCTGGATGCTGCCTGGGAGCCCCTGCCTCCTTTCCCTGGCGCTGCTGATGACGCTGCGTCTCTAGCTCGGCTCCGCCCACTGCCCCTGGGAGATCTCCAAGAGCACATCCTGACACCTGAAACTCAACACATCCCAGTTGCAGCTAGCTTGTCCTCTCCCCTGCAAAACCGATTCCTTCTTGTGTTTCCCCCTAAACGGCCAGCACCACCATCTCCTCAGCTGCTGGAGCCAGAAAACTGAGTGCCTCTCTCCTTCCTCCCCTTCCCTTACTCCGTGGCTATTCAGTCACAGATCCCTGTGGAAATGACTTCCTAAATACAGCTCCCAAATGCAATACTTCTTCCCAGCTCCACAGCAAGCACTCTGGTTCAGGCTCCAGTCACCTCTCCCTCCTCCGCTGTGGCCACAGGAGGCATGGCCTTCCTGCACCTGGTCTTCTGGCCGCCAGCCTTGACCCTTCCAGGCCCCCCTTCACATTACACAGCAATGCCCACAAAGAGTGAATCTCATCACCCCTTCTCCCGATGGAAGCACTCCAGCGGTCCTCCACTGGCTGGACTCGGAGGATGGCAGAGCGCTCGTGAAGTATTTTAGTCAAGCAGCAGGATCGAACTCAAAGAACAAGTGCCAGGACGACCACCCCAGCCGAAGACCAGGACTTCTACACATCTTCTAACGAACGAGAATGAATCTTCCCAGCTACAAACTCTCACCGAAGAAACAGTAACCAATGCATTTCAGGAGGAAGAAAACTGAAACTAGAAAGGAGTGAGATGCAAGAACAGGCACCTAAAGACTGTGGGCAAAGAGAAGCACCTGGGGACTGTGTGAAACACTGTGGTACTGAAGTGACACACGGGGCTGGGACGGGGCTCAGGGTTCGAAGGTCTTCGTGTATTTCATAGACAGGGAAAAGACATGACTGACTGTGAACAACAATAATAAAATAATAGGAACAGAATGTAAACTTTCAAACTACATAGTAGAGGAGGGAGAAAAATAAAGCCTTGACGACATAAAGGAGAAAACAGGAAGTATGGAGGTAGAAGAATAGAAAACACAAAATAAGATGGAGAAAATAAAAGTAAATATAATAGTAAATATAACAAATGAAAATGAACTCAATCTAACAGTGAAAAGAACGATCAGACTGGATTAGAAGTTCAGCTTAGGCAGACTACCAGAGGACAGCTATACCAGGAAAATATGAACCGAAAGAAAGCTGGCAATTATAATATCAGATAAAACAGAGTGAGAGAGGAATATTAGGGATAATGAAGAGCTCTATATAATGATAATTGAAACAGTTCTCCAGAATATTCTACGTTACATGCACCTAGTAATGTGGCTTCAAGATATCCACTGAAATAAATAACAGAATTTAGAAGCTTGATCTGTAATCAACATAAATAGAACCCGTATCCAACAACCTGAGATGACGCATCCTTCTAAGCACATAGATAACATTTGTAAAAATTGATCTGTACTAAGCCACAAAGTAAATCTTCACCAATATCAAAGAATCAAATTCACAGTCCACATTCTTTGACTACAGACGCAAATAAGGCAGAAATGAGCATGAAAAGTAACCAGGAAGATCACCATGGCAGCTGGTAGAAAGGGCTGGGAGTCGGGGCGGGTGGAAGCAGGGGGACCAGCTCAGAGTCCACACACTGGGTGGGCGGGGGGGCGCCGGGGGGGAGGTAGGCTGGACAAAGGTGAAGTGAAACAGAGAGAAGGGCTCTGTCTTGTTCAGTCAGGTATACCCAGCACCTACCACAGTGACAAGTATGTAGTAATTACTAAAATCCAGGCTAAAAAAAAAAACTTTTTAAAAAGCTAAGTAAGTGCTAGCTGCAATTCATTTAAGCTCTGTCCTCCCAGCGGTTTCCCAGTCAGAACACCTCACCTACCCAGACCCCAGGTTACTGCCAGGCCAGCCCGCCCGGGGCTGTGTCTACCTGCTGAAATGTCCTTGTCTTGCATCCCTGCTCTTGTGGGTCCTTATTTTTTTTTAATGTTTTTATGGGATGCCTAACATAAGACTACACTAGGTGCTATCTCACCTGTTTACCTCATTAAAAACATCCCAAAACCTGTAAATTTGGTCTGTGAGCTCCACTAATACAGATGAGGAAAGAGGCCGAGCTCAGAGAGGTTAAGCCTTTACCTGAAGGTCCTCATGTGCTAGACCCTCATCTGCCATATGCCCTTTCTCACTCCCTTAGACAGGCAGGACGGTGCCACGGTGTGCCGATGAAGGACACTGTCTCAAACCCCGGGTCTGTGACTCATCAGCTGCGCGTCCTGGTACGAGTTACTTAACTGTTCCATACCTCATTGTACCCGTGTATAAAGTGGGGAGCATGCTCACAGAGCAGCTGCCACACAGGGTTGGTATGGGAACTACACGAGTTAGTATGTATGAAGTGCTTGGAAGGGTGCCAGACACAGCATGTACAATAACCTTTCAGGACACAGTATTTGTTTACTATTATTTATCTGTTTAGTGGGCAGGTGCAGACTGTCCTCCGGTTAAAATGCATTTAGTGACCACTCAGTAAGTGCTCACCTAACCGGCCTGACTCGTCTGTCTCAGGTGACTCGGACAAACGCAGATTCCAGAGAACCTCTATAGGCTGCAGTTGGGATCCACAGCACAAACCACAGCTTGACCATCTGATCTAGGCCAGGATTTCCCAATCTCGCCACTATTTACATTTTAGGCTGGGTAATTCTTTGGCATGAGAAGCTGTCCTGTGCACTGCAGAAAGTTTAGCGGCATCCCTGGCCTCTATCCGCTGGAAGCCAGTAGCACACTCGCCCCACCGCAAACCACCCCACCCCGCCCCAACCCCAGCTGTGATAAGCAAAATGTCTCTAGATAGAACCAAATGTCCCCTAACAGACAAAAATCAACCCCAGTTAAAAGCCACTGCTCTAGTCTTCAAAACTGAAACTTTTCTAGTGGGATCCAAAGCAGAACCCCTTGTCCCATGTTCAATGCTCGAGGCGGTAATAAAATAGCCTGTGGCAGGGATCCAATAAGGATGATGGAAATAGATTACGCAGGGCTTCACACAGCCCAGTTTACCCCCATGCACAGTGCATAGGCTGGAAGGCAGAATGCAGAGAGGCCATTTTAATTTTGGCTGATGAAAAGAAGCTACAAGGAAATTTAAGTGTGTATTTAAAGGCTCTACCTCCGGAAACCAAATGTTGTAGCATTTGTAATGGGCAGAGCATTTACACGGAGCTTTCGCCTTCAAATCGCCAAGCTTTCAGCCTCCACTAATATTCTCAAGGGGCAGGGCTGGCTCTCATTCAACTTCAAGATGATTCAGGTTTCCTGGAGAACAAAATGAGCCTCTAATGCCTAATATTTTCTCTCTGACAGATGGTTTCAGATGTATCAAAGTGCTAATCCTTGCTGAGGTATAGGTCTCAAGGAAGGAGAGTTTGGCTTTTAGCATGATAGGACTTGAATGATTAAGGAGGAAAATTACTCCCAGGATATCCACCATTGTCATGCGAGCAACCAGCTTAAAATGAAGACAGCAGAATCTGAAAAAAGATTTGAGAAAAGAGGAATAACTAAAAAGCCCAGGTTAACAGTTTAGGTTAGAAACATTTCCGCCCAAGACATCTCTGGGAATGGAAATGAAGTTGCCAGGAAAATCACCTTGAAACTCAGTTTGATTAGGGTTCAATCTGCCTCCCCCCAACATCACCATTTCCAGCTACAGTGTGTGGAAGCTCTGGAGACAAGAGGACTGGTGGGAATATTTGCCTTGCCACTTACTAGGTGTGTGACCTTGGGCATGCTATATAACCTCCCTGAGCCTCAGTTTCCCCACCTGTATAATGAGTGATAATACCAACTTCTAAAGGAGGTTGCAGAAATGAAACGATCCAATGTATGCCTAACCTGTCACATGATAAGCAGTTGGTTAATGTTAATAGTAAGTATGAACTAGTATTTAGTGTCGACCTACTATGTGCAAACTGCTTTAATTACCACTTTTGAGTCCCACGGGCGGCTAGAGGGTTTGATTTTAGATATTACAGAAATAGTTACTTATTGATGAGGAAGCTGTTTCAGATAGATTGAGTCACTCGCCTACAGTCACAAAGCGGCCACAGTAGAATTAAACCCGGGCCAGCCTGACTCTGGAGCCAAGATCTTTCCATGTCCCCACGTGGAGATGACTGGGGGCAGGGAGTCACTGGGACTAGGTCGTCACACCGGATCAGAGGTCACTCACGGTATTCCTCCAGCCGCATTAGGGGCCGGAAGTAGATGGGGTAGAAGGCGGCGCCGACCAGGGAGATGAAGCCGCCGAAAATGAGTGCGGTCCGCAGGTTTCGGGACATGGCGCCCGCAGGGACTGCCCCGACCGGCTCAGAGGCCCCGCACCTCCGAATGACCGGAATCACGCTCCCGCTGCCGGGTCGGGTCCAGGCTAAGCAGCTTTCGCTTCCGGGCCTTGGGGGAGTGGCTAGGAGGGGCGGGGAGAGGTTAGGGATGGGGTAGGGCCAGAGGCGGGCCTGAAGGGGACTGGGCGGAGCTGGGGCGGGATGGGGCGGGGCCTCAGATGTGCGCACCGCCTCCCCTGCGCTCCCTCGCGGTGTAAGGCACCTGCGGATCACTACAGGTGGTTTGAGAGTGGAGCTTTTGCTGAGCTCCATTCCGTGGACCCTGTACAGTCCCTTGCCTTGCCTTGCCATGCTCTTCTGCTTGGCTCCCACCTGAGCCACCCCACCCACAAGTCTTCTGACCTCTTTTGCCACTCCCTCCTATACCAACCACGCTTTCCTGTTCTTTCCCCATTAATTTGATTTTAGCAACTGTCTTTCATGATCCAGGTGCTCTGTGGCTCCATGACTTAATTATTCCTCATACTAGTTCGGCCCATTTTACAAGTGAGGGAATCACAGCTTGGCTGCCTGGCTTTGGACAAGTTACTTGGCCTTCCCAAGGGCGATTTGAGAGGATTAGAGACAGACAGGCAAACTGCCTGCCTAGGGGTTCTGCAAGGGGCATTCTGAAGCTAGAGCCGCAGGACCAAGACTACCCTGGGAGGAATGTTGTTTCAACATCCATGCTATAAGACTTTTTCTGACTCTGGTTTTCCATCCTTGCTCTCTCCCTGTTCCCATTATGAATGAGGGTAGGGACTATATAGGGATCAGTACAGGGCAGAAAGCCAGCCGCTTTTCCCACAGATGGGACCCTGGGACCCAGCCTGGTGTGGGAGGTCACTGAGAACAGACATCTGCTTCCTCTCCCTATGACTGTCATCTTCCATCCTTCCGGGTGGGCTGTGTCCACCTATGACCTGTCCAGGGGTATACTGGGCAGTTGAGACTAACAGCCTTTGGGTTTTCACTCAATCTTTCTTTTATTTTTTTGTTTTTAAAAAGATATGAATAAGTTTATTGTTATATTCCTTGACATTTGCTCCATCAGTAGGTTGGTGTGGTGCCTCATGTCCATCTGCCAGAAGCCTCAGCCTCCAGAGAAGCTGAAGGTCTGTTTAAAAGGACACGTTCTCAGGAGTGAGAGAGATTTGGAGCCCAGGATGATAATGTCAAGTACACTGATTCTGGCTTCAGAGAAATAAAACAGTTGCTAGTGAGATGGGTGCCATTGTGTGTAGTTTCTGTACTTTAAACTCTCTCATGTCAGAGATCTCAGTCCTGGTTTGTTACTGTTCTCAAGGCTCATCAGATTCTTTATTTCTCCAGACATGGAAACTGGATCTTCAATTTTAAAACTGAATTTGGGCTCTCGACTCTGGAACTCCAATTTCTTTTTTTTTAAGATTTCATTAATTTATTCTTAGATAAAGGGGAAGGGGAGGAGAAAGAGGGAGAGAAATATTGATGTGCAAGATATACATCTATCAGTCGCCTCTCACATGCCCCCAAATGAGGACCTGGCCCCCAACTCAGGCACATGCCCTGACTGGGGATTGACCTGGCAGCCTTGTGGTCTGCAGGTCAGCGCTCAGTCCACTGAGCCACACCAGCCAGGGCATGGAGCCCCAACGTCCTTAGTGAGCTGCTCTCTGGAATTAAGTGCAGGATAAGGGTTGTTTGTAAATGCCGAGGTGAGGGTGTGTGACTGGGAGGAAGTGTGACTCGTTCCATGCCATCTGCTTTCTCTACTTTGGCTCTTCTCCATAGAATGGTCTTTGTCTTGGCTTCCTTGTAAGTCCTCCTCAGGTTCTGATCTTTTCTGGACTCGGCACCTAGCTCTTCTATTCTGCAGCCAAACCTAGATTCTAGACTCTTCAATGTCCACTTCTAAAGCAAGCTTTTGCTTCGTAGTGTAACTCACGTAAGGTTTTTGGTTGAATGCTTTGATGAGGATTTTCAATTGATCTTCTGTGAATCTGGTACAGCCTTGTCTACTATTCACTGGAAATGGAGAATAGATCTGAGCCCTGCTGGAAGAGAGGTCTCAACATTCAACCAGGAAAACCGGGTCTTCACTCAATCTTTTACAAATAAGAATGATACCAGCCAGCAGCCGGGAGCTGAGGAGCAGAGGGGATATTCATCCTGACCCCAGCAGCATTATTCAGCCCAGAAAAGATCTACGACCTTTCAGAAATGGTATCCTTTCAGAGCACCGGTTTCCCCTTTCTTTGTAGTGTTGTTGTAGTCGAATCAGGCTCCTGTCTACCTCCGCGGTTCTGGAAGCATATAAATCAGGTGTTCAAGCTGTCAGCAGATTTATGAACTATCAGCCATGCCCCAAACACCAGGCAAAATGCTACGGGGAACACAAAGATGAATAAGATGTGACCCTTGCTCTCCAGGATCCTGCCAGTGTGGATGAAGAGACAGGACATATACATAAAAAGATAACTAATGACCTGATCTTGCTGGTGAGTGATATGGTCCTGCAGGCTACAGAAGTTCAGAGGAGGAAGACGGATGACAGTAGGGTGAGGCAGCTGCTCCTCAGGCACTTGCAGGAGCTTGTTAGGCAGAGGGCAGACTTCACAGCGAAGAGGGAATGAAGTGATGCGTGCTTTATATCATGTGATATGAAAATGCCCAGGTGCAGTGCGCATTTGTCATTTTAGCAGCATCCATTCACTCTCTGCTAATAGTACCCTGAATATCTTCTGGCAAACCACTCCTCTCCCATTCTCAATCCATGAGGTAAGCTGGGGCTTCTCTCCTCAACCAAATTCTTACGTTTCCCCCAGCTCCAGGAGTTAAGCACACAGCCACAGCTCACCAAGCTCCCTCACCGCAGGCGTTGACTGGCATAGAGCACAGGTCTGATCATCCAATATAGCTGCAACACCCTTGCCACACGACCCACATTGAGCCAACCATAGACTGTCCCAGCTGCTGGAAAGCTAGGTTTGAACTTGAGAGGATGGGACTCAGAAGCTGCTTGGGACCATGATTTAGAGATGAGAATGAGGACAATATAGCAGAAGAGGACCTGAGACAGAGAGAGAAATCAGATGCTGATGTGAGCTTTGAGCCCCTGAAGCTAGCTAACGGGGGTCTACCCCTGGATTTCTGGTAAAGTCCCCTCTTCACTGCAGCCAGACTGAATTGGGTTCTGTCTTTGAAAACAGAAGGAGTTCCAGATGGAACCACTATGAGTGTAATTTCATTGGCTTAACACCTCCCTGAGCTGCAAGTCAAGGATTGCCCTGTTTTCTAGACCAACTCTGCCATTTGTATAGCTTATTAGCATCATCATTACACCAACAATTTCACCCTTGCTTCCCACCAAGTCCTACCAAATGTAAGTCTACCTTTTGATTTCAGTGTTTTTCCCATTTCTGAGAATTCCACTGACCCATAAATTAAATCAGCAAAGACTTATTGTGTGCCTACTCAGGGCAAAGCACTGGACTGGTTGAAAGGGAACACAAAAAGGAAGCAGAACAATGTGCCAGGCACTTTTCAGGTGCTGGTGGAGGCAGCAGTGAATTAACAGGAGAGTCTGTTGTCCGCATGGCATCTACAGTCTGGTGGAGAAATAAGATGTGGCAATGGATAGTAAGTAATTGCTTCTTGGCCACTCAGCCTCCCCTAATAATAGCTCCTGATTCCTTTCCGAGAGTGACTTCTCATCCTGGCATTCTTGGTTGGACTGTAAGTTTAGGGACCCCATGTTTTCCTATCACGAATAATGTCAAGGCTGTAGAACATTCCCCCTGTGCCAGTCACAATCACAGGTTCATCCATTCAGTACTCCCCAAACCCCAGAAATAGTTGTCTCTATCTGCAGGAGGGGAAGCGAGGGCATAGCAAGAATGACAAATTCAAGGTTACATAGGTAGTAGGTGGCAGAGCCGGGATTCAAATTCAGACTGTCTCCAGAGACCTGCACTTATCATCAACCTATGCTGCCTTACAAAGTCAGTAAGTGCGTGTTGTCTGGGTGGGGTACAGTTCTGAGCAGGTCCACCTGTTCTTTCCCACAGAAATCAGAATTGTGAGGATGGTGACACAAGGACAGACAATACAGTTGAGGTGGACTTGTTTTTAATCCTCACCTGAGGACATGCTTATTGATTTTAGAGTGAGAGGAAGAGAGGGAGAGGGAGAGGGAGGGAGACGGAGAGGGAGAGGGAGAGGGAGGGAGACGGAGAGGGAGAGGGAGAGGGAGAGGGAGAGAGAAACAAACATCAGCATGAGAGAGAAATATCAATCGGTTGCCTCTTGCATGTCCCCCAACCAGGCATAGAACCTGCAACCTAGGTATGTTCCCTGACTGGGGATAGAACCCACAACCTTTTGGTGTACAGGATGATGTTCACCCAACTGAGCCACCGGACACAGTAGATTTTTGCATATCTCGCACTGGCCCAGAACCCTGGAGCTTCCTGTCATTCCCCTGGCAGTCCCTGATTTTCTACCACTCATTGTATTCTGCAGACCACCCCATGTGCTTCCATAACTCCCTTTGGACTTCAGTTAGCGTCAGTTTTGGTTGCCTGTCACTAGGAACCCTTATAGAGACAGAAATTTCCACGTGGCATAGACAAAGGGCTTGGGGCTTCATAGCTGCATGAATGTTTGTGAAAGCCAAAGGAAGCCTTGGGCATGGGGGAAGGTATTTGTGCAAACAGAGAAAGCTCAGGGATGTACGGAGACAGAATGCAAGTCAAATATGTCAGGAGTCCTAGGGAGCATATTTTCATCTCAATCACTGAGAAAAAAATTGGTTTGGGCTCCTACCCAGCACTTTCTCCTTCTTTCCTTGGATGTGAAGATTGAAAGCTTGCAGGGAGCAGACCCCCAGTGGTGTCTTGCACGGGTTTCAGACAGACATCAAAGTTAATCCGCTCTCTGATCTAAGCAAAATGGTGATGAGGGTTTCATGGGACAGCAGCTCCACTAATTGTGGCACTGCAGCACAGCTGATGTATTTTTAGAATATTGTGGATTCCCAAGAAGTATCAGGACTTTCTGCAGAAAAACAGTCAGACTAGAAGGTTAGGGTTTGGAATAGAACGGGGTCTAATGCAGGATTCTCTGGACCTGTACTTCTGAGAATATATAGGGGAAAGAAATCTTTCTGTTTTCATCTTCACTCTGACTCTCTGGGTGCCCATTCATCTGTCTAAATGTTTCTGATTTAGATCATTTGTCAAGGTTTTCTACTCTGATCTACTCTTTTCATCTGAGATTTCCCCAGATGCCTGTCTTGGCTTGTCTCTTGCCGTACTGTGCACCCCACCATTTTAACTAATACCTTCATGACTTCCAGAGTGAGGTGTCTAGACCAGCCTTTCTGCTGAATGCTAGCCTCGTGTGCCTGGTAGACATCAGGTTCAAGACCCGCTTGCTCCTATTCCCTCCTCTTCAACTCTCATTGCCACTGGTGTGGTTTGAGGCTGCATCAACTCTCCCAGGCCATGGCTTCCTCACTCATCTTGCATGTACTGTCTTCTTTATAGTAAGCTGCCTCATTCACGGGGTAACCAAAGTTATCTTCTGAAAACATAGAGCTGCTCAATCATTGCTCTTCTCAGAAGCCTCAGCATCTTCCTAAAGTATGAATCCCCAGCCTTCATTACTCTGGTTTTGGCCAGCCAGTCATTAAAGGCTATTGCTGCATCTATGGGCCTCTGCTGAGCGAAAGAATTGGTCCCTGCATTCGGGTTGCCATGGCCCGTGCCTGTTTCACAGCTGATGGAATCAGCAAGGACATATGACCCAGAACAAAGTCAAAGATTCAAAATCTCTGCCGAAGTGGGGAAAGGGCTGACCCAATCGGACTCTCTGCCTGTGGAATTTCAGCTGTGAAGTCAGGGAGAGTCGGGAGGTAGCAAAGGGAGCAGAAGTTGAACAGATGCAGGAGGAATGGCAGTGAGTAAGCAGCGAGCTGTGAGTAAGCCACGGAGATGAGTCAGTGAGTGAGCTGCGACAGAGGAACTCAGAGTAGATAGGGAAAGGATGGGCCGGGAAGAGCAGGAAGCAGAGACTGATGGAGGAGAATTAAAATGAAGATCCAGAAATCCCAGCTGCTGAGATGTAACAAGATACCTTAAGCCCTAGGACAGCCAGGGACACATTCATTCATTGTTTTCTATCACTTTTGTGGGGCAGCCACCATATACCAGGAACTGTCCTAAGCATTAGACGAAGTCCTTGCCCTCATGGAACGTGCATTCAGTCAGGGAGGTAAGTGGGAAATAGATTAAAAAATAAACCGAGCTCACAGATACAGTGCCAAAGTGCAGAGCCCGCATGTGCCTGCTCTGCTCTGCGAAGAACAGCGAGGAGGCAGATGGGTCCTGAGAGGAGTGGGTGGAGCAAACAGCGCGTGAAAACTAGGTCAGTGAGGTCGCCAGGGAAGAGCGCCTCATAAGCCACAAAGGACTTACAAAGTTACTGTGTTTGTGATAAGAAGACAGTGGGGACCCCAAACTACCTTTTAATTCCCGTGTCTTCCAGGAAGTCCAGCTACTCTATGGTTTTCCTTCTCTCCATAGATTCCTGTCTTTCTTCCCCGTAGAGCCCCGTGGTTTCCCATAAAGCCATTTACTCAGAAGAGCAGAACGAGTTTTCCTTCCTAGCAACAGAGTGAACTTGTCCCTAAAGCCACTCTCATTTGACCCTGAACTTCCCTCTCAACTTTGCTTCTTTTCTCTTAGCTCATTTCTGCAAGCACAGCACTCCCCCTGGCCCTGACCTCTCCACCAGGTGCTCCATGCAGCCTGCTGGTGGCCTCTGGGCCTTTGCTCTAACTCATCCTTCTCTCTGGAAGGACTTTCTCCCGAGAGCTTCTAGTCACCATCTTTCCGTCCAAGGACATTCTGAAATCCTAATTCTCCTACAAAAACTTCCAGGATGACTCGAAATGGCCTCTTCTCTTCTAAACTCCTGTTTGGATTACTTTTGTCTGCATAACTAATTACCCAAAATGTCGTGCTTAAAACAACGATTTGCTGTCTCTGGAAATACTGAGTGTAGTAGGCGTCCGTCTGCACCGCAAAGCCCAGTGAGCTGGCATGCTGGAGCCATCGGGGGCCTAACTGGGCTGGGCCATCTCAGCTCACTCTGGTGACTGATGGCTGATGCCCAGCTGGGGCTGTCAGTAAGAGCACCCAGAGGTGACAACTCCCTGAGCGGTGGCTCAGTTCCAAGAGGGAACATGCCAAGAAAATCAGGAGGAAACCACAGGTTTCTCTGATGGTGCAGGTTCGGAAGGCCCCCGGAGTCATTTCAGCTGTACTTCCTCAGTCAGAGACTAGGCCATGAACCAGATCAGTGTCGAGGGCAGGGAGTGGGGGCGGCACTAGACCCTGGCTCTCTGTGGATGCAGTGTTGAGGAACTGGCAGTCATCTTTTACCCTCCACAGCTCTCATGGTGCTTTTTCCATGTACTGGTTAGAGTGTCACCTTTTGCCTACATTACAATTATTTGTTTTTTCTCTCATCACACATGCTAGACTTTAAGCCCCAGTGAGAGGCTACATCATGTTTAACCCCATTCTCTCAATGTAATAGTAACTACAATAACAACAACTAACATTTACTCTATGCCTACTATGTGCTTGGTCTTACTTAGTTTCTATCCTGCCAGGATAGGCATTATCCCCATTTTACACACTGGGAAACTGAGGCACAGGGGGATTCAGCCTTGCCCAAAGCCACGTAAGTGGTCCATGGGAGGGCCAGGACTGGAACCCCTTTAAGAGTCTGTGTTCTCATCCCCGTTTCTGTTGCACCTCACAATCTTGGCACCAAGGAAATGCACTCAAGTTCACTTGTACTGGCATTACCAAAGTGCCGCCGGGCAGACGAACAAAAGGGGAAGGAGAAAGAGGCAGCACAGAAAGTGAGAGCTGGCATGGAGTTGTCATCTAGGTCGCTCCAGTGGACACACGGCCCAGAGGTTCAGCGCTAAGCATCCTTTGCAGCCTGCTAGACGGAGTGCAGAGCGTTTGGGGTCTCAACAAGGAGTTGAAGTATTTATTGGGTCTGGATGCCTGGTGGGAAACTTTCCTCCAAAGTTCCAATTTTCTCTCTGCCAAGATAAGTGATGGAGGTTTATAGTTCACGTTCTAGCCCAGCCACCCGGACCAGGGACCTACAACTCTGAGTTTCTGGTCTGCTTCCTCCCAGCTAGAAGAGAATGTAGATTTACTTCCCATTAGTAACAAGTGCCATCTCCCGGCTCAGTGAGATCCTAGTTTTAGAAGATTCTGCTTTTATCCTGAGAACATCAATTTATGTGCACAAGGCTCTCTCTCTGTGGAAAAGGAGACACTAAAACCTAAAATAAGTGGGAATTTCACAACCAAGGAGATTTTGATATTTTTTACATTATGCAACCTCTTACACCTCTGTCCTTTTATGGAAATAAGGGTGTCAATGGGCAAAAAATCTAAAGAACAGCCCTGGTTGGGTGGCTCAGTTGGGTGGAGTATTGTACCGTACACTAAAAGGTGGTGGGTTCAGTTCCCAGTCAGGGCACATACTAGGTTTTGGTTTGATGCCCAGTCAGGGCATATGTGGAAGGTAACCAGCTGGTGTTTCTCTCTTTCTCTCTTTCTTTCTCTCTCTTTTTCTCAAATCAATAAACATGCCCTCAGGTGAGGAATTAAAAACAGGAGTCTAAAAAACAGCCCCCATTTCTGTTGTGGTTCATTCAGGCTGCGATAACAAAGTTCCCATAGACTGGGTCGTTTATAAACAGCAAACATTTCTTTTGCACAGTTCTAGAGGCTGGGAAGTCCAAGGTTGATGTGTCAGCACAGGTGGGCAGGGGCCCTCTTTCTGGTTTACAGCCGATGCCTTCTCACTGTGTCCTCATGGCTAGGAGGGGCGAGGGAGCCCTCTAGAACCCTCCTATGAGGCACTAATCTATTCATGAAGGTTCCATCTTCATGAATCAAGCACCTCCCAAAGGCCCCACCTCTTCATACCATCACTTGGAGGGGCAGGATTTCAACAGATGAGTTTCAGGAGAACACAAACATTCAGACACTAGCAGTTTTTCAATGAGAATGTGGCATTGGGACAAAAAATGGAGAGACTTTTTTTAGTCTCTCTCCCCTGTAGCCACCACATCCATAGGGCTGATAGTTCCTTGCTCACATACTCACCGTTCCCAAATGACGTCACCTGGGAATGGTGGCCACATTTTTGGACATTTCAGAGCAGGTGTGTCTTCAGAACTTCAGAGACACAATCATGTCACCTCTCTGCACTTTGAGAATGACAAAACGATTTCACTGGTCATCCTGGCCAACACACGATCTTAATCCTTTACGGTCAGTCCTCCGTGTTCCAGGTCTACTCATGAGTCCCAGAGGGTAACAAGACTGCCTTTGGACCCTAGAAAGTCTGAAATGTCAGAACACTGCCAAACAACGGGGAAATCCATTCTGCAAATACTAACTGCTGTGCTTGTAAAGTCGATCGAAAATGTTATTAGGCTTATCGGAGGCAATAGTATCTCATACAGACCATTAGTCCTATAGAATGTTTTTGTCCTTTCTACCCCCTGCCACCCGCCCCCACAACCACTCTCCACACGGCAGCCAGAGCTGACTTTCCGAAATTGAAATTAGATTGTATGACCCCTTGCTTAAACATCTCAAAGTTTTTCCAATCACTTAGAGTAAGATCCAAACATCTTACCATATCCTTAGAAGGTTCTAGATCGTTTGTCTCTGCTTACGTCTTTCACCTCACCTCTCTTCCTTCTCTCACATTAATGGGTCCCATTATCACACAGTCCCATTAGCACACAAGTTTCCTGTTTGTTCTAGAACACGTCAAGAACACATGTAGAACACAGCCTCTGGGCCTTGGTACCTACAGTGCCCTTTGTCTGCAATGCACTGGGCCCAGCTCGTGGTCTGGTTTTATTTGTGATTTCAAGTATCTGTTCATGTGGCAAGGCCTCAGGGTGCTGCCCCTGACCACACATTCTGAGGTGGTCCTGTTCCCCTTCACTCTCCATCCAACCCCTTGCTTTCTTTCCTATAGCACCCTCAACCTACCTGTGTATGCATTAACCATTGTCCCTCACCTAGACCAGTGATTTTCAACCAGCATGCTGCAAAAAAATTTTAAACGTACAATATCTGACTATTTAGTCGGGGGCACTGATCTATTTTCCCTTGGGTGTTCAACTAAAAAAAAACAATAACCAACACAACAACAATCTTCTGGTGTGAATAGATAAAAAATTATACCTATTTTTTTGTCAGACTGGCAAAAAATATATTTTTGGTGTGCCATAGAATTTTAATCATCGGTTGACGTCTGCCATGAGATGCAGTAGGTTGAAAATCACTGCTGTGGACTGTAAGCACCACGAGTGCAGAATCCCTGCTGTGTCTCCGGCACCTTACAAAATACTTGGCACATAGTAGATGCTCAATAAGTATTTGTTGACTGACCGCAGACAATTCTTCTCTTAATGCTCTCCAGGCATTTTAGAGACACTATTGCACAGGGAAGATTCTTGGAAATTTAACCTCTCTTGGGAAGGCAGGAAAAGCCTTACTTCCCATCGATTGTTTAATTTCCTTCAAAGCTTAGGATTTCGGGAAGATTAAAAATCTTCCTCATTCCACTTGTCACAGCTACATGCTCTCAGGCTTAATTATAGCACCTGGGACTCTTACATTATCTCTGGTGTCTGGTCTCCCGAAGGGCTCACCATAGCAAGACAGCATCTGCAGACTGTTACCATTGGCATCTTTTGAGAGTTTAATTAATAGAGTTTCTTTTTTCCTTTCTCATCCATGGTCAGAATTTTAACTTCTAAGAGTGGGACCTTTGTCATTTAGAGGAGGCTGAAGGAGGGTGCTTAGGGCTGGCAGAGATGCCAGGGCTGCCCTTGGATGCTGGTAAGGGAATCACTGTGGACCAGCTGCCTCCCTCCACACCCATATCCATCCACACCTGGCGTTGGCTGCAGTGGGTAGTCGAGCCTGCTGGGACCTCTCTGCTCACCAGACATTTCCTTCTCTCTGTAGCATCTTTATGGACGTAGGGGATCCTGAGTTTTCAGCAGGTAAGGCCAGCAGGCAGCTGCTCACTCTGGTATTTTGTCATTTGGGGACCTTCCTCTCAGCGCTTGGGCTTCCATCCAGGTTGCCTCAGCACTTCCAAGTGCCCAAGGTCTGAAAATAGTTCATCCACAGAGCTGGCTTGGCAGGCGAAGGCTTCTCGGCCCAGCAGCAGGGTGGACCCGACCCCAATTCTCTCAGCAGCCTGAGGTGCAGCCCTGGCCTCTCACCTCCCCTCAGGATCGCACATGCTCACAGCCAGGAAGGCCTGGAAAAAATTCTGCGTTTAAACATACATTTGCAGTGAGTTAAATCTGGGTTTGAATCTTTGCCCATGTGTTGCATGTGTAAGCCTCAATTTCTTTACATGTAAATGGGTGTGCTAATCATAAGCTACCTCCCAAGTGTTTTAAGAGGGTTAAATGATACACTGAATGCAAAGTGTTTAGAACTGTAAAGTCCAGTGGTTATTATTTGGGTTCAAGTCTATGTGTGGCAACTTAACAAGTTAATTCACCTCTCTGGGCCTCAGTTTCCTCGTCTATAAAATGGGGATAATGCCTCTTGTCAGTGCAGGAAAAATTGTCAAACACTTTGTGAGCCAGCTATTCACCAATGAGTCATTTCACCTTCACTTGCCCTGGCCATAAAGTTAATTTGAGTTTCTCACCGAACTCTAAATGTGGACATGTCATCTGTCTTATTCATTTTTAAAAAATGGAAAACTATAGAATGGGGAAGGCTATATGCAAACATTGTTAAAAATTTTAAAAGAAAAGAGGCAAATAGCATCAACATGCTTATTGTACGAGTGACTGGACTGTCGTCCCTCAGGGGAAAATATTTCCCAGTTTGCTTACAGTAGCAAAAAGAGGGGAAAAAAAATTCGATGGTTATTTCAAATCTGTCTTCCCTAGGGAAATTAAACCTGAGTTATGGGGTATTTTTCATAAAGCCAGAGCCTAGTGTAAAACTAACAAGTAAAAAAACACTGAGGCAAACCTAAGCTGATTTGGATGGGGCTGTCATCAGCATGGAGGCGGGGTGGCGTGCGGGGGTGCATACCATTGTTTCTGCCACGGAAGAGACTCTACATCCTATCCCACTCCTCTCCCTGGGCCCGCAGGGACCTGGTTCTGGCCGTACGGAGTTACCTTGCCTGGCCACGTGCCAGTCTTCCTTGCAGGCAGGGACATCCCAGCAACAATAGCTGATACACGAATAGGCCTCTTAGTCCGTTACTTCCAGCAGCCCTGCTCATCCCTAGCAGTAATTGATGCCACTATATCGAAGCAACAAGTGATTCTATGTAAGTTATGGTTTCTGGGTTTTTTTGTTTGTTTTTGTTTTAAAGTTACACAGAGTACTTTTGCAGAAGCCTGATTGTTTTTAGCCTTTTGGTCTTTCTGTCCTATGGGCAGTTTCAAGGCTTGGGGCAGTTCTTACTTAAAACTCTCCTGCACCCCTTTCTAAAACAGAGCTCATCCCACAGGCAGCTCACTCTGCCCTTCCCCATTCACATGACCCAGACCTGGCCAACTCACATATCCTACATTCTTGGCCATCGTGACTGACCCTGAGAGGCGTGTGACCCAAATAAAGCCAGTTAGGATCTTCCTTGGATCTCCTCTGACGTGGCACTGGGAGAGGCCGAGTCTTTCTCCTGGGGCTGGTAGGCCGGGAGGGCTTCAGTCTGAGGCCGCGGTAGCCCCTGGGTGAGGGCCTGCTGGAGAGACGGGAGATCCCCGACGGCACTGCTGGTGCTCTAGGTCCAGCCCTGCCCGAAGTCGCCACAGGAGGGCGCTCTACAAGCTAAATACACCCTCCACTCTGCTTTCTACAGCCGGGGTTTGGGTGAGGTTTCTGTCACTGCCAGCTGAAAGCATCATGAACAATACACTTACTTTAGCTTATGTGTTAGGTTTTTGAAAGTCTTGAAGAAGTGATGTGAACGTGATATAAAGAAATGTGAAACAGAGGGTAGAATGCAGAGTTAAGTTTGTATTTGCCTTTAAAAAAAGGCCACCTGGTCCCAGCTGGTATGGCTCAGTTGACTGGGCGTAATCCTGCAAACTGAAAGGCTGTGGGTCTGATTCCCGGTCAGGGCACACGCCTGGGTTGCAGGTTCAGTCCCCAGTTGGGTGCATGTCAAGAGGCAACCAATTGATGTTTCTCTCTCACATCGATGTTTCCCATCCTCTTTTTCTTCCTCCATTCCCCTCTCTCTAGAATCAATCAAAGAAAAACAATGCCACCTCTTTCCTGAGCACCTACTACTTTGTGCTGTATCTTGGCTTCTCACCTCCATCCTGCATGTTGTATTACATTCATTTTAGAGAGGAAAAAATTGAAGCTCAAAACTAGGAGACTTGCCAAAGACCACTCAGATAAGAAGTAATGGAGCCAGAATTTTGCACTCGGATTTTTGGCCGAGTAACCCATATCAGATCTGGCTGGGGCTATCAGTTATCCATTCATTCAGCACTTACTGGACGTTGGCTTTTTGCCAGGCTTGGTGCTAGGCACTGGGAATGCAAAATGAGTCAGCTAGCGCCCTTCCTTCAGCTGCTCACCGTCCACAGGGGGAGACCCCGTTAAGGTCATTATTATGGGTGGAATTGTACCCCTTCAAGCGGTATCTTGAAGCCCTAACCCCTGGAACCTGTGGACGTGACCTTCAGGGACAGGGTCTCTGCCGATGTAATCAGGCCGAGATGAGAGCACTAGGGCAGAGCCTAATCCAGTATGACTGGTGTCCTCATGAGAAGGAAACTCAGACGCAGGTAGTCAGGGAGAACGCCACTCAGAGGTGGAGGCAGAGATTGGAGTGACGCATCTACAAACCAAGGAACACCGAGGGTCGCCCACTGTCACGGGAGAGGCGTGGAGTGCGTTCTCCCTCCGAGCTCTCAGAAGGAGCCAACCCCGCCGAGGCCTTGGCTGACAACGTTGAGCCTCCAGAACTGTGAGGTGAGAAATTGCTGTCATCGTGAGCTACCCGGTTTTTAGTTTCTGGTACTTTGTTACTGCAGCCCAGGGAAATGGACACGGTCAGTAGGGTCCCACTTCCGGGAAGCTATGTTTACCCGGATCTTGCTTAAGCAAGATCCTTGCCTACAGCACCCCCACTGCCCTCCCGGGACCAATCTCTGCAGCCAGAGAGCCCCACCCTCTCCACCCTCACACCTCACAGGCGGGTTCCCCTTCACCGCAGCTCCCTGTCCTCTTTGTCACAGCTGTGGGAAGCCACCAGGTTTCCGTGTGCCTGGCACCAGGCCCCACCTGATATGGCAACTTTCCCTTTTCCTGCCCTCTGCACACATTCTGGCCCCACTGTTTGCTTTGGCCAGGCGAGTGCCCAGAGGCGGCGGACAGCTAACACCAGGATGCTGGCCTTCCTTTATATTCTAAGGCTGTTCTGTTTCCAGGATATGGGTCTCATGACTTCTCCTTTGTGATTAATGTTGGAGCCATTTCTTGATGTACTGTCTTAATAACACGGTGAAGGCACACAGCCGTTGCTTGCCGGACGTGGCAGCACTTGTATCTGACCAGCCCTCACCCCTGCCTGTTCCTGTGAGTCAGGTAGGCAGTGCAGATGTGGAAGAAGACTCAAGATCAGAGGGAATAAAGCCTGAATTAATCAGCGATTTGCCTAGGGTAGTGATTAGCAACCGTTTGGACCTGCTGCCTAGCATTTTAAGCGTTGGCTCAACTGCATTATAGTTTCAGTTCTCTCTCAACACTGGCAGAACTCTTCTAATAAAATGCATTCACTGGCTGATGTATGTGGACAGCAAACTGCCAACTCATTAAAAATGTTGACACCCCTAGTAGCTAAAGTGTTTCCTGTGGATGGACTTAAACTTTCCATACTTCCAAAGAAGAAGAAGATGTCAGCCATGATTATCCCCAAATGGGTGTCTTCCTGCCAATTAGACCATCAACACCTCAAGGTCAAGGCATCAATATTAACTTTTTTTTTTATTCCTTTAAAACATCTAACAGAGTGGGTGCTTCTGGCCTAAGATATTTAGTTGGCTTGATCAAGTACAGAGCTTTAATTTGGGCTTCGGTATCCTAGTGTGTTTCTCTCATGTATCGTGATGAAGAATTTGGGCTTTGGGGCCTGGGAATCAGACTTCCTAGACTAGAATGCTAGTTGGCTGTGTGACCTGGGAAAAGTTTGTTAACCTCTCTGAATTTCAATCTCTCATCAGTAAAATGGGTGTTCAAACGAGTAAATGAGATAATCTACCTGACGTGCTCAGTATTCAATGAAATGAAAGCCGTTATTATTAAACGGTGACTGACCTCCCTGGGAGAAGAGGGTATTTTGCCTGAAAACCACCTTTGGACTCAAACTAAAACCTTTCCCTGCATCGTCCAGCCTATCATGGAGGACTTTGGACTTGTCAAACCTCCACAATCATGTCAGCCAATTCCTCAAAATAAATTTTCCTCTCTGTCCTCTCTTCTCTAGATAGATGGATGTAGGTATCTTTATACAGGTACACACAGATACATGTGTCTGTATCTGTGTATATAGGTGCGTATGTTGATGTATGCATACATAGACAGATGTAGATATTCTACATCTGCATTCTATTTCCATATATCCATATCTACACTCTATATCATATCTATCTATATACATGTATCTATATACACATACACATACAAAGAGACCTACATGTGTATAGATAGATACCTATTTACCTACATAAAGAGAGTTGGTTCTGTTTCTGGTTCTGTCTCTCTGGAGAGCCCTGACTAATGCACCACCCCAGCGTCCCTGTCCCCAGAGGCCCTCCCCTAAGCCCCCAGGTGTTGGCAAAGGTGCTACTGTGGCAGGGCTGGCAAGGCCACACCTAGCCCGAGGAGGGTGCCTGGGGCTGCCCTTCAACCCACCTCCCTGCAAACAAACGACCAGCCAACCATTGAGCAAGGAGTTCTGAGCCTTCAATTTTCATTATTTCCTCGGCAAAGGAAGGTTGAACAGTTCCGTCTCAGTGTGAATTTCTATAAGAGACGATGAGAAAGAAATGAGAAGAAATTTCTTAGCTTTACAAATTAACGTGTTCTTGGAGCGGCTGTTCTGCACAAGGAGTTAAAGAGGAATCACTCTTTTAAAATAACGCACAAAATTTTAAAGCCTATCACATTGTCATTGTCTAGTTGCCTATTGCTGTGTGGCACACTGCTTCAGACTTTAGTGGCTTAAAATTGTAAGTATTTTAATAATGACTTTATATATTTTATCTTTAGATAAAGGGGAAGGAAGGGAGAAAGAGAGGGAGAGAAACATCAATTCTGTGGTTGCCTCTAGCATACCCACAACGGGGGACCTGGCCTGCAACCCAGACACGTGCCCTGACTGGGAACCGAACCGGCGACCCTTTGGTCCACAGGCCAGTGTCAGTCCACTGAGCCACAACAGCCAAGGCAAAATTGTAACTATTTTATCTGTTCATGCCCTGAGGGTCAGCAACTTGTGCTGGTCTCACCAGGGTGGCTCTTCTGCTGAATCCCTTCTGGAGGGACCTGATAGCATGACTGTGTGTCTTACTCCGTGCAGGCTGCTATAACAAAAATACCATGTTGTTGTGGTTAAACAACAGAAACATAGATCTAAAGGCTGGGAAGTCCAAGACTAAGGTTTCATCTAATTCAGTGAAGACTCTTTTGTCCGGCGTGTGGAGGGACACCTTCTCTCTGTGTCTTCCCATAGCAGAGACCAAAATCAGCTCTCCTGTGTCTCTTCTTATAAGGACACTAATACTATTCATGGGGGCTCCATACTCATGACCTCATTGCCTTCCAAAGGTCCCGCCTCCAAATACCATCCCATGGTGCATTAGGGATCAGCATGTGGATTTCAGGGGAACACAAACTTTCAGAACGTAGCATTGGGATTAGATGGTCTAAGATGGCCACACACACACACACCTGGCAGTTGGTCCTAGTTGGCACTAGCTGGGATTTTCTCTCCATTCGAGTTCTCTTTTTCAGGATGGCTAGCCCTGGCTCCCTTACCTGGAGGCCCTGTGTTGTAAGAAGGTAAAAATGGAAGCTGCAAGATCCGTGGAGGCCCAGGCTCAGAAGTCACCAGACCATCACTTCCATTGCATTCGTTTGGCCAAGGCCCGTTACAAAGCCCCCCATGTTCCAGACAGAGAGGAATAGACCCCAGCACCTCCAGGGGGCAGTGCAAAGCGACATTGCCGAGAGACACGCAGGCGCTGATTTATCGTGGCCGACTTTGCAAATTTAACTAGTGAATGCGAAGGGTGAGTTATGTCTGGCTGCATCAGCAGAAGTGACAATGTGATACTGATCAGAGGCAGAAATCAGAGAGCGGGACATCTTGGACGTGTGAGGACATTGTCATGTATTGTGTTGTTTGATTGAGAACCCAGCAGGGAAGGTTTCTGGACTCTGCCTGATTTCAAGTCTAGTCTATAAATTTTTTCCCTGTGAAATTAGATATTTGCCTCGTCTCTGTTACAGCACAGCCAGAGGCATCTGGTTGGGCCTACAAACGTATGTTCTTAGATTTTCCTTGGCAGAAATTTCTTTTCTTAAGGATATTTTTCTCTCTCTCCAAGGCTGAGTCTTTGGGTTAATACTGGGGAGCCACAACTCATAAATTTGTTCCTCTTGGTTCATTGTTTCAAAATGAGACTTTTTAATAGATTCCAAAGACTTAATAAGAATGCTGCCTCGTCACATAATGAAGTTACTGTGCACGTGGCTGGCAGGTAGTAATTTATTATTATCCTTGTCCCTGATCAGAGTCATGCCATATGCACTGGGTGCCTAACCAATATGAGCTATAATAACATAAGCAATGAAAGAAAGTTCGTCTCTTTGTGTCTCAACCAACCATTCATAATGCATTATATTAGGACCGTGTCTGTTTTCTGTCAATTTTATCAGTTACACGGAGAGGGGAACTATAGCTGTGTCTTTATTATTGTTAGTGTAAATGTCCTAATTTATCCTGCCGCAGTGTTTCGCTTAGCATAGCAAGTCAAAATATTTTTCTGGCCCTGCAGTGAAAGACTGCAGTAAGTTGATCTTGCTAACAAGAGATAATTATTAGCTTCCTGAAGAATGTTACCACATATGCTAATGTTACTACATAGTCCATTGCTAAACATTCCAGGAGGATTAATATTTCTATGAATTTTGGACGAGACAAGGCAGCAGCAAACAGAGATAGGGCTGCTTTAATATTTGTTCTTGCTCCATTTGCATATCCATTGTTGGTAATTTGTTAATGGCTCGGTGTTTCAGGCCGTGTTCACGCCGAGAATTAATGCCCCTCTCCTGACTGATACTCCCAATTCCAAAGTGAGAACCAGGCAAGTCAGAACACTGGGTGATTCTGGCTGTCACAAGGTTTGCATTCAGGAACGATTTCTTCACAGGGTGATGCTTTTCTGAAAAGTTGGCAGGGAAAAGGCAGATTTTAGAGCATGGTTCATTGATGGTCAAGGGTCTCTTCCTCAGACGAGCAGAGCTACTCTGGCACTTGGGATTGAGCAGGGTTTTTTGGTTTGTTTTGCTTATTTGTTTGTTGTACTCTTGTTGGGAGCAGACAAGGGAGAGGCCAGGGGATTTAAAATGCAGCAAGGAAAAAATTGCTGAGAAATTCAGAGGTTGATGTGGCTGGAAAGTCTTCAATTGCCAAGCTGAGGGACCAAAAGAAATGCAAACCTCCTGCCCTGGCTGGTGTGGTTCAGTGAATTGCACACCAGCCTGTGAACCAAAGGGTTGCTGGTTCGATTCCCAGTCAGGACACATGCCTGGGTTGCAGGCCAGATCCCCAGTGGGAGTCACATGAGAGGCAACCGCACATTGATGCTTCTCTCCCTCTCTTTCTCCTTCCCTTCCCCCCTCTCTAAAGTAATAGTAATAGTAATAATAATAATAATAATAATAATGGTGTTTAAAAACCTGAAAAAAAAGAAGAAATGCAAACCTCCTGAGACCCTGGGCCCATTCCTACATCTGTGACATAGACACCCTGGCCAGACTGCATATAGGTACATATTAAAAACAATTCTTTTAACATATTTCCAGTGAACTCTTCTATTCAGGAAAACTTTAGGCCACCCACAAGTAGGCAAAGTTGACGTTACATTGGCTTGCAGTTAGATTTTAGATGTCATTACTAAAAATTTATGAAATACCTAGTTAATCATTCATTGGCCCATTTTATCAATCACCAAATAATTATTGACAGTCTCATCTGGACCAGATGCATGGTGGGCTTTGGGAATACCAGAGGAGCTTGCCATCTAGAGGGGGAGAAAGACAGCAGACAGGCGGTTCCAATAAGATGGGAGTCACGGTAGGGGTCAGCACCGTCAGAGGGCTAGGGGTACACACACAGATGCCCCAGGCCCAATGTGGAGGTCTGGGTGAACCTCTGGAAAAACTGACTCCTCAAGTGAGGCAGAGGCGTGATGAGAGGTGAGACAGGACAGGTAAGCAGTGCCAGGTCTGTGGGATTCAGACCCACGCTATGGAATTTGGCTGGTGGAAAGTCTAGAAAGGTCTAAGAAAGAAAGTGATGTGGTCAGGGTGAAGTGGTTTTTTTTTTTCTTTCTTTTTTATTTTTTTATGGAATGTTTTAGGGTGACATTGGTCAGTAAAATTATATAGGTTTCAGGTGCACAATTCCATTCAGGGTGAGGTTTTAAAGATGATTCTGCTTGCAGTGTCTTAGGTTGGGTTACCAAGGAACTGAGCCTGAGTCTGGCTTCTTGGGCAAGCAAGTCTCTTGAGAGGCTGCTCTCAGGTGCCACCTGTAAAGGTGTGAGGGCAGCATGTGTGAGGCAGATGAAGAAGGGGTCTGACCTCAGCCTCATCCCCTCAGGAGCTCTGGGGCATTGGGGACCAATGCTGTACCTCATTATTAGGAAACCCCAGCTGTTGGTGGCCCCTAGAGGGAAGTCAAAACCTCCCAGGCACTTCCAGGTGAAAATGTCTGGTGCTTTTCTCCCAGGACAAGTGTCGAGAAGGGAGCAGCTATGGGCTGTTAGCAGCCCCTGCACAGGAGGACCCGGGCAGGGTACTGGTAGCATCTACTTGCAGAGGGAAGGAAGAACAGTAGCAGAGGCTCATGATGTCCTCCCTGTGGGGGACATTGGGCATGCCACTTCTGGAAAGGAAAGGGCAGAGCAGTTCTTCTAATGGAAAACACATTAGGCTTTCTAGAGCGAGCTGCTAAGTAAGGGGTGAGAACAAGAGGACATTTCTGGCAGTTTGGCTGAAGGCAAGACCTGAGTGGTGCAGCGATCAGCCAGCAGCCAGGAGGAAAAGAGGCCCACAATTCAAATTACTCAGAGGTAAAGGGAGTGGAATTTGAGTAACATTGAGGTGTACGTCAGGCAAGGCAGGGCCAGGGCTATGCCAGCATTCTAAAAATAAATAATTCTCTCTGGTTTCCATCAGAGGCACTCAAGGTAATTTGCAAACATTTGCCGGCAAGTTTTCACCGAACTGAACTGCAGGCAAAGCTCCCCCTGTCTTCACAGGGAGCTCCCAGGGGACAGGAGGCAAGGTGAGGCTTTGGTTCTGGGTAATTAAGACTTCCAGCGCCCTCGTTAGCGAAGCGCCTGCACACACCATTGAAATGCAGCGAGCTCGGCAGCCCTGCAGCCTCTCCGCTGCCGGTGGCCATTAGAAGCCCACTTGAGCCATCATTAATTTTGCTGTCCTTCACTTTCCAAAATCAGAGAATGACATCACTTTGATTAAGAGGCACAGTCATGTGACAAACAATCAGTGGAACCAGCCGGTGTTGATCGGTGTCAGAGCCACTCACGGATGGTGGGGTTGGTGCCCCCAGCAGGGAACAGAACTTCTCCAAGACAGACTGCAACTCCACTGCTGCCTTCTGAGCAGGCGAAATCTCCCCAGACACCCCACCTGCACTCCCTTCTTACTTCACTCTCATTTTCTGCTTCCCTTCTTGCCCCCTTCTGCACAGCACAAAGGTGCTCATTGGTGGTCAGGCCTGGACAGGAAGAAACCTCTTTAGAATATTCTTTGGATCTCTCTTCTGGACCTGGGTGGAAGAGGGACGAGCAGATTAGCGAGCAGATAGGTGCTGAACCTCACTGTGTGCACAGTGCTGTGCTGGTAGCTAGGAAGGGTGCCGAAAATTCAGTAACACACTCCTGACCCACCAGGAGCCTAAAAGCTTGTAGAAGAGGTTAGAATCTCTCCCACGTCTAGTCAGAGTGCGACGCCTACCCTACCAGCTAGAGTGAGCAGCATGGCTTTGGAGCCAGACAATCGGGGTTTGAATCCTGGGTTTGCTACATTGTCTGTGTGACCTATGGCGAGTTATACAACCTCTTCCTGTCTCAGTTTTCTTGTCTGTAAAATGAGGATACAATAGTACTTAACTCATAGGGCCATTGTGAAGAATAAACGCACAAATGAAAGGGCTTCAACCGTGGCCTTTACTCAATAAATGTGAGCAGAGCGATAGCACAGTCATTGAGCTGAGTGCTCTGTGTGCCTTATCTCATCAAATCTGCAAAGAATATATGAGTCATTCCCCTCTTTTTGCCGACGAGGAAGTGGAGGCTCAGAGAAGTTAGGGAACTTGTATAAAGCCACAAAACTAGGAAGTGATGAAGCTGAAACGTGTACCCAGAGCCAAGGAACTTGTATTCCCAGAGCCAAGGCACTTAGCCATTATTCTAGGATGTGTCTTTTTGAATGAAATCGCTGAGGGCCCAATGCTTTAGGTGCTCACAGAAGGAAGAGCTCCCTGGGAACTGGGGTAATCAAGGAAGGTTTCTGCTGAATCTTCCATCCACGTGTAGGAAGTTCATTTTTTTATTCAGTCAATATTTACTGAGCACAGAATATGATCAGGACAGCACTGGAGACTTTGTGAGTAATGCATAGTCTCCGTTCACAATTTAACGAGAAAGATATTAACGTGTTACAGCAGAAGGATGGGGGCTCTGTAAAGGGTCATGGTGAGCAGGGCCTTGAGGGGAGTGTGGACAGGCCCTCCAGAGATGGGAAGATATGGAAGGAGAGAGAGGGGTGGGAAAGGATTCTTAAGGAGGCAGAGGCTCACAGCACAGCACAGCCGCAGGGCTGTAGGAAGAGCAGGTCTGGTGGGCTGAGGGTGGGACCGAGGGGACACTCGGCTTGGACCAGTGGAGCTGGAGATGCCTGGGGGGTGGCTAGGTGGAGATCGCCAGGAGGAGGGCAGATAACAAGGTCTGAGCTCCGAGTCAGGAGCACAGTTGGGCATCGCTAGCAATGGGGAGCTGACGCCTCGGAGAGCCAGAAGTCATACCCGAGGGGAAGAAATTGCTCCTTCTGCTCAAGAGAACTGAAAAGTTTTACCTTCTCAGAATGAGGGTGGGGACAGAGCCCTTCTTCTTTGAAGCCCTGGGGTGGAGGGGGGTCGATGCCAGGTTCCTGGGTTCAGTGGGTCAGGGCAAAGGAAACCAGGCTACTTTTGAAATGGGTCATCCATTCCAATCTATATCTCTTCACACGTGCATACCCCCACCAAAGGATCATAAAGGATACATATTCTAAAACCACTCTGTAGTAATTTACACAGAATTATCTGATTAGCTCCAGTTGACTTGAGCATGAAGATCTCCACATGAAAGCAGAGGGAAAGTGCTCAGTGTAACTGAGCACGCAAGGAAAATGCTCTTCTCATGAAATTTCAAAATAACAAAGGAAGACGCAGCCTCTGAGGGCATAATTCCTGCATGGGAAAGCAAGGATCTTCGATGATCTATTCATGCCCTGCCACGCACGCTCCGGGCACGCTTCAGGCTCACGATCAGACAAGCCTGAAAGAAACCAGGTCCCGCCACCTCTTCTCCCATCTCGGAGCTGGTCTGCCCATCGAGCTGATGTGGAGGTCCACCTAGGTTGTCTCGGGGGAGTCACACTGCCTGTGGGGAGGTGAGAGGACACAGATAAAGGGAGAGAGGTGACGTCAGGCAGCCTCCTGACTGGGGGCAGGACTGAGTCAGCCTTGCCAGCTGTGGGAACTCACAGAGACCTAATGTCTTCCCAAGAATTCCTGCGGGCAAATAAGGAGAAAAATGTGAGCTATATGAAGCCTTGAAGGAAGTAAGGGTTTTATCTAGGCTTTGGTTGTCCTCAGCTTTTGGAATTTTTGCCTTGGGTCCCCTTGTGATCTCGAAGGGGCCTTGTGTAGAGTTATGAGGAGGGGGTCCTGCTGCCCCAGGCCCCCCACTCCAGGCAAGCCTGCGGCTGGGACTAGCAGCAGGGTCAGGGAGCCTGGGGAGGGCAGCCCAGCTGCAGTCTGCCCCCCAGCCCCACCCCAGTCCAGCATGTCCTACGTGCTAATTTCCAGAAAGGGCAGCATGTGGAAGTGGACGCCATGGAAGAGTCGATGATGTGGCAGAGTCCAACTAACAACGGGTGTCTGTCTCAAACCCTGATTTGTTCTTTTCCTTGGACAATGTAGCAACAGGCCTTGGGGCAGCTGTCATTTCACGAGCCCCCTTCTCCCCTGGATTTAACTCTATGAGGGATTGTCACTAGGCCCTTGGAAAACTTGCAGCCACACTCTGAGCTGCTAGTGTTCCACTGAATGAGTGATCACATTATTGTTCTAAATGGAACTGGAGATCCAATCAACAAGGTCTAGGAAATCCATTCTGAGAAAGAAAAAAAAAAAAGATGTAATGTGGTCCCATATCTAATACAAGAGATTTTCATGAGACATCTTCAGAAGAGAAAGTGCATCTACATAAATACGCAACACCTGTATAAACTAAAATGATTACTTTTCCTGGTTTGCAGGGAGCATACGATATAGGTGGAGGAAAGATTTGTATATTTACCTCTGAACCTGATTTGATTTTAATGTCATTCTGTCCTTTATGAACAGTTTCCAAGTGCCTTGTCAGGAAGAGTCTCTTACGAAGCCACTGGAAGTATCTTATAAAAATAGCAGACAATCTATACTGTGAATCATTCCACAGAGCCCAGCAGCCCCAGCACAATGAGATTCTGCACCGAGGTAAACAGTTGTGCAAACATGTGCTCAGCATTCTTTCCATGGCAGATTCAGGGCTAAGCTCAGGGCGAAGGAAGATTCATAAGGTGTACAGCCTGGTCTGAAAGGAGTTCACAACCCAATAGGGAAGACTCAACACATTTTAAAAATACTATACAAGGTAAGGTTAAATCATTAGAGATCAATTAGAAGGGGTAGCTCTGAAGTGGTATCGAAGGAGTATAGGTCTGTATAGGGTGTGGTAGAAACAGAAAAGAGGGGAACTAAACTCAGGTTAAGGGTTCAGGGGAAACATCAAGACAGAGACATTTGAACAGTGTCTTAGACAATGAATAAGAGTTAGCAAGTGGCAAGGGGGTCTTCTTGGCAGAACGGCACAGGCACAGGTTTGGGGACTGACTCTGCACAGCCGGTCAGGGAACAGTGAGGAGCTCTGCGTGGCTGGACAGCACGGTGTCTGTGAACGTGACAAAGGATGAAGCTGGGAAAGAAGGCAGGGCGACTGGGCCAGACCCAGCGTGGATATGAGCCTCGGAGGTTTTCGGGCTGAGGAGGGTGCGAGCAGACCAGTGGCATAGATGGATTCTTCTGATGGCCTCTACCTGTGGAGGAGAGCCTCTCACCGAGACTCTCCTTGAGGATGATGCATGATGTCGGCATCATTTTTCTCACTGACTCAGAAAATTAATGCGTTTCCTAAAGTTCTTTGCTTAGTCTCAAGGAGTGTTTGCACCCTAGAACAGAAACCTGAAAACTGGCTCATAGCCAGCCCACCACCTATTTTTGTAAATAAAGTTTTATTGGAACCCAACCGCCTCATTTCACTTGTTTCTGGTGGAAGTGGGGCTCTTTCACGGGATCGCGAGAAAAGTATTTCAAGACCCACGCGCAGGAGCTTGTGATGTGGCAAGATTTATTAAGATGGAAATAGAAAGCTGTCCCATCTCCATTTGTCCCCACCATGGAAAAAGTCCGAACATGTCTTCAGCAGGGCCAAAACAAAGGCCAATGTCCAGAGTTCCTGTTTCATTGTTAGAGCTTATCCTTTGGAGCCTGCTGGTAGCTGCCAAGCAGCCTCAGTCCCCATCCAGGTAGCTTAGTGCCGTGTCCTGCTTCACTGCTCTACCCAGGCTCCCCCGGGGCCTGCGATTGGAGTCCGAGTGGCTGCTAGACCTGCATGCTAGCTACAGAGATAATATGCAAACAAATGGGATTGGTGCGTGTTCTTGAGTGGGGAAGGAGAGAGAGCGCTTCTTTATTCAGCTGGGTTGTATTATCTTGGGCTTGGGAAGAACTAGGAGCTTTTTCAAAATAACCATTCAACTTCCCAAGCCTTCACGGGAGGTTTCTGATGGGTCCACCTTCCAACCAGATGATCCCTTTCCCAGGTTGGACTGACCAGCCTCTGAGGCCACCATTTTGACTCCTGTTGCACCTGTGCTTACCTTTCCCTCCACTGTTTTATCCCTTTCCCAGGTGATCTGTGGGGGGGCAGACTTGTGATTCCCTGAGGAGTGTGTGAAGCTGTAACTTCCTGGCAAAGCAAGCAGGCTCATGCTCCCTAATTGATTATGCTTAATAACATCTGATTCCCTTTGCTTCCTCTCTTCATTAATAACTAGCCAACTACCTGTGGTAACACACTCACTATTGGATATAGCTGCTTTCCCACTTCGGTTGATTTCAAAGCAGAGTTAAGTAGCTGCAGCAAGAACTGTATGACCCTCAGGGTCTAAAATATTTATGACTTGGTGCTTTACAGAAAAAGTTTGCTGACCCTTGCTCTTTGGTTCTCCAAAGTCATCGCCATCTTTCCCATTAAAACTAGAAACTCCAGAGGTAACCTTGAAGCTTGACCTCGTTACCTTTTGCACTGCTCACCTCTGCCTTTATTAAGTAGCCTAATTTAATTGCAGTTTTCAAACCAGTAGTGGGAAACAGTGGAGACTCATGTCCAGCAGAGTCAGTAAGACAGTGAGTGCCAAGAACTGGGCAAGGTCCAGTGTTTGACCAGACTTGACACTCCATTTCTTCTCTTCAGGAGCCCCCACGTGTTAGGTCAGCAGCCTACCACGAACACCACATGTGTGGATTACAAGAGTTCGAGAACCTTTCACCATGCCCTTATGTGTAGAGCAGAGCTGATTAGGGGGTTGTATTGTGCTGACACAATACTCCCCAAAATGTGCAGATTCATGGGCTGACATTGATCTTGGGGTGATCTCTACCTGTTTCTGCAAAACTCTGTATATTCCTCTCTCCTACTCAGCATTCTTATTGGCACAAATAGATCAGAAGCCGTGTTTGTCAATGTGGAGTTTGCCCACGGCTGGGGGATGGGGAACAGCTAATAACTGGCGTTAGTATGCCAGTGTTCCAAAGAATTCTTGATAAGCTATAGGAGTGACTAAAATGTGGTCTTGGCCAGAGATGCAGTTTCTCCGGGCTGAGGAATGTGAGGCTCCAGCAGGTCCACCCCTGACGTTCATGGGCCCTAGGGCGGGCAGAAATGGAGGTCAGCTCTTGTGTCCAAATACTTCAAAGTTAGTAAACCAAGCTAACAAAGAGCTAGGCAAAAAGTATTTACCCTTTCTATCCTCCTGCTTGACAAATATACCTCCTTACCACCTAGAAGCCCAGATTCGAATTCGGAATTTTCCAGGTCCTTGGGATCTTAGTGATGGAACAAGGCAAAGTGGGAAAGTCTGCCCTAGTGCCCGTTTCTCACCTCTTGACTGTCTCTGTTTTCCGAGCTGCCCTTGGACTCCACAGCAACAGCTCTCTAGTTGCTTCCTCTTCACTGCCTCGTCAGTTAGTTATACGCCATTTGGTGCCATTTGCCTGGCTCTGCCCTCTGGCTTCTGTACTTAGACCCAAACTCTGCTTCTGCAGCTGGTTAATCTGTTTCCGGTCACTTCAGATAACCTGGGTCTAGTGCTTACATTTGGCACAGTCCCCAGGCAATGGTGTCCCTGATGGATTCCCCTGTGGGCTAGGAAACAGAACCTGGCTAAGTCCCACCTACCTTCTAGCCCCCAGGTCTTATATGACAGCAGTCCCCAACATTTTTGGCACCATGGACTAATTTCATGGAAGGCAATTTTTCCACAGGCCCGGGGGCAGGAGGTGGGGATGGTCTCAGGATGATTCAAGTGCATTGCTTTCAAGTTCACCTCCTGCTCCATGGCCAGGTCCTCTCTGGCCCAGACCAGTCCTGGTCTGTGGCCCGGAGGTTGCGGATTCCTCTATAGGATAACCCCCTCCTCCACCCCACCCATGCTACTGGCTCCTGAATTTAATCACAAACAATGAACACATACTTTAGCAAATTTGGGGCAGACAGGGGTGGGAGGTAGTCCCACCCACAAGCAATATATTTTTTGAACTTCAGTATTTTTATTTTCAAAGGATCACATGATTTAAGCAACAGTTTTAATCATATAATTCATGTATAACGTGCATTCCAAAAATGACACAAAACATATCTATATAACTTAATGATTCAGAAGGCACATGACCACCAGGCGAACAAATGTCCCAGAAGCTTCCTTGCCCTTGTGCCTCACTATCTTCTCCCGTGAGGAAACCAACTGCTATGCTGATTGCTGATGCTATTGTCCAGTTTTGCCTCTTTTTGGATCTTATGCAAACGGAACCAAGAACTACTCGTTCTTTCGTGCATGGCTTCTTTCCCTCAATGTGTTGGTGAGACTCGTCTATGCTGTGTGTGTAGTTCCAGTCCACTCGTCTGCATTGACTTGCCTCCATTTTATGAGTGTGCCACCATTTATTCACACACGTTATTGCTGATGGGCACTTAGGTTGTATCCGGTCATTGCTTATTATGACTAATACCATTGCTGAACATTGTTGGAAATATCTGTTGGTGTGCTTGAGCATGAATTTGGCACCGTATGTATCTAGAAGTGAATTGCTGGATCACAAGTTTTGCATGTTTCAAGGCAGTCGATACTCTCAAACCGTTTTCCCAAGTGGTCGAACCAATATCTACACCCATTTTCAGCCTGAGAGAGTTCTGGTGGCCCCACACTGTCATATGGCTCTTATTGTAACTTCGTCTCCATGATCTAGCCATGCTTGTTTCTGTGTTGAAAACTGTTAGACATTTTTATTTTCTTTTTTGCCAAAAGAGGAAAATGATGCTTCTGGGAGGTGCACTGAGTTTACCCTGTGATTTCGCCTGTCCCAAGTTTCAGGAGCTCGGATGTGGATCAACTGAGCTGACCTCTCGGTGGTTCTTCCCTAGAATCATGACCACCTAACGTCTCACCGAATTGTTTTGTATTCACAGAACAGCTTCCCTCCTCTGCCCTGCTTCGCACCCACATCACACTGGCCGGATGTGAAGGGAATCCACTGCTGACCTTCGATCCATTTTGCCAAGACAGTATTTATCCATATAATTTTATTTCGATTACAGGTTCATCTCTTTGTCACTAAGATTATTCTCTAAGTCTTTTTCAGGTAATGGACCATATACTTCTTTAATATATAACTCTATTACCTGCAAGAATTCTTGGGACCCCATGGGGAGCAATAATTATTTGCTAACCAACTGACTAGCTCGGTGTGGCTTAAAAATCCATCTTTATATTTATATGATAGTTTAAGTGATTTAATGAGTGGCTGTCACTGACAAGGCACTTGGGGACTGTGCATAAAATGACACGATAATGATATAAAAATAAAGCTTCGCTCAGAGATGAACACACAGAACTGCCTTCCATAGACACATTGCCGTTTAGACTAGAGGAAACAATTCTTCCGTTGGTCAAGGAAAGTTGTTTTCATTGATGAAAAATAAGTGAATCTACATTCCCTTTTACTATCTTATTTGAATGCTTGCAAAAACAGGAATCGTATATTATATTCATTTCAGCAATGAATATGCAGGAAGTGCCACGTCCCCTTATTCGGGGATTTTTAAATATTGCAGTCATGTTCATCATGGGGACTGCAGGCTTGTACATTTCAGACAGGCTCATTTCTCAAAGTCATATTTAAATGTCTCAAATGGTACTGTTGCCCTCTCGGGTATTGCACAACGTAAAGAAAACAAAGAAGGTTAACTTTGCAAACTAATAATAATAACAACAAAAGTAAAGAAATGGAGCGGCTGTAGGTATTTCATGTTAGGAAGTGGCGGGATCAGGGAAAAGAAGAACAGAGAATCTGGGGGGCAGCCAAGTTTGCAACAAGAATCCGGATGTTGGCTTCATCTTAGGGCAGGGCGGGGGAGTTGTCCTCTCACTTAAGGATGCTCTGAGAGAGGTACACCATTTTTTTCTCAGTTGCATACTTTGTAGGCAAGTTTCTCTTCTGTTCCCTTCAAAGATCTAAATACCAAATATTGACAATACAGATGGTTACCTGGACTTAAGCACACACAGAGTTTCTTGCCTATGGTTTTACTTCTGGTTTTCATTTTTAGGGTAGTTTCATTCATTTATTCATTTACCCACTCATTCATTTCTTTAATTAAACAATTAGGCAACAAATAACTTATTTTTGGACCATAAGACGCACCTGGGTTTTAGAGGGAAATAGGAAAAAAATTTTGAAGCAAAAAATGTGGTAAAATATTTCATAACATAAATGACATAATATTTCACCAGTGTAAATGTAAACAGAACTCAACAGCAGCATTAACGACCATTATTCCTCCCAAATTGGCAGTGGGTCGGGGGGTAGGGTGCATCTTATGGTCCCAAAAATACAGTACTTATCCAGCACCTACTACATGCTAAGTGTTGCACCTGGTGTTCAGAATACAAGGATGTGTCCTAGCCAGACATTATTTAAATAACCACACGATCGGTGTGAGCACTCTGAAGGAAGAACATGTTTCGGTGGAAGTGTGTATTAGAAGGATTTGACTTAGAGAGGCCTGGGAATGTCCTTGAGGAAGTGACACTGGGCTTATATCTGTTCAGTGAGCAGATGAGCTAACTAGTATAAGTGAGGGGAAGGGGTGGAGAGGGGAGCTCCAGGAAATGGGAACAGCTCATGCGAAGGCCCTGTGGTGGGAGAGAGTATGGCTTGCGTGAGCATTCACATGAAGGTCCGCGTGGCAGGAGTGGAGAGAGCAAAGGCTGTGGGCAGATCCTGGTGGGGCTTACAGGGGCTTCGTCCTTGTCTTAAGAGCAAAGCTGACACACGTGGAAGAACAGGTGGAGGACAGGGAGGGATCCAATTTCACAGTGCGGGTTGTGGGACTCAAGAGACATCCAAGGAAGAGGGTTTTAGAACTTCTGGTTCCTGTAGAAACACAGCCCCTGGTCGGCAGCTTGACTCAATCACGGGCGTCCCCCGACAGCTGTTAGCTGCCTGGCAGGCTGTTCTCCCAGGCCTGAGTGGATAATAGGGAGGATGCTCAGGGATGGCAGAGGGACACGCTCTGGCAGTCCAGATTTGCTGTCTCCTCTGCATACAAGGAGACATTTGGGCAGGAAGGCGGTGCTTGCTGCTCGCAGATCTGAGTGTGTAGCTGTAACGATCTGACAGGGAAGCCAGGTTTCGACGTTAATAGAACACGAGGCACCCAACCAGCTGCCATAATCTCTCCCTCGAAAGGTAATGTGTAGCCTTTGTGAGCTAGGGCTTCCATTTATAACTGGGATTAAAGGCAGACAAATTCAAAATATAAATGATCTGGACTCGATTTATAATGCTAATACTGAAATACATTGCAACAGTGCTTTTCAGAGTCCAGGTATTCAACATTCAGAGTTTCAGAAGATCTGAAAGGAGTATTTTCAATTTGAGCTGCTATCATGTGTAGCATGCTAAAACCCCAGTACACCTTGCAGGGGCAGAAACATTGGCCAGGGCGGGTGGAGGAAGAGACAAGGCAAATATTTCCGGAATGTACCCTGAGACTGTATAGAGCAGGGTTTTCCCACCTTGGCACTATCAATTGACACTTTGGGGTGGCTCATTCTTTGATCTGGGGGGCTGTCCTGTGCGTTGTATAATGTTTATTACCATCACTCCCCTCCACCCATTAGATGTCAGAGTCACCCGACTCCCAGTTGTGACAACCCCAAATTTCTCCGGACATTGCCAAATGTCCCCGGAGACGACACCCCACTTTGGAACCACTGTCACTGACCCATAATTAACAAAGCTGATGCGGTTGTTTTATAAAATAAAAGCAAGGATTGTCAATAGTCTGAAGACTGTTTTGCATAAATATTTTTAATTTTCTGTAGACTGTGGCTAGAGGTTTTACAAATTAAAATCGGTTTTCCTTCTCACACTATTTAGACACAGAGCATGTGCATGGAAATGACTTCAGTGGAGCCTTCTGGGAGACTTCCCACTCTGGGGCAGATCCCTCTCTGTTCATGGAGCAGAATTGAGCTTACGCTTCTGTAAGTCAACTTTGTAATTTTAAGTTTGAAATGCAAAAGCAGCTTTGCCATTTCTTCCTTTGCAGAGGAACAAAAAAGGAATTGGTTGTTGGCATTTTCTATGCTCTGGAGACTTTAACTATTTCTCCACATCTCAGCTTTGGTGGGCAATGGGACGGTGTGAAAAGCTATAACACAATCGTTGGGATGCGTGGCCATAACTTGGAGGAATTGGAAAAGCTCTGTAAAATTTCCCGGGAGTGCAGTGCTTTGACAGGACTCCGACGTCCCCCTCACCTTCTGGCTGGGATGGACATCTCCAGCTGGGGCTGCGGAAACCAAGCAGACCTGACAGTGTTAGACTTTCAGCCTCTTTACCATGCTGTACGTGAGTGACCTTGAAAACTGACAAAGTCTCCTTGCATCGCCACTGTCCTTTTTCTGAAAACAAAAATAAAAGCAGTAGCTGAATCCTTGTCTCAGTGTTGTGAGGTCGACTGGAATCACACTGGGGGACCTGGCGTTGTCATTCGAGGAGTGTTACTCTTCACCTTGGTGCGCCCGGGGCTTTCCCAGTGTTTTGCCTATTACTTATTGTCAAGTTGGTTAGGTAGGCAGATGCTTCTTTTACAGAAGTGAAGATGCAGAATTTAGAAATGTCACAGAAGGACCTGCTAACCAACCTAAATTGAAATCTGGTGAGCTAAGGTTGGGTATAGACAAGTTTAAACTTATGTCTATACAAAATATATAAATTATATAAACTAACTATATATGCAAAATAAGTTTAAGCTCATCTCTAATACATGTAGTTATTTGCTCTCTCTATATAATATATAATATAGACTCAAATTATATATGTATATATGTATAAACTAGACAAAGCAAATATTCTCTGATAGATTCCAAATGTGAATTACAATAAAATACTACCTGAAATATTATTCCAAAGCTTATGTGGTTTGGAAAATGTTTGATCTTTTAGATTTAGAAGGTATACGCCATAGCTACTAAAAAATGTGGATGGAGTCAGAAAACTTAGCTGGTGTGCATGTCAGAAAGCCCTAGAAAGCAGTCACTCCAGGCAGCCTGCATGTCTATTAGGGGGAAAGAATGTATTCACAGCCCCTGAAGGAATATGGAGACAGGACTTGTTTTGTTTTGTTTTGTTTTGCGGTCTGTGCTGCTGGAAGCAGCAGGATTTGGACAGGAAATTATTGGTGCGTTTGCATTAAGGCTGGAGACTGATCCTCGGCTAATGTTGACATTAGTCAGCTAAACCGAGTTAGTCCGGCGGGGGGGGAAAGGAAGTGAGAGCAGGAGACCAACGGCTCAGAAAATGGAGCGTGATTGCGGAAACTTCCAGTGGCAGCAGTAGATGTGTGTCTTACGAAACAGGGCGGGAGGAAGAGACCTGTGCCTGTTTCGATCCTGACACCCAGCAGTGTGTGCCCTGAACAGTAAGGCTTTCATTCCTGGGCAGAATGACACTGGTCACCCCACATTTATGGTGTTTGCAAAGCACTTCCCCAGCCACCATTTCATGTCATCCTCAGGACAATCCCGAGAGTGGCCGTCATGACTTTCGACAGATAAAGCAGCTCGGAAGGGTCAAGCCACTTTCTCAAAAGCCTTGGTGGCGAATTAGTGGAGAACCAATTCTATCCCACACACCAAGTTGTTTCTCTTTGGAAATAAATAAGTAAGTAAATAAAATAAATGAAAGAAAAACTGAAAGCCGTCAGGATTCCAGGTGGAGTTGGAAATCAATTAGAGTGGTTTTGTTTGCTTTTTAAAAAAGTTTCTTCCCTTCCAGCACATCTCCCTTCCCCTTTAAATTTAATTCCCTGCTAGTGGTTTGAGTAAGGTCATTTTTCACTTTAAAAAGGTAAGGAAACCTGTCTTCTTGTTAATCAACTTCTCTCCCACACTGAAACCTTCCGCAGGTCAGCTGGCCAAATCTCAACATTAGCTGCTGGCGATGCGTCGCTGGGTGATACAGACATGGACACACACGTGTCGTGGTTTCAGTTACCATGATCTCTCCAAGGGCCATCTCGGCCTCCTACACGTGTGGGTTCCCATGCACTGCCTTTAAGACACACTGGACAGAAGTCTGTTCCTGTAACTGATGGACAGGTCTTACTTAGCCCAGAGGCAGGAATCTTTCCATGACAAGGTGGCCGCCCTTCTCACTCTGAGCCACGCCCCTCACTGCATCTAAACAGCTGCCACTCTCACTTCTTCTTTTTAAAACTCTCTTAAGCGTTCTGTTTGTTTTTGTCCTCCACTGATTCGGACCCATTTATCCTTTCCAGAGAGATGTTGAAGCCATTTGTGTTACAGGGTTTTGGGTTTTTTGTTGTTGTTGTTTTTTTCATTTTGTTTTGTGCTTTCCCCGTGTCCTATCAACAGTGCGGTGAGAGTGCAATTTTAGGAACTCAAAACATGTCTAAACGCACCTGAGTAAATATTATTGCTCCCCGTTTGGCATTTGACCTTCGCAGTCTCATTTTATGCAATGCCATAATTGATGTTCTTGTTTTGAAATACTTCCCAAGTTTGACTTTTGTCTTGAAGGCAGTATTTTTTAAAAATGTACCTCATTCAACTGTCTTCTAATAACACTCTCCCTCAAAATATAGGGGGTTTCTACGGTAATTCATAGCTCTTTATGGGGTTGCCTATCTGTCTATCCACCCACCTATCTACCTACCTACCTACCTATCATTATCCATGTAAACTAGAACTGCTTACTCTGGAGGTGCCAGGACAGGTTAGCAGAGCACCTGCTAGCCCCCGGAGGTAGTCTCTGGTGAGCATCGCATGGGATCACCTCGCCACAGGGAGACATCCAGCCATGACTCACTAACACGCTTGGCCTCTTATAGAATAATTTTGCTGCCCCTCCACTTCACTCAGACTTGAGAGAGTTAAATTATTTAATATGTTTGCAAAGTACATGGAGTTCCCTAGAGAAAGTGTGCCACGTAAATATCTATAAATGAATAATTAATTAAAGTTGAAACAGATTACTTGGTGAGTTCTTCCTTAACTGCCCCATTTTGTTAATGAGGTGTTTTGAAGTCACAATCCAGTTTTGCTTTCTTGCCACCTCCTCCTTTCTGCCGCCGTCTCCTTCCTCTTCACGGTTTCCTTCTGTTTAATTCCTTCTCCCTTCTGTCAATTCTATCAGTGCCTACCATATTGCAAGCACTCAGTCACTCACAATGATTTAGCGCCAGATCTGTAGGTAAAAGCCTTCATTAACTTCAACAGGCGTCATAAGCTCCTCAGAACTCTAGGGTGAGATTAATAATTAGATAATGATTCTCATGTGCTGTGAAAATGAGACGCCGGGCTCATGAAATGCTGAGCACGGTGTGGTGATCAGTAGTCGAGAAAACCCTTGTTAACTGACCCCTTTTCCCTGATCTGCTTCAAGTAAAACAAGAGATCCTGATGCTCTAAAAATTAATGTAAATGAAATCAGATCCCTTCTACAACCTCCACTCCTCCCATGGGCTAGAACAAAAAGAAAGGGGGTTGCAGTAGCACGGCGTGGTTTGGGGGTTCGTTGGCCTGACGTTCAGGGAAGAGCAGGCTAATTGAGATCGGGTTTGAAGGAGCGACATAATTGTTTATTGGATGTTGACATCCAAATCTTAGTTATTCCTTTACTGGAGATTAAGAGGAATTAGGGAAGAATTCACATCCGTCCTGCTACACCTGACCCAGTTTATTTATGCTGTAATCTTACTTTTGAGCATGATAGGTAACATGAGCTGCTCTTATCAATTAATAGCTGAAGAACAATGTAGATTTCAAGTTCATTGTAAGAAGTATTTATTGTAAAGCACTACAGAAATGAAGAGATGCTCTCTGTTATGCTGGGGCGTGGGGTAGGGAGGGGGCAGGGGGAGTTCCGAAGATAATTTCTTTTCTTTCTCTCTTAAGAGTTTGAAGTACTGTGCAATCTTGGATTTTCTAGTGACCTGTGTTAAAGCCCTGGGGCTAAAGCAGACCTATAATGGATCTATTTCTGAGCTGTTCAGCAGTATTGGAGTTTAAAACAGCACTCATGGTGGGTGCATATAATGAGGCCAACGCCTCCTTCTGAATCCAGGAAGCCACTGGTCACAGCCCTGTGCAGCGTCTCCAAGTACAGAGGAGAGCAAGCGCTTCCTCAGCTCACTTCCAGAAGACACAGAGGTCGCTTTCGGGATATGAGACAAGGGTCAGTAAAAAACTCTGCCCTCGCCCCTCAAATCTCCGTGCCCTGCTTTGCCCACCCTTAGCTCCATCCCACTTTCCATGACCTGAAATTCACTTCTCTGGATTAAGGGATTGTTCCACGTTCAAATACCTCTGGGAGGCATAACACATTCTCTTTACTAGTCATTAATAATTTAGTGTTCATTCCACAAACATTTGTTGTTTGCTGAATTTATTCATAACATGAATTCATTAGAGGCAGGGAGTGAGCAGGCGTGTTGGAGTCCAATGCTGCCTTTCTGCTGGTAGCGTCACCCCTCCGAACCTCGGCTGGCACACCCAGAAAAGCAGGGGACAGATGGAGAAACCTTCCAAGTTGCTTGCAGTCCCAGTACTATCTCCTTCTAAGACAGCTGTGGGAATGGGCACGAGCCAGGCAGCGATGGATAAGATGCCCATGAGAGACAGAGACATGATGGAATGGGCATGGAAATTCACCAGAAGGCTCAGGGTCTTTGGTCTGCTTTGTGTCAGCCTGAAGCCTTGGGTCCAGTCTCCAAGATTCAGCATGGAGCCTGGCACACAGGTAGGTACCCTATAATGTTGGATTCAAAAGTATAGGAAAAAGGACACCTGTATAGTTTCCTAGGGCTGCCAGAACAAACTACTCCAAACTGGGTGGCTTGAAACAAGAGAAATTTATTGTCAGATATAGTTCTGGAAGGACAAGTCCAAAGTCAAGGCATTGGTGAAGCCATGCCCCCTCTGAAGCCTCTAGACAAGGATCTCTTCTTGCCTTTTCCAGTTTCTGGTAGCCCAGGTGCTTCTTGGCTTGTGGCAGCAAAACCCCAGTTTCTGCCTCTGTCTTTACATGGCTGTCTTCCCTGTGTTCACACGCTGTCCCTCTGTGCATGTCCATGTCCAAATTCCCATCCTCCTATAAGGACCTCAGTCATATCAGATTTGGGCTCATCCTATGGTCTCATCCTGACTTGGATACATCTGCAAAGATTCTATTTTCAAATAAGTTCATATTCCTAAATACCAGGAGTAAGAATGCAATCCAACCCATAACTCACAATGAACGGAACGTGGGTGTGACAGCTCTCGATGACTGATAAGTGTTTATGCAAATGTAGGACAAGGGCCTCAGTGTGGCCCTTTCTCCCAACCATTAGACTGCCCACGACGAAGAGTTTCAGCATCAGGACTGTGAAGTCCAGTTTAGGGTGTGAAGACCAATGAAGGGGAAGATTATAGAAAATGAGGTCAAGGGCACAAAAAGACGAAGTTTACTACCTTTACATGGCTGCCTAGACCTTGTTCAGGCCCCGAGTGAGGTGACCTCAAATACCTGTGTGCAAACCCAGACATCCCGAAATGGGGCCAGCGGGCACGTGATGCCCATTCTCAAGGCCACACTGGAGAGAATGGAAACAACCGGCCCACACTCATCTTTATGTCTCTCATTATCTAGGCTCGGATGATCATTTGATGAAGAAAAGCTTTAGCGAGCCCCAGGAAAGTGGTAAGCATCACGCTATTCAGAAGACAGATACGGTCTCCAACCTCCAGGGCTCGGGTTCTAAAAACACCAAGACAGTCATGTGTGTGTTGGGTTGGCCAAAAAGTTCATTTGTTGTTTCCGTGCGATGGCTCTAGCAGTGCTTAGTTGTCTTTAAATTCATATGAGACAATTTTGTTAGATTCTGTTGTGACAGCAATCAAATCAGTGTGCGTTTAAAAAAATTTATCAAACCCTGCCTGGTGTGGCTCAGTGGATTGAATGGCGGCCTTCAAACAAAAGAGTCGCCAGTTCAGTTCCCAGTCAGGGCACATACCTGGGTTGTGGGCCAGGTCCTCAGTTGGGGGTGTGCAAGAGGCAACCACACACTGATGTTTCTGTATCATTCTCACTCCCTTCCCCTCTCTCTAGAAATAAAGTATTTTAAAATTTTAAAAAATGTATCAAATTGGTGAATTTTTGTGTAGCCATTTTAATGTTGAAGATAGGAGATAATAAACAACATTTCGGCCGTATTATGCTTTATTATTTCCAGAAAGGTAAAAACACAACTGAAATGCAAAGAAAATGATGTGTGCAGAGTATGGAGATAGTGCTATGACTGATCGAATGTGTCAGAAGTGGTTTGCAAAATTTCGTGCTGGAGATTTCTCAGTGGACAATGCTCCATGGTCGGGCGGACCAGCTGACATTGGTAATGATCCAATCGAGACACTAGCTAACCGCTCGGGAGATAGCCAACATGCTCAAAATATCCCAATCAATGAAGTTATTGGTGAAAACAAAAAATGCATCTTATTTTATGGAAAAAACCATATGGACTTTTTGGCCAACCCAATATTCTATCTTTCTTTCCTTTCTCTTTTTGGGGGCTACCACCAGGGAAGTATTGCATTCTAGTTGATTAGGAACCACAGTCTAAATTTCAATTCCAGGCTGAATAGTGATTTTTTTTTCCTGAAGGTTTGAATAAATCATCCAATCTGCTTAAGTTTCAACTATATTCAGCATTTCTATTTTAAGCACTAGTTTGGGCCACTTAGGACTCTGGAGTCACCAAACCCTTTTGTGACTTAATTTGGGATGAGAACTAGGAAGGAGGCAGAAGATCCCCTGAGAACCAGACTGGAGAAAATGGGCCTGAGCTACAGCCTGAAAGATTTGGGCAGGTGCAAGGGGTGTTTTCTTGTTAGTGATGACTGCAATTCCTTGGTTTGCAAAACTGTAACTTTGGTAAAGATAGGAGAAATTTTCATGGAAGGATGATCATTCAGTTTTTACTCTCTTTAGACTGCAAAGGAGATAAGTCAGATAAACTATCCATTCAGGTAAAGCATTGTACTTTGAGATAATTAAGTATGTATAATCCACCCTGCTCCCCTTTTCACTTTGAATGCCAGGAAGCTCAAAGCTAACTATACCATTTAGTTAAAATGTTAAATATTAGTCTAGGGCACAGTTTCAGTTAGCTCTTGCTGTGAACATACTACCTCCAAACTTAGTGGCTCAAAACAACAATGTATTTTTGCCTTTCATGGTTCTGTGAGCTGACAGGACCCAGCTGAGCAGTCCTTGCTTGGGAAGTCACATGCAGCTTCAGTTGGATGGTGGCTGGGATTGGAACCATCTACAGGTCCAACTATGCTAGATGTTAGAGGGTTTACTCATTCCCATGTCTGGCAGCCAGGCTGGGAAGGCCGGCATGGCTGGAGGCTGGCCTGGTAGTTCTCTCCCTCCACGTGGCTAGCTTGAGCTTTCTCACAGTTCACACATGGCAGGTGGCTTCGCCCAGGGGAAATACCTTCCTGAGGGTTATAATGGGAGATGTGGCTTATGGGTGGGGTTTACGCTACCACATAAACATCCTTCTGTTCTTTATGGTCTTACCAGGGACGTTATTTTCTTTATGAGCCTTTTATGAAAGCAGGCAAGTATGAATAATATACAAACGAGGCTTTACTTTTGTCTAGGGATTGATACTTTACCATGCTGCCTTGCCTGGCCTTCACAACACCATGGAAGTGGGCAGACTGGTGACCTTATTCCTGTTTGTATAGACCGGGAGGCTGAGGTTCGAAAGGATTAGTGAGCTGCCTGAGGTAACACAACTGAGAAGTGGAGGACTGGGCCCTCAGCAGGTGTGTCTGATACGACGACCTATGTCCTCAAGCACCTGGCAAAGTGCTGATGAGACCGAGGTCTGAAATCCAGGTGTGACTCCCCCACACGCTGCACAACGCCTGCTCACCTCGCCTGCACCTCCTTTCGCAGCAGCAGCCCCGGTCAGGGCTGTGACCTCGAGCCCTTGAGCAAAATGCCTAATCCAAAGGGGCTCTGCCACCTCTAGGACATAGATCTGAGCCGTTCCAGTGACTCAGTCTCCTCACCTGTAAAATGGGGCTGCTGCTGCTGCTGTCATAAGGATGCAATGAATTAGAGTAGTACTTGATGAGAACTTTAGAAAGAAATCTCTCAGGAAAAGCTGTAGGGATAAGTAGCTACCCAGAGAATCCTGCTCTAGCTCTACCTTCCACGTGCTTTTCTTGATTTTATTTGGACCTTGCTAAGCGTCCACAGAGGCACAGATGATCTCAACATTTCGTTCTACTTGACATTGCATATGACCGATAGACCGGAAGCCCTAACTCGATGTGAGTGTTTGCCTGTGCACCTGGTTTCAGGGGCAGGATGCAGCTACAAAACACTGTTGGGGTTTGTAGGCACAACTGGCGTTCCCCAAGCTGTCACAGGCACTCACTCTCTCCCCTCAGTTATTTACAGTGACATTTCCTCCCTCGGCGCCCTGCTGCGCTCCACTCTCACTCTCTGTCCCGAGTGAGTCTGCACATTCACACACAGCTTCTCTCCATTCCACTCCTTTTCACACGAGGGCTGTTCTCAACACACTCACCCAAAGATTTCTCTCCACCCACGGACACATGCCCTTGACCTTCTGCCTCCCGGTATAACCTCCTTCCTCAGACCCTCAGTATACAGAATTCAGTGCTCACTGAACCTGAAATGTTCCCCGCCCATCCCAGGAGCCCCCAGGGATGGCAAGAGAAGTTTCTACAGCCATCCCAAGGGCAAGATGCAGACCCGTGTTTGAGTGGGGAGGCTGTGGGCACCTGGCTGCACCTGCTCAGGGGTGTTCAGCTCACAAATCTCTTTATTAGCAGCCAGAGAGGGAACTGCCCCGCTGCCCACCTGGACACAGCACAGAGCCTGTGTGCAGCCTGACAGCATCCAACAGCCACTGCTCCAAGGACACGTGCTGCTGACACGAGACAGGGCTTGGCGAAGGGAAGCCACCTGCCTTTTCCCAGCTCAGGCTGGGGAAGGAGCGAGCTGGAGATGCACCTATTCAGGAAGGCAAAGAGCCAAAAATAACCAAGAGCAACATCATTTCATCTGACAGGCCCAGAAATACAGCTCGGAGCATACCAGGGTTATGGATAGAGTGACTCTTGGACCTTCAGCATTCCTTTAGAAACACCCAGAAAAATTCTCAGGTTCCACAAGAGCACCCATCCCCTCTTCATTATGGCTTTTCAGAGCAAGGACTCTGTGGCCCATACACAGGGAGTGTGCAGAGTCAGGCACTTGTGGCTCAAAAGACAGAGTCTGGGGACCAGGACATGAGGATGGTACCCAGTAGAATACTCTAAGGAAGGCAGAAATAGGAAGTAATTGGCTAATATGGAGGCTGCAGCCAGACAGGAAGTGGATTTGGGGAGAGTAAAGCCTAGGTATCATGAGAAAAACGGAAGCCCTGCACACTGCTCTCGGCGTGCGGGGTGTAGCCAGACCTGAAGGTCACCCTCGGCAGGGAAGGAAGGGCCGAGGTTTTCCCATCGAGATGGAAAGTGTGTGGTCTGACAGCAGTCTTCTCTTCTATTTCTGTTTTATTCTCTTCTGGTTTGATGTAAAAGGCAAATGTCACAGTTCATTCATCTTTGTTCTGAATATCTGAAATTGCAGAAAGGGAGGAGGGGGCGGGCGAGAGGATCCTGAGAACCCTGACTGTGGAAGCACATGGAGGAGATAACCACGAATAAAAAAGGAAAAGAAGGAAGGAGGGTAAGACGGGAGACAGGAAGAATGGAAGAAAACATGAAAAAGGAAGATGGTGGATTCTATTTTATTTAGTGAATAAGAACTTCTATATACTGCATGCAGGGAGTACACGGAGCTGACTAAGAAGCAACCTCTGGCCCCTGCTGGTGTGACCCAGCTGGCTGGGCGTCACCCTGCAGACTGAAAGGTCACCAGTTCGATACCCAGTTGGGGCATGTGCCTGGGTTGCAGGTGTGGTCTCAGGTTGGGGAGTGTACGGAAGGCAACTAATCAATGTGTCTCTCTCGCATTGATGTTTCTCTCTCTCTTTCCCCCCTCTGTTACCCTCTCTCTAAAATAAAAAATAAAGAAAAAAATTTAAGAAACAACCTCTGCTTTCAAGGCGCTTACAGTCTACTTGTAGGAGGAGAAGAGGCCACCACAGTGAACGAAATATAAAGCAGGACCAGCCAGTTGCCACAGGTGCCTACAGGCAGTGCTCAGAGGGGCAGAGAGAAATACCAGTGAAGTGTGAACCTGAGGTCGTGAGGGAAGGCTCCCTAGAGCTGGTGGCTTTGCCAGGGCGCCAGCCGTTCATGCAGGAGGGAAGTGGGAAGAACAAGTGCTTCTTATAAGCAGTGCCCTCCCTTCCCCTCCTGCAACCCCTAGAGGTCAGTTGTCTCCATAGGGTCACATCTTCTACCCTATGCATCCTTGGTCCCTACAAATGTGGTTTCCAAGTATCAGCATGGACAGTGACCATCCAAAGGTACATTACCACTAGTGCAGAGCAAAATGAAACAAAGACCAGTTAGGAGTTTTTCTACAAGCAAATTACACACAATTTCAAGGATTGTCTTTTATTCTGCTACTAGGTCTTTTCTAATTTTTGGATGGTAGAAATGCCCTGACTTTTTAAAGAAATAACATTGACAGAAGATACTGTAAGTGTATCTGGAAGTTGATTTTGCTTGTTTGAAGTTCACAGTTGGCCAGCTGCATTGGTCCCTGAGATGTACTGATTCTAAGCCATGTTAGCATCGGAGAACTGTGGGTCTAAGACATCATGCAGTGCCCGCCAAGGCGAGCAGATGCAGTGCAGGTTCTGCTTCATCTCTTCAGCCCCTTCCCCTCCAGACCCCGGGGGCTTTGCTACTGAGCCTCCCTAAGGGAGGTCCCGTCCTCCCCAGGACCCTGTTGCCTGTGCCCTCTTCCTTGTTGAGGTGCGGAGTGCAAGGGGACGTGATAAACTGACTCACTTAGGCAGTAACGAGAGATGCCAGATTAATACAATCTCCCCAGGGGCCTTCATATTTTAGTGAAGTATTAAAACTCAAATCAAACCGATGCATGACGATGGTGGAATTTTAAGCCCTTCCACATTACAATGAGAAGCATGGTATTTTTAAAATAAAGGGCCTTCTTCTGAAATCAGACCACACCCTTCAAATTACTGACACAAGTGGCAAGAGAGGCAAGAGTGATAGCGTTCTGTCCCTGGATCAAATGCCACACTGCACTGTGAACATTAATCCCCACCTTCTCTTTTTCTGGCCCTCTCTAATACAGAATTAATCAGTCATTACTGTCACCCCCTGCCCTGGGCCACAGAGCAACCTGCAGGTGGCTTTAGAGAACCAAAGCGTATTTTAAGTCAGTTTTCTGCATTCCTGTCACTCTTCCACCCCGTGGAAAGGGATGGTCCTGCCACCTCTGGGCTCCTGAGGCCTGGGGTAGTGCCTGCGCACAGTAGGAGTGCAATGGAAGATGAGCAGGTGAGAGACTGGATAGGCCATGTTAAAAATAGCCCAGTCCCCTACAGGGGGCCCTCCACACTGACCACGGTTAGGCAGATCCAATCCCTGAAAGCTCACAAGGCTTGAAAGTCTACAAGTCCGTGAATCCTGATTACAAACAACCTGAGGGAACCACTCCGTTCCCTGAAGACCAGCCAAGTCCAGGTGCAACGAAGGAGAGAAACTCTGCGGAACCACCCAGGAACACCAGTGGAAACCCCACAGATATTGTGACGCCCTGTTCTCCCAAACTGGCCAACAGTTTTCCTGCCCCATACATTAAAAAGTAGCGTTGCTATTTGGCCCCACAGGAAAAATACAGGCACGCTCTCTGCTGAAGTCACTGTACCCTTTATCACCTCACACACTTGATAGAACAAAAGGTTTTCCACGCCACACAGGAGCATTCGAGTTCTTTGGGCCTGCAGAAATGGGACAGGGCAGTGGTGACATCTGTCAAACAAGGAAACCCTCAAATGCTTCCACGGGTGACTACTAGGTGTGATAGGTGACTGCTAGGTGTGGCAGGAGCAGAAGCAACCCTTTCCCATAAGCCATTGCTTCTGGAAATAGGCCCTGCGGACCGGCAGCACTGGCATTACCTGGGAGCTAGTCAGGAAGGCAGCTTCTCAAGCCCCACCCAGGATCCACCCACTCGGAAATTCTAGCGAGGTCCTCCAGCCACAGGTGTGTTCACAAGCTCCCTGGAACATTCGGGTGCAGGCTGGAGTCTGAGAACCACTGACAGAAGGTGTCACCTTGTGCTGAGTGACTCTGGGCGGAGAAGAGCCTGACCCAGGGCCACGGCTCTCGGGTGACCTAAGAACACTAAGGGATGATTCCGCGGAGGAGCTGAGTGAGGCCAAGCCTGTAGTGAGAGGGCCGAGGGAGTACCCAGGCCCAGGGCATTCCGAAGCTGGTCAAACCCAGCTCTGGGCATCTCATATTCACCACCGGCCTCTGCCAACGCCTTTCGGGACTTGACCTACTGTGGTAGCACCTCCACAGGGAGAGGGCTGTGTCGTCTCAGACTCCCAGGCTATTATTAGTTCCAACCCGCACAAATCCACCAGTGCCAAAGGGAAGGTTTTGCTAACTTTCGAAGGCAGCTTAACTGTTTCCGGGCAGCAGCCACGGGCCCAAGCAATCGCCTGAGGCGCTAGGCAGAACGGTGCCCTTCCCTGAGCGCCAGGGCGGGTCTAGAGCTGGGGGTCCGTCTTTGGGCTGAGCGGCCTGTGGACAACCTCTGGTCAGCGAGCAGCCAGTCGCAACCTCCGTCCCCAAAGCCAAGATGTGCCTGGATTTTATTTTAAAGCTGTTTGTGCACTTGGAGAGCCTCACCCCTCTCATTTGGGACTTGAGGACAATTGCATTGGCCTAATTAATTCATTTTCCTTTCCGTCCAAAGTGGAGCCGGGGCACATGGATACAAATTAAATACCAATCCGCTTTGGGCGCCGATACTCTGAACAATTAAAACAAAGAGCGCGGCGGCTGGGGCGGTGGCAGCACCGCACAAAACCCTCGGGAAACATCCAGAACCTGCCGCGACCCAACGGGAAGGGTGCGGTGCAACCCGGGCTAATAATGCACCAGCAGGAAGGCTGCCCCACCCCTGCAGGTGGACAGGTGGAGGTTGGCAGGGGTCAAAATCCATCCCGAAGGGCCAGAAGCTGGGTCGGCGCGCGGCGCAACTCCAGGGGGCACACTCGCCCAGCGCCCAGCGGGAATGGCGCCCTTGCCAAAAAAAAAAAACCACACACACACACAACCGAACAAAACCCATTGCACCGGCGGGAACTGGGCTGCGCGCCCCGCAAAGGGAGTGGGTGGGACTGGGAAAATGCCGGAGGGAGGAATAGAAGGAGATTGGGAGGGAGAAAAGGAGAAAGTGAAAAAAAGGATGGGAATCGGAAGAGAGGTGAGAGAGGAAAAGCGGAGAGGGAGAAAAGGGAAACGTAGGGAGGGGAGAGGCTCGCGGAAAGGAAGAGCGGGTAAGGGGGGCGGGGGAGGAGAGGGAAGAAAGGGAAAGGGGAGGCGGGCCCGGGGCAGCGCTACCCGGCGGGGGGGGGGGGGCGGCGGCCGGAGGGCGGGACCGGTCCGTCCCCACCTGCTCGGGCTCCGGCAGTCGGGAGGGTGGAATCCTGGTGGCCGGAGGGAGCGGCCGGGAGGCGGGCTGGGCAGGGAGCAGAGGGGAGGGAGAGGACGGGGACTGGGAGGTGGGGAGGAGCCGGCGCTCGGCTGGGGCTGCGGGGGCGGCGACGGCTCGGGCGGCCGTGGCGGCGGCGGGTCCGGCGGCAGCGGCGGCGGCAGGTGGCCCCGCGCGCGGCAGCCGGCCCGGCCGGGGGCGGGCGGGAAGGTGGCGCCTCGGGCGGGGGCCGGTCCCTGCACCAGGTGACCTGTTCCGGCCCGGATCCGGGCGGCCTCGCCATGAAGCGGCGCGGCGCGTGGCTCGGGCGGCCGCGGCAGCAGCAGCAACAACCCCTGCCGCCCGCGGTCGGTCCCCGGGCGGTAGCCATGACCCCCACGAGCGGCGGCGTCCCCCAGGACCTCGGCAGCCGCCCTGCCTGCGCGCTGTTCCTGCTCTGCTACCTGGTGAGCACCGGACCCTGCCCGGGTCCTCCCTTCCGCGCGGGGCCTGGGGGACGCGGGTGGAGGGGCCGGGGACCTCCGCTAAGCGGAGTGGGTGCGGTGTTGCTAGTTTTCTCTTCTCCTGGCTGCTGTGCCCCGGGCGCTCCCGGCACCTGGGATGGGTAGCGGAGGCGCAGAGAGCAGTGCGTGGACCGGACTTGCGGCGCTTCGCTCTCTCGAGTCTCTTCGTTTCCCTCCCAGACTCGCTCCAGACCGGAGTCCGATTCCCCTCGAGGCCGGGCCGGTCCCCCACTCCACCTGGGATCCTCGCTAAGCCGAGTTCCTAACCCACCCCACTGCGCACCGCTTTCCAGCCCCTTCCCTACCCGTCCTGGGCTTCCCTCACAGTCTTCTCGCAGACCCTTTTCTCCTCGTGCCTAACTTCTCTTTCTCTCCGCGAATGGCACCCGCCTCCACCCTCCCGCGAGTTTCCACCCTGTCGTCAGGACCCCGACCCTTCTCTGCCTTGCACTTGGCGGTGGATCTCCCGGGTCCAGAGCTCTTCGACTCCTCCAGGGCCGCTCCAGCCAAGTTGCCGGTGCCAGACAGAAATCTAGTTCCTAACGAGCTTGCCGCCAGAGTGGTGACTTTAGCTGCGTCTTGAACGTTGTCATTTCTGAGAATACGTTTGGGTTAATGCAAGTCAGTCACAGTTTTCACACTTCTTGGCTGCTGTTTTTAGTCATCAACTAAATGGCAGTAACCTATTTGTCAAGAGCAACTCATTTAAAATACCAGAGTCACTTAGATCCTCAGAACAAGGTGGGAGAAATATCTCTCCATTCCTTTGATGGCTTTTCTTCCTTATGCCTTGAGTTCTAAACAGCAGTGAATTTACAGAAGGCGGCACCCTTCCTGTCCAGCCCACCTTATGTCCCAGGATCCTGCAGGGCCCTTGGGTTATCTCGCCACATATCACTGCACATAAATGAAATGGAAAGTGCTGAATCATGAAACTGATGTAATAGGAAATTCACAGAATGTGAAAAAAAATGGAGCAGTGTCATTGTCCAGAATTATTTTCATTTATGTGGCATTGTCGTTATTTAGAGTGCTTCTTCTCAGGAGCTCAAAACTCCTTAGGAGACACTGCAGGACTTAGAATTTGATTCCAAGGAAATTTGCCACCCGGCAAGTTTCTTTGAACATTCTTGACTTCTCGGGTGTTTCATTTCTTTGAAGCGAGGTGGGGAGTGTGAAAAGGCAAGTTGTATTTCTGCTTTTGCATCCTACCTGTTGAGCAATCTATGCTTTTCTTTGTATTTCCAAATTATCCAGTACAAAATTCTGTGGTTGGATTTACTTCATATTTTTCATAAGAAGTTGTCGGTTAACATGAATGATTTTTTCACCCGAGAGATGTTATTATTTAATATTTATGCCACAGGGTTACAGCACACGGGCCTGCACGTAAAACTGCCATCGGGTGACAAGGCTCCAGTTTAAACAGAGGTACCCTGTCCGCAAGGCCCTGGTTACCCACAGAGGCAGAAATGATGGAGTAGGGTGTTCGGCAAAACATTAATGTACAAGTGGTCTGGAAAGTTCCACATGGAAATCTTCACACCTGGCAAAAAGAGACCACTTCTTGACAGTTCCGAGAACTCAGACTAACCAGACCAAAGTCTAGAGGCCTCCTGGTCGGTGGGAACAGAGACAGATGGTGGCCCAGGTATTCGAGTCTGGTGTGGACCAAGGGGATCTGAGAGAACGTGGCACAGAGGTGAAACGACGCTGTCGGGCACATTGGACTGAGGTAGGGAAGTGTGAGGTTGGGCTCCAGAAAGGGGGGTTACAGAAAACACTGCCGTGTGGGGAATAACTAGAGCATGGATGAATGTCTTGGCAGAGGGACGGAATGGGTTTGGAACCGACACGGAGAGGGAAATGTCAGTGCCTCCCGACTCCGCATTTCCCTTCAGGGGGATGTCACGTATGCAACTGCAAAAGAAAGGCTTTCATAGCCAGGAAAGCCGTTTTCCAATTGAATGAGAAGCTTTTGCAGAACCCAAGGAAGCAAAAGTGTGACTGGGAAGGTGGGCCTACCCCCAACCTCCCGACCCCACCGAGGTCTAGCCACTTGTTAGGGATTTTGCTCTAGAGGTATGTGCTACCTGAGATACTAACAACAGGTAAGGAAGGCTTCGTTGACCTTGGAGAGGTTTAGCCTGTGAATTGGGGGAATTGTAAACATCTGTCTGAAAAGCATGAAACAGCCAAGAAGAAAATGATAATTGCATGCATTCTGCTCATCAAGGAATCCTTCCGAGAGGAAGTGTGATCAGTCTGTGGAGGGGGCGGGGGTGGGCAGGCAAGTGAACGGTAAGTGGAGGTTGAGCAGAATAGCTAGGATCTCAGGAGTATGTAGACCCTAGAGGAAGAAAGCTATCCCATAATTTGGAAGGCTAAATCATAATAGTAATAATAATAGCGCTAAGTTGTTTATATGCATTATCTAATATTAATTTTAGCCATGACCATCTGAGGCAGGAGCTATTATGATTCCCCGAGGCTCAGAGAGGATAAGTAACTTGTTCTGGGCCACACAGGTAGCCCACCATTGAAACCCAAATCTACCTATTCCAGGGCCCCAGTTCTCAGCCATGCTAGCCACTTGCCTTCTGGATTTTGCTTCTCGTAACCTTCCCCTCATGCATAGATGCATGGGCCATTAGCAAAGCTTTTGCAATTAGCAGCTACTGTGCAATTGGCCAGGATGTGAGGTCATGTCTAAAGTAACCTAAAATATACAAAGCAGGAAGCACAGGCCACAGAATAGAAGCAGGATGTTAAAGACAAAGATTAAACCAGACATTATTTGCCATCCGTGATGGAGAGATAAGAGCGGGTCTTTATACGGTCCAGGAGCAGCTGGTTGGCAAAGTTTAGCACTTGAGTTTGTTTGAACGTGTGTCCAAGTGTAGAGCTGAGTGTGCCTGGGAGTCCATTCCAAAGCCGATTTTCTGTGATTTGGCCACCAATTCCCAATTTGTGTGGTCCCCACCGACCTCCTTATTCACAAAGCTTTCTGAGAGCAGCTTTCTGAACAAGGCAGTCTGTGAGCCCCTACCCTCTCAGGAAGCATGCATCCTGGAGCCAGGGTCCAGGGCGATGGGCTCCTTCTCCATTGGCTGGGACAGAGTAACCTTCAGTCACAGCCTAAGAATGGAACTGTGACTGTAGCTAGGATACTGCCAAAGCATGAATAATTGTGACGAGGCCTGAAAGATAAGTCACAGAGTGGTGCCAAGCAGATTTCTGAAGAGATGATCCTTGGTTCTAGCAGCTGCCAGAAAATTCTGAGGTCACCAAAGGTCAAGATGCAGAGAGTCTCCCCAGGGAGGGTGAGGGCCTCACAGGCAAAAGGCAATGAGATCGATTCCCCTGAGCTCACTGGTGCTGAGCGGTGTGGTCCACACAGGGCTTGCTGTGCCCAACAGACCGACCTCTTTGCCATTCTCCTGCATCGTTAACTCTCCTTCCTCCAGACTTGGCCAGAGCATCCTGAGGCTCCCCCAGCCCCATCTGTGACAATGGCACCCGTAGAAGGCAATTTTTGTCCCTCCCGAGCTCTGGTCTCAAAGATACAGTTTTTTTCTTAAATGAGAAAACAAGTCTCACAATGTCTAGTGTTACTGATGGTCAGCTGCAGACGTTAGCCCTCATTAGACAACCACGGACAAAGAAATAAGAGGACATCAGATGTGCAGACGTATGTGAGGATCCTTGGCAGGCGGTGCAGCGACAGTCTGGTGTTGAATTCTCTGTGCTGGCCTTTGGTCATCTCTCTGGAAGTAGCCATGCGTGTCACACAGGACCTGGAGGAGCAAAACAGAGTGAAGGAGCCTCAGTTGTCCCGCTTGTGTGACAGTTGTTATGGACGTTCTGAAATGCAGAGATCCTCCTTGGACTTCACGTCCGCCACCAGCTTTCTCGTTCTTCCGGACCAGAGCCCCTGAAATCTCTCAAGCAATGGAGTTTGCCTCTTGCCTTCTAGCCCTCCTAGTCTCCTTGGAGGACTAGACTTAGAATTCTAGGAGCCATGAACTGGCTGACCAGGAGATGTAGAGAACCGAGGTATTTCGTGAAGAAGATGGATAGACTCAAGTGGACCATAGCGAGCCTACAGTGGATTCAGTGACCCTGTTCCTTGGCGCATCCCGTTCTCCTGAGAAAGGAACTGAGGGGCAGGAGGGCTGTGCAGCATGTGAGGAATGGCTGTGAAGATTCTGACTTGGCAGCTCCTGGCTCCCATCCTCACCCCGAAAAGAGCTGGGGGGGTGGCTCGGCGCAGTGTGTGTGTTTGTGGAAACCATCTTCCCTCCCAAGACACAGGCATAGTGACTCCCTGGAATCTCAGCTGCCCCCACCCCCTTTCAAGACGGGAGTGAGGAAAGTCTTGAGACTCCCTCACCTGTAGCTAGAAAGTGGTGAAGGTGTAGCGGTCAGTGGGTGAGTTTGGGGTGTCATTTGGGGTGTTTCTGGGAGGCAAGAGGAGCACCATGGCTGATCTTGGAGTTAGCAGATGTGGGTTGGAATTTTTGGTTCTGCTGGTTGACCTTTGGCAACTTACTCACCCTCTCTGAATCCATTTCGTTTCCTCAGCTGGAATGCTCTGTCCCTCCCAGGGCTGTTGTGAGGATTAGGTTTGAAGGGGGACATTCGATGAAGTTCTGTGTGACAGGACGAGGTTAAACCTGAGTGGGGACAACCACGCTCATCCTAATGCCCAGCACACGGGAGCTACTCACAGAAACCAAACCAGTCCAAACCCTGGTTACCCTTGTAGGATCTGAGTAGAAAGAAATAGCACATTCAACTACATGAAAGAGGGGAAAGGATCCCGCTCGGTAGGAGTACTGATCGTCATTGTGATGGTGTGTCCCTAGCCAGCTCTCGGGTCTGGGAAGGCGTCCTTGGTGACTCGGAAGTGCTGCCCAAGGCGCATCTGGGTTTTTCAAAGTCCGTGTGACGTCGTCGCCCATTCTGCTTAATGGCGTGCTTTGTTGACATAAACAAAATTTTTGCTTATTTCTAGTCAGCGGAAATTGGAAAAGCAGGCCTTTTAAGCCAATCCAATTACCCCTTTGACCTATGGGAAGTTTGATCCAGCCACCGTGCAGGGAAAGAGCTCGTGAGCCCAGGTTTTGGAGGTGACGGGTGGGGCGGAAGGGGCAGGAGTGAGAAGAACAGGCAGCCAGTTGTGGTTTGTGTATCAGACATACCCACGTGCAAGTGAAAGTGTGAGCGAACTTCCCGCGGTAAGATGTGAATGGTTTAAGATTGCCTAATCTCTGTCCCTTCCTTAGATCACAAGAGGATCGTGTAGAGAAAAGAGCCAACTTTTCCTCAACTCTTTGGAATAAGGGAGGGTATAGAGTTTCTTCTTATTGATTTTGTTTGAAGGAATCAGATGCAGTCATCTTGAAAGAAGTTTAGGTAGTATTGACAGATTTTTTTCCCCTCCATCCGCAAAATACCTAAATTCATCTGCCTCTCAATTCCCAGGCTGAACAGAGTGCATTGAGATCTTCAGTTTGGGGTCTTTTATCATGAACACGCATTAACTGACCCATTTTTTTCTATCGTGAAAAATTTCAGTAAGCACACGATTACACAGAGACAAAGGAATCTGTGTTTTGTGACTGTGTGTGACGCTGTCAAACTTGACTTTGATTAGGGCGTGCTTCTGGGCGGAACAGATGTTCGAGGGCCCAGGCGTCTCTCGGAGCTCGGCTCCGCTGTGTGCAGAGCAGAGCAGAGCAGAGCAGAGCAGGAGCTTCCGAGGTGGGACATCTCTGTGTCTGCCTACACGGCATAGTTTGAGGGGCACGGCAATGTCCCCCTCCAATGTCTTGCTTACAGCTGCAGTGCATTCAGCCTTGGCATTTAAGGCACTGTCTCCACCGGGCTGGTGTGGAAATGCCTAGATGTGGCATCACTGCAGCATTTTGTCGTTATCCCATTAACATAGACGAACTTGCCAGAGGAACAGCAGTCCAAAAGGGTGGAGGGAGAAGACATTTTAAAGATTTGCTTTGTATTTTTGCTGTGGAGAAACGAAAAAGTTCTAGAATGCAGGGTGGTTGTCTGAAGGTCTGGAGGGACTGGATAGCTGGGAGAAGCCCACCCCATGTGGGCGTGGTGGGTGCCAGAATGCCACCTTCCCTGACCCCACTCAAGGTCCCCCACCTCAGCTCTGCCCGCCAGGAGCCCAGTGAGATGCCCTCGGGGAAGGGCTTTTGCGAGGGAGGTTGATGAGGTTGGGGGGGAATAGAGAATGGGTGAGACCCCCCACCCCCCACAAAAGAACTTATGAATGTCAGGAAAGAGTGTTGGGGGGACTTATGGCTGGATCAAATCCTTCAGTTTATATGCAGGACCACCAGGGTACCTGGCAGAAATGCCCATGCCCGGCACTGTATTTCAGCAAGAAACACCAAAAACTGTCTGCCAAGCTGGGGACAGCAGTGACTACACCACGCATTCTGACCTCATAATTTCTAAACAAAGGCATGTCTGGGTAATTTTTAGCTTGTGTTAATGCAACCTGGCATGTGAAAATACCTATGGAGGTTGGACCCGTGTCATGCCTGTAGCTGGAACTCAAGTTAATTGCCTTGTTTTCCTGGCAGGAAACAGCTCACAACCACACACATGACTTGATCCAGGAAATCAGCTTTAGCTTAATCAATATTTAGAGTGTGATGTGTTGATAATCGATGTTGGTTTTGTACATAACAGAGGGAGCCACAACTCACGGGGAAGCAGCTGCCCACTGGCTGGGCACCAACCACGAGATGCCAACTTCCTGCACTGCATAGGAGCCCCTAAAGGACCGCAGGTCGCAGCGCCTCCTCAAGGGGTTTCGACCAGCCTCCTTGGGGCCAGCACACCGGGTCATACTTAGATCACGCTGTCCAGCCCCTGAGGTTGCTTTTCTCTCCCACCCCAGCTGCCACCCATGTTTTCCCCACTTCTCAACTAATCTTTCTGGGTCCAGGCAATGAGATCTCATGGAGATCTAGTTTCTCATCCTGCTCAGATCTTTTTGGAAAGAAACAATAGCAAGATGTCACCACTACCACCAGGGAACCTTAGCAAAATAACAAATCAAGCCCCATCAACAGCGCGTGTTTGAAATTATACCTAATTGGGTCATTCATCTCATTTCTCCTATATGATCATTCCTTTAAAATGCATGCCTTCTGTCACTTTGTGTTCTTCAAAACTCTCTCTGGAACAAAAGTTTCAAAAGCTGGAGCAGTGGTGGGCCAACTGTGGCCCCTGGGGCCATCTAACCGGCCAGCCGCCTGTTTCTGTGAGTAAACCAAGTTGTACTGGATGACAGCCAAGCTCAGTCCCTCACGTGCCGTTGGCAGCTCCTCTCGATGCCACAGCAGAGGTGAGCAGCTGCAATGGGCACCAAGTGGCCCGAAAACCTAAAACACTTACCATGAGGTCCTTTTTTACAGGAAAAGTGCCGACCTCAAGTCCAGAATAGTGCCATCCCATAGAAATATGATGTGAGCTGCAAATGCAAGTCACATATGTAATTTCAAATTTTCTAGTAGCAACATAAAAAAAAAGTATACCGAAAAAGGTGGAATTAATGTTAGTAATATATTTTACTTAGCTCACGGTATCCTGATATCACTTCAGCATGTAGTCGGTATAAAAATTATTAATGAGATACTCTGCATCCTTTTTCATGTAGTTTGTGAAGTCCAGTGTGTATTTTATACCAACGACCCACCTCGGTTTGGACCAGCCATATTCTGAGTGTTTAACGTGGCTCCTGGCCACTGTCTTGGATTGCATGTGTCCAGAGTGCGTAAACCTTAGGTTTACTTTGACTGCACTTTGAAGCAGGTGAAAATAAAATAATCTTCATATAAGTCCATGGAGGTTCCTTTCAAGCCATTTCAAGGGAGGGCCCTGAGGAGGGCACGCAGTCAGGTGTCCTGTACCTTCTTTGTTCCCGCCTTCACCGCCGACCTCTGCACTGAGGAGCTGAGTTCTGGAACGCTGTGGGCCGTCCAGCAGAACCGAGACCATGCTCAGCGCATGGCGCTTACTAACATGGAAAAGTGAGCTGGTGCATTTTTAACAATAAGATGTAAAATATTGAACACGATTATTATGAACTACGCTTTGCAGTGAAATCTAGTGAAACCAAATAGCCTTTCCCCCAGCATCCCGGTTTTCACGGGCGTTCCTAGCATCAGCAATAAAAACATGATTTTAAAAAATCAAAGTGGAGAACGGGGCCCTGGTGAGTTTTTAAGGTATCCTGTACATGGAAAGAATGAGGAAGAGGTTTGGAGTCCTTCTTGGAAAAAGAACACAATGTGATAGGTGATCTACCACAGCGCGCCCCGGACTCTGCTCCCTGTCGTCTCACTCACTAAGCAAATGTTTCCTTCCTGTGACACCCAGTGAGGGAGAAGGCATCAAGGCATTTAGAGTAAGGTGTGCCAGCCGCCCCTCTGCCGCTGCCCTGGTCCAGCCTCCACCAGCACCAGCTTCTCTGGCTTCTGCGGAACTCTGCTGTGGGTGCAACCAGCTGGATTCCTGTTTCGAGAGGGAGGCCACACCTCGGCACATCTGTCGAGTGAATAACCCACCGCTTGTGGATGGATGCTGGGTGTAGCTGTCTTCCCGGGAAAGCGGAATTCAGCCTGCAGTTATCGGGCAGCCGTGAAATGGCAAGTCTTCCGTCTGGCTGCTGGGTGCTGTCGGGTGGGGAGCGTGGGAGTGGGGGTCAAGGAGAGGAGCCGGCTTCTGAGCTGGCTTCTGCTGCAGCGGCGGTCGGGGCGTGTTCAGTGCTGCCCCCCTCTGGGTTGCGGTTCTGTTGCCTGAACCATGGGGTGGGCTGGCTCGTCACTCAGGGCTCGTCCGCTCCAACACTCTCTACATCTAAATAGAAGATTATTTTATATTCATCCCCCCTTGTAATTTGGAAGTATAAATGAGGATATAAAACAATTCAACCTCTCCCCAAGGTGGTGGATGGTCTGGACTTTACATATTTCTTCCCCCGGGGTTTCCTATCACTAATCACTGGTCTCCTCCCTCTGCAATGCAGAGAAACTGTGTTTTCCCTTTTTATTTTTTAGGACTCAGGCTTCCCTCCCCACCCCATTTTTGGGGCATAGTTATGTCGTACAAAATCGGAAAGATAAGTAGGGATGGCTGGGGCAGGTCTCTCTATGACCGTGTCTCCTGGTCACCTTACTTTCTCCACGTGGCCGTCCAGTGCTCTATGTACTCAGGAAAATATGTATGTATTTCTCCTTTTTTTAAACCCAAGTGGTACTTCTGAACTCTGAAGTTTGGAGGGGGGAACTTCGACGATCAGCCCGTCATCTCTGCACGAAGACCTGCCCTGTGTCCACAGCGGTATTGGACTCCACGAGCAGACGCTCTGTGATTTGTGATTTATCTATCCGGCTCCGTCTCAACGGGCATTCCGTTCTTCCACTTTTTGCTATTATAACCAGTGCTGCAGCGACAAGCCGTGTGTGCCTGCCTTTGCACAAGTTTGAGTGTATTTGTAGGATAAAGCCGTAGAATAGGAATCACCGGGCCAGAGGTTTGCTGGCATTGCTGATCTCAGTCCATGGAGACCACTCCTGAGTGCAGGGCAAGAGGGGCCGTGCGTCCCTACCTCTGGCCGGGACCATGTGTCTGTTGGGCTTTTCGATGTCCGTGATTCTACCAGGTTCAAGATGGCATCTCGGGATAGTCCCAATGGGCATTTCTCTTACTGTGAGTGGGAATTTAGTTATCAATGAGCTCTGTCATTTGCTCCTTTTTCCTGACCCTCAGCTTTATTTCTCATTGACTGTGTCAGTGCTTTGAAATAGGAACACTGTCCCCTTTTACAAGACTTGCATTGATTCTTTGCTGTCAGTCAAGTCAAAGTAAGCCTTGTTTGGGCGGGCATTCAATGTCCTCCAGGACCAGGACCTGTCTTATCTCAACCTCATATCCTTATGCCCTTTCGTGTATTCTGCATCCTTTCTATTCTCCGGCCAGACCAAGCTGCTTGCTTGCCCCTCAGTGCGTCTGCATTTCCCTGCCTTCTTGCCCCTACTGAGGTTGTTCACACCACTTGCAGTGTGTCTGCTTTGCTTCTCCACTTAAAGAACTCCTCTTCATCCCTCAAAGGCCAAGTGAAATACCATTCCTTCCACGGCACCTGTCCTGGGTGCCCCACTCAGAGTTACTGGTGCCTGGGGCTGTGCTCCCGTAGGGCTGGTTTAGAGTTAAAGGTTCTGGTATTTGTGAACCCGATTCCTGGGTACCGGTCTTCCTGCCCTCGCCACCTTGGCCTCTCCCGCCGCCCTAAACCAGAAGTGAGGGAAGGATTCTTTATGTCTCCCTTCTTTGGAGAAGATGACAGTGACCTTTTGGGAAAAAAAATTTGTTGGGTAAAAATATTCGTAGGGTAACATTTTACCATTCAGCCATGTTCAGTGTACAGCTCAGTGACATTAAAGTGCATTCACAGTGCTGTGCGGACTTCACCCCCATCTCCAGGCCCTCTCCTCTCACGAAACGGGACTCTGTGCCTGGTGGCAGTAGCTCCTCCTTCCCCTCTTCCCCCAGCTCCTGGCAACCACCGCTCCGCTCTCTGGGTCTGGGACTGTGACTCCTCCCGGGACCTCGCGTAAGTGGAATCATGCCGTATTTATTCTTTTGTGACTAACTTATTGCCGGCAGGAGAGCGTCTCCAAAGTTCATCCAGTTGCAGCACGTGTCAGAACTTCCTCTCTAAGGCTGACTGATGTTCCGTCGTGTGTACAGACCCATCTGTTTATTCATTTCTCTGCTGAGGGGCTTTGGGTGGGTCCTCCCTTTCCGCTATCGTGAATGGTGCTGCTCAGAACACGGTTGTATGTCTACGAACACGCCTCCTGGAGTCCCTGCTTTCATCTCTTTTGGGGAGAGTACACCCAGAAGTGGAATTGCTGATCATATGGTAATCCTTGTTTAATTTTTTGTGGAACCGCTGTACCGTTTTCCACAGCCGTTGCCCATTTTTCATTCCCACCAGCAGTGCACAGGGCTCGTTTCTCTCCATCCTTTGCAACTCTTGTTATTTTGCTTGTTTGTTGCTACAATAGCCATACTAATGGGTGTGCAGTGGTCCCAAGTAACCTCTGTGCGACTGTGCTTTGATGTCTGAATCACAAAGTCAGATTTAGGAGCTCTCTTAGCACCCGCACATCATGCTCCGAACAGCACCTTGACTTCACCACCACACTTTACAGATTTTTTTTTTCTGGAACCCATGTCCACACGGAGATGGCTTGGTCATTTAGAGAACTAGATAAATAAACGGGCAAATGAAATCTTTCTTGGCACAGGTTGCGCCATCCGCGACGAAAAAATCAGACAACACAGCCTGTGGTCCCGGCCTGCCTGTGCCCGATTTGGAGCAACAGAAGCCTCCTGCTGGTCCATCCATCACGCACGCTTGTTTTGGCTCAGAACTTAGCGGAGGAAACGAGGCCCGGCTGGCATCCCTGTCATGTTCCCTCTCGGGTGCACTTTGAACTCTTCCCCCACCCTCTGATTTGGCCGCTTCTCTCCGGCATTTGAAGTCAGGACAATAGTTTGGAAATGTCTGAAGCTGGATTGTTCTCTCTTTCGCTTCATTGTGACTGGTTGTGCTATGAACTAGCTCCTCCATTTGGAAACCAGCTCTGGAGCGACTGCCACGTTGTTTCAAAGTCACGTTCTGATCAGCAGATGCTACTGAGTCTGGGGAGAGAGTTAATGTAGCCTAATCTTCATTTGTGTGTGTGCGTTGGTTTTTCTCCAATTGTTCAGTAGTGGTTTCCACATCCTTTATCTTCAACATTTGCAGCTTTACGGAGGTGGATTTTTCTTATCCCAGGAAAATCATGATTCACGTATCTGTTAATGTGATAATTTTTTTAAAGATTTTCTTTTTAGAGAAGGGAAGGGAGAAAGAGAGGGAGAGAAACAGTGATGTGTGAGAGATACATCCATTCAGTTGCCTCTCACACGCCCTCACCTGGGGACCTGGCCTGCAACCCAGGCATGGCTGGGAATCACACCGGTGACCTTTTGGTTTCCAGGCTGACACTCAGTCCACTGAGCCACACCAGCCAGGGCAATATGATACTTTTTTATCCTTACCTGAGGACATGCTTATTGATTTTTAAGGAGAGGGAAAGGGAGGATGACGGGGAGAGAAACATCAGTGTGAGAGAGAAACATTGATGGGCCGCCTCTTGTGCATACCCTGACCGGGGACTGTGCCCCAACCGGGAATCAAACCCTCGACCTTTTGGCTTACAGGACGATGCTCCAACCACCAGAGCCACACTGGCCAGGGTGATATGATAATATTAAAACTCCCTATATATGTTTTTTCTTTTTCAGAATTTCGTGCCGTCTTGGGGCCGGCAGACCTCCCAGACGACGGCGGTGGTGCCCAGAGCAGAGCAGAGCGTGGCTTACAAAGACTTCATCTCCTTCACTGTCGCCGAGGGGAACGTGTGCAACGTTTCCGAAGTCTCCGTGGAATATCTGTGCTCTCAGCCTTGTGTGGTCAATTTGGAAGCCGTCGTCTCGTCTGAGTTCAGAAGTAGCATCCCTGTGTACAAGAAAAGGTGGAAGAACGAGAAGCATCTTCACACCAGCAGGACGCACCTGGTCCAGGTGAAGTTCCCAAGCATCATGGTGTACAGAGATGACTATTTCATCAGACACTCCATCTCGGTGTCGGTGGTGATTCTCCGCGCCTGGATCACGCACACGTACCAGGCCGGAGACGTGCATGTTAAGTGGGACCAGAACTTGCTACACGCCGTCGCAAAGAATTACACTCTGCTGAAGACAGTCCCGCCTTTTGAGCGCCCGTTCAAAGACCACCAGGTGTGCCTCGAGTGGAACATGGATTACATTTGGAACCTGCGGGCAAACAAGATCCCCCAGTGTCCTCTTGAATCTGGTAGGTCACTTGCCTGGCCAGGGACCTGACTCTCATTCCTCCAGAGAGCCAGTCCGTCAGAGAGGGGCAGGAGAACGTTCTCATATTAGCGGTGGGGGAGACAAGGAAAACGGAGCCTGCAATTTCGGACTTCGGGCGTGAGAGGGGAAAGTACAAAGGCGAGGAGAGGGGGAAGAGTCGGAGAGGACAGGACTGACGGAGGGACAGCGGGGCCACGGGAGGGGGACCTGCCTTGAGACATTTGAGCTGCTTTAAGTTGCAAAGGCACGTGGAGGCCACTGAAACACAGTGGGAAAGTTCCTCCCCTTGCCCCTCAGACGTACCCCCAATGTCAGTGTTAGGGCAGCATTGCTTCTCAGGCGAGCAGACCCACCTTCCACTGCCGCTCTTGCACCTCCTCTCTGCCCGTGGAACTGGGGCACTCTGGGAGCCACAGCTTTCCACTCTGTGAAATGGGAATACCAAACAGCAGTTCCCTCAGAGCGGTGCTGTCAGAACTGAATGACATGTAATTTGCCTAGCACATAGTCAGCACTCAGGGAAAAGTGACGCTGATGACGGATGATCGAGTGCCACCCCTGTACTTTATCCTCAGTGCCATGTGGTCACAGCCACTGAGGGGTCCATACGGGAGGCTCCTGGCTCCTTCACCTGCTCCCTCAAGCAGTGGGGTTGGAGCTCTCTGGTTATATGTACCTAGAAGAAGGGGTCTGAAGATCTCTGCATTGGTGCCAGGGGCACCTCGTGCTGTGGCTGCTGAGCTCCCGTCGGGTCTTCCCCCTGCCCTGCGATGGGGAGCCATCCTGGGCAAACTCCCTGCAACCACCCGGCTCTGGTAGCTTTCCCCAAGATGTGGCCCTGGGACATACTGCAACAGCATCAGTCAGGACTCTTGTTGCAAATGCAAATTCTCAGGCCCCATGCATTAACTATTCAGTCGAGATCTGTGGGAGCAGGGCCCTGGAATCAGTATTCCCACAACTGATGTACCCTAAAGCTTAAGAACCTCCATACGAGGGGCGGGGCTGGTGGCACTTTGCTCTAGAGTGACTGTGGTCAGACCGCCAGGCAGGCTTGGTGGGTGGAGGACATCCACGGGCCTGCGACAGCAGACCCTGCCACAGGAAGGGCCTGATGCCTCCTCATCTTCGAGGGGCCTGGTTTGGGGAAAGGCACCTTAAGGACAGGGGGAGAACATTGCCAGTGAGTATTTCCTGAATCGCCCTACAACAGCCCTGCACATAATGAGAACTTCAAGCCTATGCAACTACAAACTGTAGCCAGTCAGAAGCCACTTACGGCAGAATCAACACATCTGCCATTAAAAAAAACTATTCTGAAATGATCACAGATTCACAGGAAGTTGCAAAAATGGTAGCGAGCCCTGCACATCTTTCCCCCAGAGTCCCCTCGTGGCGGCTTGTCTTCCGCCTAACTGGAGCACGGCACCAAAACCGGGACGCCGGTGTGGAGCTGGCGCTGTGAGCGCGGCTACAGGCTTCGGCCCGAGGCCACCGCCTTTTACAGCCCCTGCCCTGCGTGCATCGCGTTCCGCGCAGTGTTGTTTTAATAGCCGTGTTCGGTGTCTGGCTTATCCCATGTCCGAGTGGTGCTTTAAGGAAGAGATCTCCAGAAGCAGAAGGCACACTCCCTGCCTGCCTGTGCACGTTGGTGGGGGGTGGGTAATTAAGCGTCTGAAGTCCCCGAGCTGCACACATTTTGATGATCGCTGTGCCTCCCTCCGCCAGGCAGAAGCCCGCGCTGCTGCCCTTCTGGAAGGCCTTCCACATGGGGGCCTAATTTGCTCAGGAGAAGGAAGCACGGGGCACACACAGCCTCAGTTTTGCTTTGCTTCCGGTTTTGACAGGGCTTAATGATTCTATTTCATGTTTGGCCAAATCACACTCCTCATTAAAGAACGGCTGAACAGCAAGCTGGAAGTTTTCAAATGAAGTCCTTTACGAAATGCCCGAGTTCTTGGGGCACCTGAACATACCCTTGAAATGTCTTCTCTTTCTTTTCTTGTCCCTTCCCGTATTCATGGGGCTCAGGTTTTTCTCCCCACCTTCAGGTCATTACTTTTGGGGTGAGAATCAATCCAAGCATAATGCAGAGGAAAATATTTTCTAAGAGTCAAAGTCGCTGAAGGTAGGGGGAGCTTTGTGTCACCTCCACACCAGCTCTGCTGGCCCGGCTGTGATGTGCTCCCTCTCCTTAAAAGACAAATCAAAAGAGCATCTGCAGCAGCTCTGTGAAAAGTGTTCGTGACCTTCGTTCTTGTCGCGGCTGTGTGGTGGACAGAGGCCAGGCCTCTGGCTTGTTCTTAGCAGGGACTCTTGATGAAGACGAGTCGAGTCAGAACAACAAGATGGCTTTAGGGAGCCGTGGGGGCGCCTTTCATGTGCGCTCCCAGTCTGCGGCCGGCACTGGCGGCGGGCGCGGGGGACGTTTTCTGTGTCAAGTGCCTGGTATCCTACGAGGGCTCTGCAACTGAACTGAAGAGCCGCCTGATTTGCTTTCATTTTCCTCTTCCTTTATGAAGAGAGCGAGCCAGAGTCCCCTGCACAGAGGTTGTGCGAGTGCGGCCCGAGTGACCCTGCGCCAAAGGCCGAGTCTTGGCTCCCGAGGGGAGGGCTGTGCACCCTCGCACACACCCCTGCGGTGTGTCTCCTTTGCCTGCACCTGTCCGGGGCCAGCCTGGGGGTCTGGTTTTCAGTAGAAGTGCAGCAGACTTTTGCCCGGCGCTGCTGTGTACACCTACCCCGGGTCAGAAGTGGCAGCCTCTCAGGACACGTGTGTGCCCTGGCTCAGCCACCTGCTCTCTGGGGCTCCTGTTTCTGCCACATTCCAGGCACCTGTTCCTGCTGCATTCCAGGTGTATGGGCCATAGGTGTCCAGGCATACCACGCCTTACTGCTGTGCATTTCCTTGGGGGAGGGGACCAGGCCTTAGCTGTGGTCCCCCGCCTGTCACACGGGTGCCTTCCTCATGGGTGAACTCACTGAGAGAACAAAATCACCCATGCAGGCTGGTAACTGGAGGCCGGACAGACTGCTTTTCCTGGCACGTCCTATCGCAAGAGACCAGCTAGTCCTGTTGCCTCCATCTCCCGAGTGTTCGGTCACCTCTCCCTGCGTGTGCTGTTGTCATCTGGTCTAAGTCACTGTGGTCTCTGCCTGCAGGTGGCCCCCCAGCTTTGTCTCCCCCCACCCCCCGCCCCACAGCAGCCATAGTAAGCAGGTGACATCACCTCCTGCGGGCAGTTACTCCCCTAGCAGTTACAAAAGGTCAGCCTGTGTCCCTTCCTGTGGCCTGTGGAATCTGTCCCTGTCCCCTGCCCAGCTCCATCTCCTGACATGCTCCTCTGGTCCAGCTGATCTAGCCACTCGAGCCTGTTTGCATCTCCTTGAACGTCCCAAGTTCATTCCCACTTTGGGACGTTTCTGTTCCTGCTCCCTCCTGAGACTCTCCTCCCCGGCTCACCTCTCTTACCTCTTTCCTTCTCCTGTGCTGATGTCACCTCATCGGCAGGACTGCCCCAGCCACCTCATCTAAGACAGCAGGCCCACCCCAGCCACCCTGCCCCATCGTTATCACCTTTACTTTCCAGTGCCACTGAACATTGTCATGAAATGGATTTAATTTTTTTTTCTGGTTGAGTGTCTCCATCCTCGCCATGCAAGCGCCATAAGGCCATGGTTTGTGCTGCCGTGGTGCCTAGCACAGCACCGGCACGTGTCGGGGTGCAGTGACTGCTTGTCAGTTGAGGGAGGAGACAGGAATGAATGCCCTTAACCAAGGGGCAAGAGCCTTTTTCTGTCTCATGCTTATGTGTGACCATCGCACTGTGACAGCATTGTTAGGGAGCATGTGGGGGTAGGCGGTGACTGTGTGCTTTCCCTGGGGCTCACTCTCACTCGCACACACACACACACACGCATACACTGCACTTTCCCAGGTAGAGCCCATCTGGGCTGCCTTGGCTAAGGCTGCAGCCTCCCGGTCAGCGAGCCTCCTTTGCACATGAGCTCACCTTCACCCTGTGTGCCTGCCCTTGTAGTCTGAGTCTCATCAGTTTGATTCCACACCCCTGTGCTTCGGCTACACTAGTTCCTTTTACCTGGGATAGCTGCCATCCCTGACTCCCGCTCCGCTCCACTGCCTCCTGCCTTGTCTTCCTGGTAAAATCGTGTCCATGCTTCAGTAGCCAGCTCAGATCTCAACCCTTCCCCAGTGCCCCCTGAGGCACCTTCCTTCCTTCCTTCCTTCCTCCCTTCCTCCCTTCCTCCCTTTCTTCCTTTTCCTCACAGTAGGAGGAAGGAAGGAAGCTCTTCACAGGGCACAGGCGCACAGTAGGATGCTCCTCACAGGGCTTCCAGGCAGAAGGGAAAGCATGAGCCACGGCACACAAAGGAGGACATGCAGCCTGATGGGGGCTCCACTGATGTGCGGGGTGGCAGAGAGGTTTCGTCTTGCCTGTCGACCCAGAGTGATGGGTGTGGTGTGGCTCCCTCGAGTGTGGTGTGGAGAGGGATTCTGAGGCTGGGTCTGTGCCGAGGGAGAGAGCCATGTGGGTTGATCACCAGTGTCCACCACGGGGTGGGGGGGCATGTGGAGGAGCAGCACTCGAGCTACGTGTTTGTTCAGTTAGAATCTCAAGTGGAGCTGGGCGATTCAGGAAATCAGACCAGCAAGGCAGGTTGGAGGCTCGCCGAGGGGTGTTAAACATTCTGCCCTAGTGTTTCCCTCTATGAACATTTTCCTAACCTTTCCTCTTAGTTCAGAACCTGGGGAACATGGCAGTTTCCTTCTTTTCCTCTCGCTTCTCCTTTCTCTAAAGATTTATTCTCATCTGCAGATCTATTGCATTGGAAGGATGATTTCTTAGAACAAAATTCCATTATAACAAACTAAGAAGATTAAGTCAAATATTGAAGCCAGATTACTGTCTTTGTGAAAATATCAGTTTATGCAGCAAGACTATTCAAATCAATGACAGGATGGTACTTTTTGTTATTATAAGAACCATATATTTGGCACTTTCAGAAAAAAAAGACTTTAGTTCCTTTTCCCCCCCAGTTAATCACGTAGTCTGAATTTTTCCGTAAGAACACTAATTAATGCCTCGTCTCTGCCTTGCTTTTTACGATTTTCAAAATACTTTCCCCACGCACATTGTCTCATTTAATCCTTGTAACATGCCCATGGGAAAGGGTATTATTTCTCATCTTCTCTTTACGGAGGGGAAGCCCAGGCTCACCATGCCCGACTTTGCTATTTCAGTCTTTAACTAAAATATGGTAATATGGTCCTAACCCAGGTTCTAAATGAGAAGAAATACCCCCCTTTTTTTTTAAGTTGAGTTTTTGCTGATGTGAATCATCCTGTTTTCCTCACCCACTGGACTTTGTCTCTTGGAAGCAGACTGAACGTCTGTGGCGGCCCAGGGAGGGGACACCTCTGACTGTGGCCAGTCCCTTCTCCCTGCCCGCACAGAATGCCAGAGAATGTCATTTTCCTTTCTTTTAGCCAGAACAGTAATACATGTTCCTGATTAAAAAACTTCGGAGAGTGTAAAGGGCTTTGTTCCCTCCCACCCCCCGCCATACTCTTCCAGTGCCGTTCCTAGAGGCAAACTCAGTGACACTCGTTTCTTGTGTCTCCTTCCGGAAACGTTCTCTGCACCTGTAAACGTTACATCGATGGCCCTTCTCTGCATACACACGGGAAGAACACTATAAGCTCTGTCCCGTACTCATTAACAGTGCAGCAGAGATTTTTCTGTATCAGTATGTGCCACACAATCTCGCTCCTTTCGATAGCCACTTAGCATTCCCCTGCCCGGCCGCCCACAGCGTCACTTGTATCCTGATGCTGGCCGTGCAGGTCATTTTTAGTCCTTTACCATTCGCAGCAAGGTTTCGCCCAACATCCCTGTGCACGTGTCTTAGTGCACACATGTAGGTATGTCTATAGGAAAAATTAGTGGGAGTGGAGTTATTTTATTCTTAAGATTCCTCGTACTGAATATTCTACAGACTGTCTTAGCCACTCACTTGCCTGCCTGGCCCCTTTCAGGGGGAAGGTCTGTCCTTCCTGCTTACGACAGAGCACAGAGTTTGTTCTCAGCCTGTGGCTTTAAGGGAAATAAAACCCCGATCACCACTGTGTTTTTAGTGTTCTGTGTTTGGAAAACATATTGAGTTGCCTGCGCTCTGGCTTTCCTTCTCCAGGTTGGAAAATCTGAGCATATTGTCCTCTAGGTTCTGTTTATAGATTTATAGTCACAGTTATTCCTTGCAATAAGAATATCTCTTAACTTCTCCACAAACGGGCTGAGGATCTCAGCTGCATTATCGCGACGCGTTCGACACACATCGGAGCGGGGCTTGGTTATGTGGAAGCGGAACCTTCCCCAGAGCAGGTTCCGTGTCCCGGCTCTGACCCCTCAGCTGAACTGGACAGTGGGCTGTGGAACCCTCCCAGCCAGGTGGTGGATATCACTCCAGGGTGATATTCAAAGTACCTAACAACCAGAAAGGGGTCGGGGGGAGTGGGACTCAGTCAGTGTTCCCAGGTGCTAGCCCTAGTGCTGAAACGGGGTGGTGCTGGAGGTCCCTTCCCCAGGAGCAGAGGCCAAGGTGGGTGGTGGGTGGTGGGTGGTGGGGCTCCAGAGGTCCAAGGCCACACCAATCGTCTAACCAATGTGGGCATATTCCCGTTTTTAACGACCAGTGTGGTGTCACAGGGGCATGCCCGCTGAATATCCGCCCTAGCCCTCAGGGAGCCCTTGTGACGTGTGACGAGGTTTAAGAAAAAGCCCATTGGCCCGCAGGGGGAGACCAGGTTTGAGTCATACCTGGGTCTATTATTAGCTATAGAACCTTCAACAACACCTCACACTTTCCTTGTCCCCGAAGAAAAGAGTTTGCACCGCGTGATATCTGAAGCCTCTTCTTGCTCTAAAAGTGGAAGAAATAAAACAAAACACTCAAGGGGGCGAGAACCAAACCTGAACTTTTCCCTGGCATTTCATGTTTATGCCATCGTGGTGCCTTTTTCCTATCAGACTTCCTCATTCCAGAAAAGCCAAAGAAATGGGCTGGGAGGGGGAAGGGCCTGAAAAGACGAGAGGCTGTTGTTTGGCTTAGATAGCATGGGGCACGTGCTGGAATTGTGCAACCGGTCGGGCCAAAGAGGGGTTCAGATCCTGACTTGTCCTCAACAATATTCATTTGTTAGTTTATTCATTCACTCACTCACTAAATATTCCTGGAGCCTCCCTTGAGGGCCAGGCACTGTTCTGGGCTTTGGGAATGGACACTGACTGGAGTGATGTCCCTGCTCTCCTGGAGCGTACATTCTGGAGGAAATTGGGCAAGCCAGTCTTTGTCTTTGGACCTTAAGTTTCCTGCCTGTGAACTCAATTTTTTTTTTTTTTAGATTTTGTTTAAGAGACAGGAGAAGGGAGGGGGAAAGGGAGAGAGAAACATCAATGTGAGAGAGAAATGTCTATCGGTTGCCTTTCGCACATGCCCCAACCGGGACCGAACCCACAACCCAGGCATGTTCCCTGACTGGGAATGGAGCCAGCGGCCTTTTGCTTTGCAGGACGATGCCCAACCAACAGAACCACACCAGTCAGGGTCTGCCTGTGACTTCTTTCCTGGTGATTGACACTGGTGGTTATTCCCCATTCTAGTGCCTAGGAGAGCCATTGCTACCCAATCATAGCACTCCAGGCAGCCACAGTCGGTTACTAGAAAAGAAGCCTCTGTGTTTTCCCAGGCTAGATGCATTCGGAAGTCCTTTCCTGCCACAGAATTTCATTCTCATTAATTATTTCTAATTAACTGTAAAAACCATAATACTGAGGGACAATTGCAATAAAACTCCTAATCATAGAACTCTTGAAGCTACAGATTCTACAGGAAAATTGCCATCACTTTGGCTTTGTGGGTGACAGAAGGGTCTATGTTCTTGTAAAATGATTTTAGATATTTGGGTCTTAGATTTTCCCTCCACTGGCCTTTGCTGTGAGTTCTCCTGCTCAGCCTGCTTTGCTTTGATCCCCAAAGAAGGGAGAGGCTCATCGGCATCCACTTTTCCTTGCTTTCCCTTTGGAGATCTCCTTTGTGAAGCCTCTCCCTTTACGGGAGCCAGGTTGGGGAGCATTGCATCCTGCTCGTTTTGATAGCTGCTTCTAATACACACAGGATGACTCAACAGCCCTCACTAGCAGCGGGCCTCCTGGGACGGCAGGGGGCTAACATGGCCGTCTCATCTGTCCTGTTACGCTCAATGGCGTGGAGGCCAAACCAGGGCTGGGCTCATCTCAGCCTCCCCGTGATCCCGTTTTCCTTCCAGATTCCAAAGACACGCTTGCCGTACCATCATCTGCAATCCTCCCTCCCCACCCCCATTATAGGCCAGCAAGTCCCATGTCCCCAAACTGAGCTCAAGTTATAAAGAAAAAAGTTTCTGTTGGAAGGGATAACTCCATCCTTTCGGGTTTCGAATGCATCTCTACATAACAAAACAGGTAGATTTGTGGGCACTGGGGGAAATTTAGCTTACTTAATTCTATTAACTATTAAATAGTTCATTATAGTTATAACTATTAATCTCACACACAAGTCTGAGATTATGAAAACTTTGCTCCTCTGATCTCCAAGTGATAACAAACCAGAGATACCTCTCTCTATAACAAAACATTTTTTTTCTCACAGAGAAGCAAGAGCTGGGGACTTCAGCATCCCAGGTTGAGCCTCCTGTAATTTGTACCCTTATTGGCACTTGGTAACCTGTGTAGAAACCAACCCTTCCGTCTCCAAGGAGCCCAGGGACATAGATTGTTTCTACCATGTAATCATGGACATTTAAACCAGGGAGCATTTAAAATAAATTTTTTAAAGGATTTTATGTATTTATTTTTAGAGAGGGTGGAGGGAGGGAGAAAGACAGAGAGAGAAACATCTGTGTGTGGTTGCCTCTCACACACCCCCTACTGGGGACCTGGCCCGCAACCCAGACATGTGCCCTGAGTGGGAATCAAACAGGCAATCCTTTGGTTCACAGGCCAGCACTCAATCCACTGAGCCACACCAGCCAGGGCAACCGAGGAGCATTTTAAAGAAAGAGAAAAGTGATTTTTATTACTAGGTTGAGTTCAGTGAATTCCTTTCTCTTTGGGGGAAGGGAGACATAGGAAATAAGAAATTGACATTAGCCTTGTTTAACGCAACAGGTATTAAATACAGATGAAATAACTCTGTTCTCCCTTTAAAATCTGTTATGGACACCCTCTTCCCTGGAGCCACAGAATTCTCCCACATTTGCAAAGTAAAGTGGAAGGTGCTCTCTGTAGCTTTAAGGAGTATGGTTAGTAATATTTGCATATGCTAAATATGGTGTTGGGTATATTAGGAAAGTCTACACAGAAGAAGCGAAAACCCTGCAATTTTAAGAGCATGGGTTCTGAAACCAAACTGCTTGAGTTTGAATCCCAACTCCTCCTCTTATTATACAACCTCCTCTAAAACTTAGTTTCTTCATCTATGAAGTGGGGATAATAATAGACCCCACTCCTAGATCATTGTGAAATTAAATGAGATTTTTTTCTGAAATGTGCTTATTAGCATACTGCCTGGGCACAGTCTAAGCGTTAAGTAAATATTAGTTATTATTTTGGAAGCTATCCTTCCATGTCTTTGTCTGTAAGCCGGGGATAACAGAATGAAATGAACTTGTGTACATTTTTACTTTCAATTACCGTTCTGCAGCAGCGTGGACCATGGTGCGTGCTACTCCAGGGTTCACTTACCCTCCTGACACAAGTTCAAAATGCTTTTCTTAACGTGGGAAGGCAGCGTGGGAAGTGGTTGGGCACTGAGAGGATGAGCTCCACCCGTGCCGGCGGGCTCTACCACTTGTTCGCTGCGTGACCTTAGGCGAGTTGTTTTCCTCCCCACGCCTTGCACTTCTCTGCGGGTGGGACGGATAACAGCATCCGCCTTATGGGGTTGCTGTGAAAACGAACGGGCATAACTCTTTAAAGGGCTTGGCCGGGGTGCCTGGCAGACACGTGTACTCCATGTTGGGTGAGATCTGCAGACCGTGTCCTTTCCGTGTTGGAGGGGACCTAGGCAGAGGGTTCCGGGAGGAATGTGATTTGGGAAGCAGTGCTTTTCCGGGGATCATTGAAAGGCCAGTGTCTTGTCGTTTGCAGACGCGGTCACCCTCCTGGGCTTTCTCTATGCCTCCAGTGGAGAGAACACAGGCATTGTGAAGACGTTGCCGAGGTTTCAGAACCGTGAGCTGGAGGCCACCCGACGCCAGCGGATAGACTACCCTGTGTAAGAATGGGCAGATGGTGGGGCGGGTGGGGACATGCTGTTTTTTGTTTTTGTTTTTTTTTTTAATCTGAGGATCAGAGCGGGCTGGTGGATTACTTTAACGGGACAAACCTTTTGTCATTGGCTTTAAAAAAATAACATTGAGACCTATGTGGGGCTTAGGCAGAATCTGTGGACCCAAACACCTCACAGCATTCTTGAGTTATTCTTGCACTTAGCAATCCTCAACTTGCCTTAAACTTTCCATGTCATGGCCCCAGGAAAGACACCAGGCGGGAGCAAGGTGTTGGAGCCCGAGGCCCTGGCAGGGCTGCAAGTGCAGCCAGCCACAGCAAGCCCGGCCTGCAGGCTTTGTCCTGCCTTTTCTGTTTTGGAAGATCGGGCGAGCTGCTGGAAACTCACCACTTCTGATCTCCGTTGATTTCAGCAAAACCCAGATATATATTTTTTCCCCTTTCTGCTGAATTAAAGATGCTAAAAACGGTTCCTGGTGCACCTCAGACTGGATGGATTTAGCAGAGTGATTTAATTCTTCCCATGCTGCTGGCTGTAGAAAGATCTTGAGTCATTTTACTGAGCGTATGTTCTTGCTAAGCTTCCTTGTAATAACTTATCTTCATGAGCTTGCTCAGCTGGGTGGGTCAGGAGGGAGCTGTGTGGCACCATCTGTCTGCGTATCTTACCGCTGGTTTGGAGGCCACATTACAAAGCCCAGAATATTCTAAAGAAGGTACTTGGTTAAATCCCCAAAGATCCTGAGGTCACTGACCCCATAACCCCAAACTGTGAATTGGTTACTAGGCGATAGAGAGAGAACTCTGTGCATTTGTTTTGACCTTGACTGCTCTTCCCCGGGCTCGATGCTGGTGCGCCCAGCGCCTCATCTCTGAGCTGCTGGTCGCTCCCCCACTGTGGGACACCAAGTAAGAGCTCAGCAAGTGTTTGCTGAGTGACTGGTGGATCTTATATCTTGGCTAAATCTGTCCTAGTTAAGTTGATGACTGTTACTTTATTCTCCCTCCACAAATCACGGATACACAAAAGCTTTTTTCCCACTAAAATAGCCCCAGTCCAGAAATGGAACAATTAGATTAGTTGTTCCATATCGGTCAGCCAGAACTGTGATATGCAACCTAATATATGCCTTAAAATAGTATATATGTGTCCCAGTTAGTGTATAGTGAAGCCATTTGCAGATTATGACATCTTTTCTACCTTATGCTTTTATCTTTGAAAGAGACAAAATTGCTCAAAAAGCCCTAATTATGTTTTTTCTTTTAATCACCAAAATTAGAATAGCTTCTTATCAAATCACCTCTTATTAAACTCCAGCTTTTCACTCTGTGTCTGGCTTTACAAGCCTTCATCAAGAATCTGAACGGCAGGCCCACGAGATCCTCCTCACAGGGCACAGGGACAGACTTTGAGGTGCAAGCTAGAGTGTCTGCTAGCTCTGTACAATGGTGCTCAGCCCCTGTCTGTCCCAGTTACTATAACTACCTTTGTCTCAAAGATCAAGCTGTGCGCGCTGATCTCCCATGATGAACACGAAGCCACATTTGTCCCTTCATTGGGAAGAAGGCAATTTACTTGGTCATTGTTAGCTATAATTACCTGTTCTTGGATGATATCAATCTGCAGAAATTTTTTCCCCCTCACTCTTCCAGGTTTACTGTTTCATTGTGGCTTTATTTACTCCATTATTGCAAGGCCGATCTCTGCGGGATTCTGTACTTCGTGGATTCTAACGAGATGTACGGCACGCCGTCTGTGTTTCTTACCGAAGAGGGTAAGCGTAAGACAGAACCCTAAAACCACATATCGTCATTTTCATATGCTCTGTCCGTGGGCAGCTGTGTCTGTCTAGAATAAGGAAGATACTGTCCACGTGGCAATTTAGCGAGAGTGGTGGTTTTCAAATGCGGGCTTCAGGCTAAACTTTTTTCCAGAAGCTTAAAATGACTGTCTTCTTTACAAGGAAATACATTGATGTGATTTTTTTTTGCTTTGCTTTGTTTTGTTGAAAAGAAGAAGGAACATAGTCTTAGTCTGATAGCTCCTTTGGACAATTGTTGTGAAGGGGTCGCCCCTTCATTCACTCCTGGGTATTTTTTTGTCATTTTCATACGTTTTAATTGTCCTTTTAGGCCTCTTGCATATTCAGATGCATCTTGTCAAAGGAGAAGACCTTGCTGTGAAAACTAAGTTCACCCTGCCATTGAAGGAGTGGTTTCGCCTGGACATCTCATTTAACGGAGGCCAGGTACCTATGGGCCCCGCCCCCATCCACCACGCCAGTGCCGCCGCTTAAAGTTGGCACCGCCGAAAAGCCAGGGAGCAAGCAAATCCCTAAAAACAGATTTGTGATAAATGATGAACTCTTTACAGCTCTACACTTTTCCAATCAAACTTTTATAGATGGAAGTTTAAATCATAAGAATCCCATTCCGTTTAATTGGCTTTTATAGTGCTTCTTTTGACCATATTGTGAGTGAGTAAATAAAATAGCCAGCTATATAGCTACAGTTATCTGAAGAATTCAGTGCTTTTCCCCTGGCAAGACAGGCTTCGCGGAGATAAATGGTAAAACAACATCAGCTGGGTTTGTATAGTGTTATCGAGCTACAACTTTTATTTTGTCAGGAAATTTATTAGTTGAGTCGAGAAATGGTTTGACTGCGTTTGGCAGTTGAAACAATTGCTTCTGTTAGGCATAAACCGGCAAATAATAATTAACAAACCTAAGTGCTAATTCTGGTGGGACGGAGGGTCCTCATCTACTCTGAACTATAAAACACTATGCATAACTGTTTCCAACTGTCGTGATGCAGATTTTATGGATTATGGCAAATCTGTTGTTACAGGGAAAGGCAATTCCATCTTTCAATCTGCGCACTGTCAGTATGCTACTTTTCTTCTGGTGACTTCGTTTTCTCATCAGCTTTTCTTATTGATTTGTGATTTTCCGGCTACAAAACTGGAAGAGACGTCTTGTTTGTCTTGTGTTTTATTAGATAATACGCAGCCTTCCCTCGGCGGCCAGGTTTATCACATTTCCTTTTTCTGAAGAGAAAGGAAATCAGGTCAGTCCTTGTTGCTTTCCTGAGAAGAGCCTGTGGAATGGTAGCCGGGATTGTTTGTATGTTAGTTTGTTTCTTTAACGACGTTAGGTGGCATGGCTTGTGGTCCCCGTTCCAGCTTCTTATGTACGTGACAAATTATGATGGCATTCCAGCTTGGTTGCTGCTCTTCTCCTGAGGTCAGCTCTCTGCGTCACTTGGACAGGTGTGAGATCGTCAGAGCAAATCCCAGGTCACATTTTGCACCTGCTGTATGCTAGGCACCATGCTCAAGGAGCTTACAGACTATTTAGGGAATTAACATTAAGCAGGTGAAGGGATGTCCTAAGGTGAGCTTCATTGCCAAACAATTCACGTGGATTCAGAGAAGAGAGACAGCACTTCGTACTGGGATGCTGGAGGGGAAGGATTCACAGAGAAGGATCCTGCCAATGGGCAGCACTGAGATGGAGAGGAGAGTGGGGAGCATCTTAGCACAGCACTGGGGGGAGAGGATAAACCAGTTTGACCAGAGTAGAAATGTGCAGACTGTAGGACACTAATCAAAGGGAAAACTGTCATTAGGGCTAGAATGTGGAAAATCTTGAACATCATGGAATTTAGATTTCTACTTGCAAAGCAGCAGGCCCTCCTGGAAGCTTTTGGAGCAGAAGAATTGTAAATCAAAGTAGTTCTTTAATTAAAGAGAGGAATTCAATGGCAGAGCACGTGATCTGATCAAGCAGGAGAGAAGAATTACGCACACCAGATGGGGCGGAGAGAAAAAAGATTTTTTTTCCATTCCATCTGGTCTGCCTAAAAAAATACAGGTCCCAGAACAATACTTAATGGTTTTTCTACACAAAATCCACCCCTGAGATGGGACCGCCGTATTCATTGCTTTGACTAAATGGACACATTGACTTAAAGTGAGTGGTTGGTTTAGAGAAACAACTGGTTTGAGTCATTTTCTTCCTACTGCACGTGGCTGAACTGGGTTGGCTTCTAGTTTGCCTTTCACAGACACAGCAGGACAGACACGTCCCTGAGAACCTGCTGGGCCAGCACGTGCTCGGTCAGCCCTGGCCCTGGGCGAGCACTGGGAGAATGACAAGAGCCCCTTCACGCCAGGGGTTTTGTCCTAATCCAACACACTGAGAAGGATGTGGGACAACTAATGACAGCTGATAACATCCAGGACAGAAACATCGTCCCCATGGGAATGACAGTGACGCTGCTTCTCAGTGCTTAGGGAAAGAGCAGTGAGAAACAGTAGTGCGTGGAGAAAGTTCAGCGCCAATCTTGTTCCCTCCCCCCGAAGGCTTTCGTAGAACTCAGGTTGTTTCAGAAACTCCTTGTATTGTACACGTTTCCTTGTCTTGCTGTGCGACAAGCTCTGAAGCACAGGTCCACCAAATGAACCTTTGGCTTGGAGTTTGGAAATATCTGACACCCGCTGGGTGAAACTGCTCTATAGGTCTTTTTACCACAGGTCATTTGAAGAAATTATATTTATTAAATCTTAACATGTACACAGGGCTAATAAAGTGTTACATTTATTTTTGCTGAAACTGATCAAGCAAAAGGCTCTGTAGCACGTTTTGGGTAACTTATACCCAGGGCTGTTTTTACGATGTGGGGAGCAGAAGTATAAGCGATTCTTGTCTCTCTCTCCCACTGTAGATTGTAGTGACCACCAGCATCGGGCAGGATTTGGAAAGCTACCACAATCAGACCATTAGGTAAGTGCCATCTTCCGTCTGATTCAAAATGTTGCTGCGTGAGGAGGGTTGAGGAATCTTCACGCCTTAGCCCCCAACCCTAACGTGATCCGCACAGCTCCTCATTCAGTTTTTCTAAGCATGTGCCAGTCTGCCCTGTGGCTGGTCTTTGTACTTTTTTCCTTCCTTTTTACTGTCCACGAACTCCCCCGTTTCCCCTACAACCTTCTTTCTAAGCAAGAGAAAATACTCCTCTCTCCAGGTCTCATTGTAAATTCTTTCTTTCATGGCACTTTGTATAATTCATTTTCTTTGAAAATTATCTTCTACAAAGGATTCTCAAAAAATAAATCAAAATATTAATGTTGCTTATTGAGAATGGTTGGTAACGTTGGCCTAGTGTAAAACATAAAAGCAGACAGTCCTCATATTTATGTTCATAATCTAAATTTGAAATGTACGCAACTATTGATATTGGTGTAACTTTTCATCTTTATAGAAATGTTCTCTACAAGAGGTAGAGAAACTGAGAATGGGGTCCCTTGCCTTGTATTTCATGATTTTTTGAATTTGCTTCTTTATCTCCGTATAGTAGTGGGTTTTATAGCAGCAGAACCAGAGGGCAAGCTTCCTTAGGAACTCAAGATACCTCATCACAGCTCGATAATAAATGAATATATAATGAAATGCTTAAGGACAATCTGAAGAAAAGAAAATAATGAGCAGTTTCATATGTATCATTTTCTTAAATGTGCCAGGAAATGTTGGCACTTGGGCTGGGCAGGGCTGGGGGTCCTCCTGTGGTCGTTGACCCCACCAGGCACAGAGCTGCCTTTCCAAACAGGCCCCATTCAGTCATGGTCCCCTCACAACCCACAGGTCCTTGAAAACCAGTCATTACAGAAAGGAAAGCAAACGGGAGGAGAGAGGGGAATAAAAGGGCACCCACTCTACTTTCCTCCCCTCCCCGCTGCCTGCCATTTCTGTTTACATTGAAGCCAAGCTGATTCCTTTTAGGCCCTGGGCACGTAGAACAATTCTTATTTTTATGGCCGGATTAAAGGATTAGAGTTCTATAGAAAGGCTAAAGAAGTGATCTTCCTTAGCCTGCAAAGAAAAGGTCAGAGATAACTTGACAGCTATATTGTAGCGTGGACACCAAGGCCTAAGACCAGAGGAGAGGTCTTCAAGTGCACCAGGTGGATTTGCACCTGCCCACAAGAAGTGGGCGGGCCTGAGTGTTGTTGTGTGGCAGGTGGCCATGGGCCCTCCTCTGAGGAGTTTGCTTTGGGCGAACAGATGACTGTGGCTCTTCGGAAACCCCTTGACTGCCCTATTTCACTAAGGAGGCAGCAGAAATTAGGGGTTTGTGTTTCAGGATATGAAGTCTAAAATAATACCTTCTGCCGTCTCCCTTGACACCCATCTCCAACCCCAGAACATTTATGACAACCGATTAAATTTCGTAGGCCCTTTTTCTTCTTTTTATGTAAGAACTCCCTTTTCTCCTAAATCCTAGAAATCTAGAGGCCGACATGGTGAACCATAGTTGTCTCCATCCTAGATCACAGTGTGATCCCGGGCTGGGATCAGGGTGAGGGGAGAGAAGCAAACATTACAAAAACCTTGTCGTGTACTCGTTTGCTGGGGCTGCTGGGACAAAGTACCGCAAACCGAGTGGCCTCAACCACAGAAACTTATGGTCTTGTGGGTCTGGAGACTGGAAGTCCAAGGTCAAGGTCTCAGCAGCACCATGTTCCTTCCGAAGGCCCCAGAGGAGGATCTGGTCCCGGCGCCTTGCCCAGCTCCTGGTGGTTCTTTGACTTGCAGCTACACAATTCCAGTTTTCACAAGGCGTTCTCCCCATGTACGTGTCCGCCTTTGTCCAAATGTCCTCTGATTATGAGGACACCAGTCATACGGGATTCAAGGCCCCCAGTGTGGCTTCTTCTTGACTAACGACACTTCAGCAATGGTCCCATTTCCAAATCAGGTCATGTGATGAGGTCCTGGGAGCCCAGGCATCAACATACAAATTTTCAAGGGGTGCACAATTTAATTCATGACAGTAATCATGATAAATAACATTTCCTGCTATTATTTTATATAATCAAAATTAATACAAAGAATCTGTGATGAACCAAATGTCACCGTGTTAAGAGAAGACAAAATGGTCTCAGATGATTACAGACATGCGGACCAACTGCCAGGGACGTAGCGGTTCAACATCGCAGTCAGAGCGCTGAAGCGACTCCCCACCTGGGGACCCTGGCAGTGCCCAGACCCGAGGGTGCCCTCACTGCCACCACAGCAGCTCGGCCCCAGTCCCTGGAGCCTCCCCCATCAACAGAGCAACTGAAGAGGTAACACAGGGCCCACAGGATCCCCTGTGATTGGATGCTTGGCATCCCACTTTCAGAGTGGGCCAAGCTGGTGAACTAAATATTCCAGATGTTTATAGGGGATCCAAGGAAAGCCTTTAACCTCCTTTCCAGTTGTTGTCAAACTGCACACAGAGTGGTAGTGCTCCCCCACAGAGTTGGTGGAGGACGACCTGTCAGTGAGGGCTCGGAACTGCAGTGCTGCTCTCGAGTGCGAGGCCGCCAGTAACACTTGGCGGCAGGCAGCCACTGCAGGCCTGTATAGTGTCGAATTCATCCATCCGTCCGCCGTTTCATCCATCCGTCCGTCAGTCTGTCCATCCATCCATCTGTCCATCCAGTACGTATTCACGCAGCCAGCACATGTACCACGTGCCAGGCACAGTGCTGGACTCTTGGATTAAATGCAGTCAGCCCCTACTCAAAAGCCCATTGGGGGTGACTGATCTTCAACGAAGACATTCACAAATAAATGTAAAATTACAAGTGGCGGCGAGTGCTGGGAAGGAGAAGAATAGGGCAGCCTGAGAAGATGGCGAGGGGGCCAGCATTGAGAGCAGGTCCCGGGGAAATGACACTCAAGATGAGAATTAGTCTGAGTGAAAGGGACAACTCCTTCCTGACTCTGAGTGAGGTCTACTGGACAGCGTCGCCCATGGCCCATTCTTCCAGCCTGCCAGCACTCTGCAGTAATAAACCAGGGCGGGCTCTGATGTCCAGATATGAGTCAGTGTGCCAGCATGTCAGACGCTTTTGAAAGGGACCATCCTGGGCTTTGGAAGAGTCTAGCTCAGCTTTTATGTCAGTGAAATGGATGACCATTGGGCAGTACACAGTACAAGCAATCTTTGTGCAGCCACCGAGGATTTTAGAGTGCAGAGATGTTGGAGACCACGCTGGGGAAATCTATTTGGTGGTATCATAATAGTGATAAAAAAAACTAAAACTACAATCCAGTACAATAGAGACCAAGTAATTTATTGGTCAGTTAAGACCTCAGTTAAAGCAAAGATCATTTAAAAATCATACCTTAAATATTTTATTTTAATTAAAAAGGAGAAACGTACATTTATTTGCCATTCGTTCTATGCAGAGCCTTTCCGGTGAGTGTGAATCTCCTGATTGGCACTCTCTCTGATCTTCTCGAATAAATGGTGCACAGTCCCCGTTTCTCCCAATGAAAATAAAAGGAGGCCACTTGTGACGCTACCAGAGCCCCAAATCCATCTAGATGTGATCTTCAGTTTCTGTTTCCAAACGGTTGTCCTAATTCCACAATACCTTTTTTAGTAACCGTTATTTTACGGAGTCTACCCAAAGTATTCAACTCAGTTTTAACAGAATGAACAACTTCTGCCCCAGCCATATTTTATTGGGTAACATAGTATCTCATTCAATGGTACAATTTAAATGGCCATATGGTTGGCATTAACAGGTTTGGGAACAGACACATCTTACTCATACGAAGCATGTAGCTCAAGCGATGGTAGCAAAAGTTCAACATTGGACTAGCTTAGTAATAACTGTGAAGTTATGGAGCCTACTGTGTGCCAGGAACTCTTCTAATGCTTCATTTAGATATTAGTTCATTTAATCCTCACGACAGCCTGTAGGTAGGTACTGGGATTATCTCCTCCAATAAAGTAAGAAGACTGAGGCTCCAGTAAGCAAGCACCCAGCCTGTCGAGGGATGGGCCATCGCGGGAGCTGGTGGGCTGGTTAAGCGGAGTTCCACTAAGGGACCTTTCACTGCAGAAGCGGCTTCACATCCACTGAGTGCCAGGTGTTGTCTCAGGAGAGTGGTTCAAGTCTTTCCACGACCTTGAAAAACAGAATCAATTCACGGCTCTGATAATAACTCTGAGGTCCCACCTGAAAAGGGGGGGTGGGGTGAGGGGAGACCATTGCCTTTTCTCCTATCCTTTCAATTCTGCAGAGAACTATCGGGAGGGGAAGCCTCTGTTCCGTGTGAGTTGCTTGCCTAGAGCGTGTTGCTAAGGGTCCACTCTGGCTGCCGTCAGTCAAGGTTATCCACAAGTGCCCTTCTCGTCACCCTCTCGTCTTCCTCTCCAGCCAGGTGTTCCTGCTACAGGCCAGGTTCCTTGCTAGCGGTCAGTCCATCACCTCTCCTGGGATGCCCAACCGCGGGCAGCCTGCTCTGTCCTCACAGGTGTCACGCTGGCCCCTCGCCCCCACGGCTCACCGGGCTCCTGGCCGCCTGCTGACAGTCTGCGCTCTTCCTTTCCACTTCCGTGTGCCCTCTGCGGTCCCCGGCTCCTCGCTCTCTGCCTGGCTTCTCACTTGGTGCCTGTCTCGGCCCCTCCCCCTTGCCGTTCACATACATTCTGATTACACCTTTTTATTTGAACTTTTAAATAGTTTAAAAAATCAAAATTATGTGAAAAGGTGTACAGGTAGATGTCTTGCTTCTAACCCTGCCCCCGTCGATTCCACCCCCTAACCCCCTTACCCTGTGCCATGGGGAAATACTGATTTGTTTTTTGCATGCACTTTCCAGTTTTTACACAAATATCAAATGTATATACACACACATACACATCCATTCTCCTCTTTCCTAGATAAAAAGTATACACTTTATTCTGCACTTTTATTATTGTTTTTTCACCTAACAGTGTGTTTTGGAGGTCATTCCAGGCCAACACTCAGAGCCCCATGTCCTCTGAATCAGTGCAGTGAAGAAGCTCAGGGCCAGGCCCGTGGGATGGGTGTGGGTCAGCCTTCCCGGACAGAACCCCTGGAGTTGTCCAGGCCTTGGCGAATGTAATCCATGCTGCAAGGAGCAACTCTGGGCATTTTATTCCTGCTGACCCAGTTTTCCTTCCTGACCCTCTGAGTCTTTTAGGACAAAGTGGACTTGCAGTGAGTCCCCTCTGCTGACCTTGTCTTTGGTCAAGACCTTTGACCTTGCTGTGGCCTCTTCCACCTGAGTCTGAATTTACATAAGTTTTTACATAAGTTATCTAGCAGGATATGTTTTTGGTTTCCCTCCACAGATACCGTCTATCCATTCAACAATTTCTTTTTCCTTTTAGAGCATAATAGCTCCAGTTACAACCAGCAATTTCAAATAGTTTTAATAATTCCAAACAATTTCACTAATCTCAACAGCTGGTCCTTTTTGACAGTGAGCCAGGCACTCAACTAGACATTTTATGTCTTTGTATTTCACTTAATTTTTTTGACAATCCTCTAAGTGAGGAACTAATTCACTCATGAGAAAACAGTCTCAGAGAGGTTAAGCCACTGGCCCAAGGTCACACAGTTGGTAAACAGCAGAGCTGGGACCCTAGCCCAACTCCACCTGACCCCACAGCCATCTCACCTGCTGGAATTCAGAGTGAAGGGCTGGCGGAAATTTGGGGTAAGTCAATGAGGGTCAGCGAAAGAGTCTGTTTTAAAAAATCTGGTTCAAACACGATGGCTTTGTGTTTTCCTGCAGCTTCCGGGAGGATTTCCATTATAACGACACTGAAGGGTGCTTCATTGTTGGAGGGAGCAGGTATGTGGCCGGCATCGCAGGGTTTTTTGGACCTCTGAAATACTATCGCCTCCGCACGCTGCACCCTGCACAGGTGAGCCCAGGGGACCTAGGTGAAGTTCGGGGTGCTCATGGGCATGTGGCTCAGGGGCCCAGAACCCTGTGTAAACAAAAGATTTATTTAAGCCGGATCTCTCATCAGCTCTGTCCTCAAACATTATTAATATTGAGTCTCTCCCGCTAGCTAACGCGATAATAGATTTCTGTTAACGTTTGGTTCATTTAGTACTCATAAAATGGAAACCATTTACTTCCTCTGTTTTAATAACCACTGGCTTAATTATAGAGTAGGTTTTTATCAGGCTGTTGCCTATCCAGTGATTAAGCTAATGAAAGGACAGAGTCTTCGTTGTTTGGTAAAGCTTCTTCTACACGCTGTTATTTAAAGTAGCAGAAGGGGAGCCACTCCAGCAGAGGAGACTCTTGGTTCTTTCACGGCTCCCTTCAGAAACGCGGGCCCCGCTCACACTCTGGCCGTTGGCCTAGAGGGCTTTGTACGTGGAACTGCATGTGCTGTTGGATGGTCTCACATCCAAAGCCCACCGAGAGGTGCAGCTACTGCCCGGGGAGCAGCATTGCCCCACAAAGGGCCCTTCACAGCAGTTGTTTTTCTGCCTGGGTAAGGAGATCCCTGAACACCTGAACAAAGAGCAGTCTTTGATTCCTGTCACCCTCTGGGGGTTGTTCTGGGAAAAGCAGGAGTCACTAGACAAAGCCATTGAGGAAAAACAGGAATCCCTGCCACCCATGGGTGCACCTTAGAATCCCTATGGAGAGACCTGCTACTTATTGAGCACCTACATACCCTTGTTATGTCCAGTGTACTCCGATATTTTGTGTTCCACTTTACAAAAAAAATCACTGCTTGTTACAACCCACTGAAATGATTTCATGACCCTTGTAAATGGGACACAATCTGCATTTTGAAAACCACTGAGTTGAGGTACGGCCTCTGTTCTTAAAGAGCTTCCTAATCTTTCTTAGAGAAGTCATGAAAGAATGTGGTACCTGCATTAACTCAGATGGGAGCACAGTGTTCGGGTGCACTGAGGTGGGAACATAGGCAAACAGGGCAGGGTGGGCTTCAGCGTTAGGGAAGCCGCCCTGAAGTGATGACCTGGAATCTGGCCCTTGGAGGTTGAGTAGGAACCTGCCAAGCAGAAGAAAATGGGAGAAGGGCCGCCGGTCAGCTGGCTCAGCACAAGGAGACTTAGTGCCCTTCCAGAACTGAAGGGGAGCTGGGTATGATTTTCTGGGGACAGCACACAGCAGAGAGCAAGAGGAGGGGGAGGCCTTGTCTCGGAGAAATCCTGACATTTAAGAAGCTCTGCAGAGGAGAAGATGGCCCAAAAAGGAGCGAGAAGGAAGTGGCCAGAGCCAGCATGTCCTTTGATTACACCCTCCCTTTGCAAACCCGGATCGGGTGATCCGGGAGCAAACTAGCCAGCTGGGGGATCAGCAGGAGGAGGACGTCAGCCTGACACAGCCTGCCTGGTGCCAAAGGGCGTTGGATGACAATACCTGCTCATTCAATTTTCTTGCCTTCTTGTAGATTTTTAATCCCCTCCTTGAGAAGCAACTTGCTGAACAAATCAAGCTATATTATGAAAGGTGTGCAGAGGTCCAAGAAATAGTGTCTGTGTACACATCCGCAGTACAGGAAGGGGCCGGGAGCCAGGATGCATGTGAGTATTGAGCTTCAGAAGAGCAGTCTCGAGGTCTGTGCGTTTGTTTGTGCCATGTTTGGCTTCTTTCTAACGGGTTGAAAGGGAACATCTGTGACTTGACCAACGGGGAGAAGTATGGCCTCCACAGGTGGATGCTAGTGAAAGTGTGCCTTCCACCTGGATTCCAACAAGACCCGCAGCCAACAGCAGCCCAACCTGCCTCATAGCTTTAAGCAGACGCGATTTAGTTTAAGAATACAAATGAGAGTGTTGCGAGCCTCGCATTTCATTATTCCCATTCATAATGGGATCTTAGGCCAACCTAAGAAAATAAAAATGAATTGGAAAATAAATTAATCATTAGAAATGTTTCCCCATCGGTGCACTTTTGTCTTGGACCATTAATATCTGAATATTAGCTTTCAGAAATGTTGAACAATGACTTTGTTGTTCGGGGCTTGGTTTTATTTTTTAAATCCTTGAAATCGACTCATTCAGGAAGAAGACGTTGGTAATTTGCAACAGAAGGGAGGAATTTCAAATAGCCTGCTTTCATGCCTGCTCATATGTGCACAGACATCTTCTCCCTCATGTGGGGTGTTTATCTGTTGCAAAACTTGGTCTTGTCTTCCACTGTTCCAGCCTGGATCTGGCGCTTATCAATTTCCCTGTGCTGTGGATCTTCTTGCCTGATAGGGTGGCAGTCGAGTTAGTCACATATGTTTCTTCTGGAAGAGAGGTTCCTGTGGGGCCTTTGCCATCAGCAAAAGCAAATTGTGTGTTTCAGTCCTGCCCACATATCTCATCATCTCCAGAGCTGAACTTCCTGTTTCAGGCCACGGAGGACTGAACGGATGCGTCTTGAACATACCCCAGTCCGATAGGGTTTGCGTAAAGACAGTCCCAGGGAGTGATTAGAGGTGGTGATAGGTAAACGTGGAAAGGCAGCGCTTCTGCAATTCAATTTAAGAATAGGCTATACTGGTCCCCAGCTGCTGCTCTCACCGCTGAGTCATCCAGAAAATACGATGCTGTCAGAGAGGGGGAAGATATATAGGAATAGTAATATCCTGAACAGGAAAGAAACTGATTTCGATAACTGATGAAATTTTAGGAGAGATAGCCTGAGTTGGAAGCCCAGCCTTGCATGCTGATCTGCTTGGGAGCCTTGGGGAGATTTTTCTAACGTCTACTGCCTTGCCTCCCTGGGGGTCTTTGGGCTTTGCTCCTCGCCTCACACTGCCAACAAAATGGCCTAGATACTGGCCTCCTGGGGGCCAATCCAAGGCCAGCTGCTCATTCTGCAGAATTATTCAACAGCCATCAGCAACTTTGGCACATTTCCCTTGGACTTGGCTTTGAATGTGTGACCTCAAGGCAAAAGCATCGTACCAATTTCAAATCCCTAATGCACCCCAACCCATAGCCAGTAACATCACGTCTGACCCCTTATTTCTAGTTCTGCTTAGGGTGAAGGGGTGGAGAGAAGTGAGACTTATGCCTCCCTGTCCTGCAGGTGACCTGCAGAACTCCTACCTGGACCTGAGGCGCAGGCATGGGAGACCCCCGACTTGCAGAGCCTTCCCCTGGGAACAGGAGCGGAGAGCCCAGCACGCCAGTTTGTTCCAGGCCTTGCTGGAGACAGGTCTGTTGATGGGTAATTGTGTCTTCGCCTTGCATTTGGATGCCGGTTGGGAAGGCTCCCTGTTTTCCCACTGTTTCGCTCGCCCTCTATGGTGATTTATGCCTCCCAGTTATTTTTAACCCTAGTCTTCTAGCTTAACTTTAAATTTAAATTCTGCCTTGTCCACAGCCCTCAATATATCTATGCACATTTCCAACACTAAATACAAAAACTTATATTTAGGAATCGCTTGAGCAATTCTTTTTTTTTTTAAGTTAAATTTGTTTAGTCCTCACCCAAGGACATTTTTTTCATTGCTTTTAGAGAGAGAGGAAGGGGGAGAGAGAAATATTGATGTGAAAGAGAAGCATCAGTTGGTACGGGGATGGCACACGCCCGGACCAGGAGTTGTTCATGCCCGGACTGGGGATCAGACTTACAGCCTTTTGGTGACTGGGTGACGCTCCAACTAACTGAGCGACACTGGCCAAGGCTCCGGCAATTCTTCGTTTAAAGCCGAGGCCACAATTGGACAGCCTACAACCAGAGCTGGCCCCCAAATGTGGTTGGTGTGGCACACACATGGTTGCCAATTAAAAAAAAAAATAGTTACCAGATTCAAAAACCTTGTGTAATGATGCAAATCTTTAGCTTTTCTTAAAAGAAATTTCAAAGACCCGGCCACCTGGCCCACATGGCAGCAATCCTGGTGCGTGGTCGGCACGGGCCTGCGGAGGCCGTCCACAGCCTCTCCTCTCTGTATTCCAGCACCACCTGCCTACCTCTTTCACGGGTCTTACTTGCCTGGCCCATAGGCACTTGAACTTGAGACCGCTGATTTAAAGTACACTTTATGTAGCATCTTGAGAATCTTCCCACATGTAGCCAGCTTCTCTCATCGAGATTTGGCTTTGCTCAGTAACTAGTACACCCTGCAAGGCCACGAGGTCACTTGAAACCACGTCTGTTAGGAAGAGGAGAGAAGCTGGAGATGTTCGGCCTGGGGAAGGGGTGCAAAGACGGGGTGAAGGTAACCATCTCAGTGGTCAGAGGCAACCCATGGTGTTGCTGTTATACGGCATTGCAGAAACTGATTTCTTCACGTCAGAACTTGCTAACAATGGCAGTGTTCAATGGGATAGATTTCCACTGCAGATAGTGACCCCCTCCCCTCTCTGGAAAGAATTCAGTCCATACAGGATGTTTCACCTTCTGTTCATTTGATACTTGCTGAGCGGCCGCCTAGTTACTTGGCTGGACCTCAGAGGTAGGTAAGACAACACAAGGTCCCTGCCCTTGAGGGACCGACTTGAAAGCAAAGAAAAAAGGTCATGCCATTGAATAAAGGCTGTGGAAAGACATGGTAAAAGGAGGGAATGGTCAGTTTTACCTGAAGGACTTGGGTGTTCAGAGAAGGCTTCCTGGAGGAGGTGACACTGGGACTGATTCTTGAAGGGTCAGTAGGTGTTTACCAGATAAGTAAGGTGGAGGTGGGCACTGCAGATAGAGCAGCTGCAGAGGGGTGGGGACAGCACAGCAGTTCCAATGATGTGCAGGGGGGTTGGGCGGCAGGAGAAGGCCTGGAGAGGGAGGACACCATCCTGAGGAGTTTGTGCTTCTCCTTGTAGGTGACAAGGACCTGTGGAAGGGTTCCAGGCAGCGGGTAGACGTGGGACCCGCTCTGGGTCTTTGAGGTCACTCTGACAGCAGTGGGAGGTTGGGGGAGGAGGGGAGCTGGAAGCAGGGAGTCGTTTGCTATAGCCCGGGGGAGAAGACGCAGGCCCGAGAGGGACAGACTGATAGAGTTATAAAGGCTGTAGCGAGGCTGGCCCTGAAGGACTCCTTCAGAGTTAGGCAGGGGAGGCTGTGCGGGGTCGTATGACAGCATAGCCTCTGGGCCCGGCTGGCCTGGCTCTTGATTTTAACTTCAGGCATACTAGTTGTGTGATCTTGGGCAAGTGGCTTTATTTCTCTGAGCCTCAGTTTCCTCATCTGCATCATGAGGTGACAGTGGTACCTCTCTCAGAACAGTCTAACAACACATAGTAAGCTCTTTGTAAGCAGTGTTTCTTACCCTTGGCTCTATCGACATTTTGTTCTTGACCATTCTTGTTGTGTAGGGTCTGTCCTGCACATTGTGGGTGGGATGTTTGGCTGAGCTTCTGGCCTCCATCCACTAGATATCAGTAGCCTGCCCTCCCTCCTTCCCTCCCTCCCTCCCTCCCTCCCTCCCTCCCTCCCTCCCTTAACTCCCTGCTCAAGTTGTGACAACCAGAAATGTCTTCCGACATCGCCAGACCACCCCTGGTTGAGAACTGCTGCATGTAAGCGTTGGAGATATTACTGCGGGGCAGACGATTCCCGGGTTTTGCTGGTCGTCTGGGCGGTGGTGGGGCCGCCCTGCAAGACAGGCGAACAGGGGAGGGAGGGCCATGCTGGGTAATGCAGGCAAGATGGGGTTTATGCGATTTCTGATCATATTTAAATGTGGTTTTGCTGATGGGGAACACAAGTGAATCATTTTCACGCCTCTTTTCTAAGTAAATACTCTCAATGGAATGTTTTCATGTTCTTTTTCCAGCTCAGAAGTTTTGTCTATAAGAATTTAGAATCATTTTTCTTCTCCGTGGAAGTCTGGAAATGGAATTTAATTAAAAACCCAAATCATGAGCTCCCAGTCCCCAAGATTTCCTGGGCTGTGGTGTAGTAACCCTACCCTACCACAGGCCAGCCACAAACACTGCGACCCCAGGCTCCCCACCACTCTGCCTTCCACCCCGTTTTTCTGGGTTATGCCGTCCTGTCCATGAGGACTGGGGTGGCCTCTGCAGAGGTAGGGCACAGAGACCTCATTAAAATTGATCTCTGCCTGGCACACTGCCCTCGCCTGGGGCTGTCCCAGCGTCCTCCTGCTAACCCTGGTGAGGTGGGCGTTAGACACTGTGCCCATTTTCCAACAAGGCTGAGAGAAATGCAGAAAAATTGATTTCATAAATTGAGGGTGAAAAATAAGTGCATATTTTTTAGCACGTCTTTCCTCTGATCTATAAAAAGAATAGTAGTAAGACTGGTGTGACGATGTATCCGTTCCTGGTTTCTCACATACCCTTCCTTCCAAGTTCAGCCTGCTGTGTCTGGCTGGCTTTGGAGTGCTTCGAACGACGCTAGTTAATAGGCACTGTGTCTGCCTTGCTTTCTGCTGCCGCCCTGAGCTGTCCACTCTGTGGGCTAGGGGACTTTTGATAAAGGTCATCCTCCTCGTATTACAGTTTTCACATCCGAGATAAGCCATGAGAATGGATGCCAGAATCAGATGTTTGAGGCTTGGAATTCGTGCTGTGGGAACTGAGTAGGTGCTGACCCAAAGGTAAGGAACTGGACTGTGTGAAGAATTTCTTACGTCCCTCCTGTGACAACTGCCCATGCATCCATCCACTAAACATGTCTTGACTGAGAGCCATCTGCGAGCCAGGGCAGAACAGCCATGGGGCGTGCCTCTTTATATGTCGGTAATTATAAAGAAAATACCAACTCCCCTCATTCGCACAAAGGGAATTACTGTGTGGAGTTGTCTTTTCCTGGCATTTTGAAGAAAGGAAAAAAGAAGACAGTGTGAGACGGTGGCCTGTGATTCCGGGTTCTCTGCGACAGCGTCGTCTGTTTCCTTGGCAGCCTCTCCTCGAGCTGGCCGACGCCACTTCCAGGCCACCAGGCACGCGCCTTTCGGCTCGAGCGTGTGTTCTCCCCATGCGGTGGATTCACGGCGGGTCACCTGCTCTCACTGTGAGCCAGCAGCACCCTTCAAAGGGGCCTCGGGTACATTTCGAGGGGTGGAGAGTCGGAAGCTTGGGCTTCGTCAGCAACCAGCAGAAGAGTGTGACTGAGTGTCCTCTACACTCCGGCCAACTGAGGCCAGGAGCGGTCCCCACCGTCCCGTGTCCCCAAAGTGGGGGCAGTACTTCCTCCTCCAGGAGCGAATCACCCCAGTGTTTATACACCCTCGCTCTCTAAGGACTGTGATTAAAAATATATGCATCGTTTCTGTTGGAAAGTACTAGTAACATAAAATTCCCCATTGTGGTCATTTTCAAGTGTTTTGTTTAGTAGTGTTGAGGACGTTGACATTGTTGCTTAACAGCTCTCTAGAACTTTCTTGTCCTATGAAACCTAAACTCTGTACCCACTAAACAGCTACTTCCCGTCCCCCTTAGTAGAATAGTAACCACTATTCTACGTTCTGCCTCTATGAACTTGACCGTTCCAGAGCCTCGTATGAGTGGGGTCACACAGCATTTGTCACTTAGCACGAAGTCCTCAAGTTTCACCCTTGTGGAGCGTGTGTGGGGATCACCTTCCTTTTTCAGGCTGAACCGTGTTTCATTGTATGTGAACCACGTTGGTGTGTCCATTCATCTCTGATGGGCACCTGGGGTGCCTCCGCCTCCGGGCTATTGTGAGCAGCGCCGTTGTGAGCGTGGGTGTGCAAATGTCTCTTCAAGACTTGGCATTCGGTTTTTTTCAATATGTACTCAGAGGTGGGATTGGTGGGTTTTATGATAATTCTGCCTTGGATTTTTTTAAGTATATTTTATTAATTATGCTATTACAGTTGTCCCATTTTTTTCTCCCCTTTATCCCCTTCTGTGCTACATGCCCCCTCCCTCCCTCATCCCCCTGACCCCTCTTGGTTCATGTCCATGGGTCGTACATATAAGTTCTTTGGCTTCTCCATTTCCTATACTATTCTTATATTATTCCTCCCCTTTCTGTTTTGTTTCTACCGATTATGCTTCTTATTCCCTGTACCTTTTCCCTTATTCTTTCCCCTCCCCCTCTGCACTGATAACCCTCCATATGATCTGCATTTCTGTGATTCTGTCCCTGTTTAGTTGTTTGCTTAGTGTTTTTGTTTTTGTTTTTGGTTTAGGTTCAGTTGTTGACAGTTGTGAGTTTGTTGCCATTTTACTGTTCATATTTTTTATCTTCTTTTTCTTAGATAAGTCCCTTTAACATTTCATATAATAAGGGCTTGGTGATGATGAACTCCTTGAACTTGACCTTATCTGGGAAGCACTTTATCTGCCCTTCCGTTCTAAATGATAGCTTTTCTGGATAGAGTAATTTTGGATGCCTTTCATGACTTTGAACACTTTTTTTCAGCCCCTTCTTGCCTATTAAGGTTTCTTTTGAGAAATCAACTGATAGTCTTATGGGAACTCCTTTGTAGGTAACTCTCTTCTTTTCTCTTGCTGCTTTTAAGATTCTCTCCTTATGTTTAATCTTGAGTAATGTAATTATGATGTGCCTTGGTGTATGCTTCCTTGGGTCCAACTTCTTTGGGACTCTCTGAGCTTCCTGGACTTCCTGGAGGTCTATTTCTTTCACCAGATTGGGGAAGTTTTCCTTCATTATTTTGTCAAATAAGTTTTCAATTTCTTGCTCTTCCTCTTCTCCTTCTGGCACCACTATGATTTGGATGTTGGAACATTTAAATTTGTCCCAGAGGTTCCTAAGCCTCTCCTCATTTTTTTGAATTCTTGTTTCTTTATTCTGTTCTGGTCAACACTTATTTCTTTCTTCTGTTCCAAATCTTTGATCTGAGTCCCAGTTTCTTTCCCTTCACTGTTGGTTCCCTGTACGTTTTCCTTTATTTCACTCTGCATAGCCATCACTTCTTCCTGTATTTTGCAACAGTGCTCAATCATTTCTATGAGCATCCCAATTACCAGTGTTTTGAACTCTGCATCTGATAGATTGGCTATCTCCTCATTGCTTAGTTCTTTTTCTGGAGTTTTGATCTGTTCTTTCATTGGGGTCATATTGCTTTGTCTCAGCACACCAGTCTGGGTAAATGTTTCTCCAACTCCTTAGTTGTCAGATTTTCATACAGGCCAGTTTTCTGGCAGTTCTGGTTATTTTTTGTTTTTAAATTGGTTGTTATCCTTCTCTTGATTGTGTGAGGAGGTAAGGTGTATCTACCTATACCTCCATCTTGGTCAGAAGCTCTACCTCAAATTATTTGAAGGACCACCATACTGTTTTCCGTAGGAGCTGCATCATTTTAAATTCCCACCAGCAGTGCACAAGAGTTACAGTTTCTCCACATCCTTGCTGACACTTGTTATTTTCTTTCTTTTTTTTTTAATAGTAGCCAGCCTCATGGGTGTGAGGTGTAACTTATGTTTAGAATTTATATACTGGGGAAAGTCTGGTTTAATAGCGAGTAAGAAGAATGCTGTCATGCAGTGACATAATGTCTCTGAAAGAGCTTTGGGGATGGAAAGACGCCAGGTGAATATGTGGGGTGGGGTTGCCCAAATAGAGCTCACCTCTCTTTGCCCTCATTCATAGCCATTTGATCCTGTAGGTGATGCTATCGCTCGGTCAGCTGCAAGCTTGTTGAGGGCAGCGTGTGCAGTGGAAGTTTCCCACAACTCTGCTCGTTCTGCACAGCGTCTACCGGTGCTGGGCATATGTTAGCTGCTTAGTCAGCCGTTCTTCTTCCGTAGGACCCTACACAACATGTTTCTGCGCCATTTCCTCAAAGAACATACCTCGCCGCCGCCCTCCACCCCCGCACTTCTCAGCTCACCTGCCCTGCGGACAGTCTTCGTCCCAACTCAGATGCCCTCCTCACGGCCTCTTTCCTGTGCCCTCCAGGCAGACGGCTCCATCTTGCCTGCTTTGATGTCTTGGTTGGGACCATGATGCTTGGGTGAGAGTCAGGACCATGAGTCTTTGGAAGTGCTCCCTTTTGCCACGTGGAGGGTCCTGGGAGGACTGTGTGCATTTGTGGGGAACTTTAGTTTGCGTTATTTCAAATGAATAATAAATTCCTTTCCTTTTCATGAATTTCTGGCATTGAGAGATGTCTTTCCTCTGGCGGCAGACATAACAAACCTGGGGGGTTCCTTTCAAGTAATAGTATATTGCCTCGGCTGCCCTTGGACCCCCCTTTTGTACTGTAACAGTTTTTTGTGTCAGTTTCCCCTGAACGGTACCTGTCTGCCTGCCTCATGGTTGATGTGCTGGTCTGATTCCACAGTGGAGCTTGGACAACAGGAAGGGGAGCTAGGATTTCTTTGCAGACCCTCAGTAAATATTTGTTGAGTAACTGAATGGACTCTGAATGAATAAGCGATTCCATTCTAAGTACTAAAAAAAAGTCTTTTGTTGGGTCAATGAGTCACTAAAGGAACATGGAGTTTGACTTCTGGGAGACAGAAGTTCAAGGTCTGTACTAACTGAGCAATGACACCCCTGCAGACTGAGAGTTCTGTAGGATTATTTGCCCTTCTCTCTATTTTTCTCATTTCTTACACACTCCTTAGCCTGTTACCTCTCAGAAGCCACTGTCCTGGCTCTGAAGACACGTCTACACACAATTCTGTTTCCCAGAACCCTATTTGCCAGCTCTCCCCAGTGATGAAAGGAGACCAGACTTTTTCTTAGTCTGCGCACACCCATTACAAAAGAACTCTCGAAATACAGCCCTCAGAGTTCTTGCTTTCATACATCTGCAATCTAGTCGCTGAGGTGCACTGGTGCCCACATGTAAAACAGCCCCTAGGTACGTAGCACCTGCGTGTGGGGTGCCTGCAAGCACTATGCTGGGCCCTGGGGCAACCGTAATGAAAAGCACAGACCAGCCCACACACAACCCTCTGCCAAGTGCTAGGGAGTGAGGGGGAGGGAGGCTTCTTACATGTTGACAGCTGATCTGCTAACCTGGTATAAAATGCAGCTGTCCCCTCCAGTGGTTCCCACTCTGAAACTCTGAAGTACCGCAGGACCTGTTCCTCACCTCCCAGAGTTGGCATGTCTTTGAATTAAAGGTGGCAGCACTCCTCGGGGCAGCTAGCTATACACAGTGCATGTAGATGTGGCAGAATCCCCTGCCTACCACCTTCCAGGGCTGCGGCCCTGCATCCCAATTTCCTTGCTTGGCATGGGGATCCTTCTGTGCTGTTCTGTCCTCAAGTTCACCACTGCCCAGGTGCTGGGTGACATCCAACACTAGACCCCACATTCAGGTCTTCAGGGGGACTGTTCCGGTCTGTCAGCCTCTTTGGTGTTTCCTGGGGAACCTCCAGTTCTTCAGGAAAATGGCTCCTGGCAGAGCATAGAAATCACCCTATTAGCATTTGGCTTTTTCTAATATTAGGATGGTAGTATTTCAGTATGCATGATTTTTCACTATTTAAGAGGTGTGCTGGCTATTTCTTTTGCTCTCCTGTCACTTTTTTTTTTTTTTTTTGTCAAAATGGAATGCTTTGAACTCAAAAACCCTTTGAATAGGGCTGTGGCATCTAGGGAGAAGAGGTGGTGGGAACTGGGCTGATAAAAGGCTGGAATGACAATGCGGGTGGGGCTTGAGGCCTGAGAGCTCCTGGTGGAAGGAGTGAGGAAGGACACAGAAACTCTGGGGCAGGGGGGACTGGGGCAGGGGGGACTTGAAGGCAGGGAAGGACAAGTGAGAGGGCCAGCCTCTCTAGACGTCTTCCCCAAGGCCGGGACTGCTTGCTCCCTTCCCCTCCCCCGCACCTTTATCCTGCACGGGCACCTCTGAGCCCACAGGAGTTGGTGACTGCGGCCCCAGGAAGTCCAAGGTCTGCCAGCACATGGTTCTCGGAAGAAGGCCAGGTCTGGGGATGGGCTCGCCCTCCAGGGCTGACACCATCTGTGTGTGTGGGCAGGGCCAGGGCCTGACGTCTGCCCCAGGCTTCGCTGTGCCCAGTGCAGGGCACGAGTATGCTGGAGGGCTGCTGGCTGCATTGGCTTTGCTCTAATTTGTTTTTAACTCTTTTCATTTTTGCCGACAATTGCAATGTTTATTTGGAGACTCTGAAACGCAGAGCATGGAAATGATGTTACTTAATAATGCCAGGATGCTGTGTCCTTTAAGAGCTATTTGCATTGTTGTTCATTGCAGAACCATCATTTTTTTATTTAAAAAAGCATACATTATAGTTTTTTTTTTAAATTCACGGAAGCACAAAGGAAGGACCACACTCTTCCTGCCAAGATAATTCCTGATGACAGTATTGAGCTGGGGAGGAGGGAAGGGAGGGAGGGGGGAGGGAGGGAGAGAGATTCCATGTATAAAACCAGAAAATGGGCACAGTACCGAAAAGTACAGATAAAGCTTACGTTTGAGGTAGAACTCAGCCACCTCCTTAGGTCTCTGGAATCCCAGTGGGGCTCACCTGATAGGAATGCAAATGAGGAATGCCGTGTGTGTGTGTGTGTGTGTGTGTGTGTGTGTGTGTGTGTGTGTGTGTGTGTGTGTTTAAACTAGTAAACTTGGTGAAGATGGTGAAAATCTTCTTTTTGTGGTCAAATGACATTCTCTCCTTTCACTTTTTCCCCCACTCTCCAACTTCTACTTTGGATGCATGCCACCTTTCGGAAGCTTGAAACTAAAAATGACTTTCCTATTGAGGTCCCCGTTCCTCTCACGAGAAATGAGTCTGTCTCTCTCCTTCCGAATTCTCAATCAGGTGCTCACGCCAGCACCTTCAGCCAGTGGCTACTTTCTCATTTTCTGCTTTTGCCTCTTTAACAACGAGCACGCACCCGGCCACCTCCGGTGCTGCTGTAAAAAAGAACAAAGGGGAAAGCAGACAATGCGGCGCTACCTGGAAAAGAGTGAGGACTGATGCACAGCCCCGGTGCCTGTTTCCTTAGCTTCTGGTGCAGGAAGGAGAAAATGGGAAAATGTCTCCTTCTCCTATTTTGTTTGTTTTTCATTACACCATTAATCTCCATAAACAAGGCATGTTTTTCTTTTAGTTACAGACCGACTAGAAAAAATGCATATGCTAAACCAGATGGGTGAAATTAATAGTTCCCATTAGACTGGTTTTAAAATTACCAGTTTTGCAATATCACCAGTGTCATCCCGGCTTTGATTCTGTGCTACAGTTAGAACTTGAACTTTAAAGAGTGTGCAGAACGGAGCGGTTGTGCCCTGGTTGGGTGGCTCCGTTGGTTTCTCTCTCCCTCTCTCCCTCTCTGTCTCTCACTCTCTCAAATCAATACATTTTAAAAAATTAGAAAAGGAGCAGTTTTACTTTAAATGTATTTTTTTAAATATGTTCACTAGTACAGAAAATTGTTTAGATTCTTTTGCAGAGAAAATACTGGTTGGTAATATTTGGGGTGAGGAGTTCATTTTAATATGTAAAAGAACTAATGAAGCCTTTTCAACCCGCCTACGTTTCAGTCTGCAAAGTGTTTTTGTGCTAAGGCTTAGAGCTTCGGGAAGGATTTCCCTTTTGCCCCCAGTTCCTCAGCAAGCCCAGCTACCTGGACGTTCCTGCTCACGGTGTCTGGGGCTCTGTGCCAGGGGTCGGTGGGGCAGGTGTTTCGTCTGGAGTTTCATTTGGTCCGTAGTCGCTTCTCTGCTCTGAGCCCACAAGGTCCCGTGTTCGTGGGTACCCAGGCAAAACTCATCATCGTAGGGGTTTGGCAGAGCGAGGGAGGCGGGGAGGAGTCGGTAAGGAAACACTACTGTTGCCGCTCTCGGAATGTGCCCAGAGGGGCATCTGAGAGAGCATGCATTTAAAAGTAAACATGTGAAGAAGCAGAAGGAGGATTTATTTTGCAACTCCATCAGAGTGCTGCAGGAGCGCTGCCTCCAGTGAAGACCCGCATCCTGTCTAACAGCTGAGTGGGATGGCGCACTCTCAGCTGTGCAGAAGGAAAGTCCAAAATGAGCTCCGCAGACTCCCGGCGGAAGGGGCGTTGTTATTCAGATGTAGCCCAACAGAGGAGCAGAGAGAAGTGTCCGGGGTGTTCACTACCACGTTGTTGGTTATAGCAAAACCATGGGACACAGTCCAGGAGTCTAGAAACAGGACTGGCTAGAGCAGCGGTGCTGCCGTAGAGTCCAGTACTATCGAAGCTCTAGAAAGAATGAGCTTCGGAGAGCCGTGGACTGGTACCCATGAGACGTAGTTAATTTCTAAAGGTTGAGGGTCAGAATCTACAGGGGCTTTTTGGGAAGAAAGTATGCATGTGTATACTCAGTGAGATGCACGTGTAGATTATTGTCGGTGCACAGGAAACTTCTGGAAGCATGTACACCATGCTTTTTTTTGTTTAGGTTTTATTTGCTTTTAGAGAGAGTGGGAGTGGGGGAGAAACAGAGGGAGAGAAACATCAGTGTGTGAGAGACACCAATTGGTTGCCTCTCACCTGCCCCCAGCTGGGGACCTGCCCCGCAACCCAGGCGTGCGCCCTGACTGGGAAGCAAACCAACAACATTTCAGTTCACAGGCTGCCACTCGGTCCACTGAGCCACACCAGCCAGGGCACCAAGCTTTCAACAGTGTTTCTCTTCACTATTAAAGAAGAATTGGGAGAATAATTTTTTAAATTATGACAATTATTTTACTACTCCTGACATGAAAACATGTTGAATTACTTGATTGTTTATTTAAAAATTCCTATTTTATAATGATTTTTATTAAAATACCCAGAAGCAGCAGCTTTTTCCTCAAAATCTTCATTAGAGTAATACATTCTGCCTGTTTACAGCTCATTTCAAAATTAGTGAAGAAAACTTTAATGGAGTTTATTGTACTTTTGAAGCAAAATCCATATAAAAATGACTACTCTAATGATAAAAGGGTGCTATTTTGAAATCTTCTGGGAATAAATGGGTTTGAATTTGAGAGGGGAAGAAGGATTGGGAGAGAAGGAACTTCTGTTTTTATTTTATATAAATCTGCATTGTTTGATTTCTTTTTCTTACAAAAAGGCCACTATTTCTTTGGAGATTAAAAAATACAGACAGAGGAGCGAATTCCATTTGTTCAGTAGTTGGGTGACTGTTTTGCTCAGCACCTACCCCTTGGGATGGAGAGAGGAGAGGCAGACCCAGTGCCGTCTGGGGACCCCAAGAGGGCTGGTGCAGGGAGTCCCAGGAGATGTACTTCTTAGCACTGGGTGTGGGGGATGGGGGGCTCTTTCTCCACAGCTTAGCCAAAAACGGCACATGCCACCTCTCAGGGACAGCCAGCCTGGGTGCCGGGAGGGACCGGCACCAGCTCCTAGCCAACAGCTTGGGTTTCACAGTTTCATCTGTGGCTCCCACTGGTGTCTGTGTTTAGCCTGGACCCCTGGGAGGGAATTGCCCTTAAAGAAACCCAGTCTCAGATCTTCCCATTCAAGTTTCCACCCATTGGAAACTCCTCTCTCTCCATTCCCTTACGAAGTACTCATAAAATAAATCTCTTATGGCCCTCCTAAAGTTGTCAATACTATTTTAATTTTGGATAGAATGAAGAAAATCAAAGGAAAATGTTGGACATAGTTTTTAGGCAGTTAAAACTTCAGTCTGAAATAAATTAACCATCTCTCTGTCAGTGTCAATAGTATGTGTGCGATCCTACGTGGGCTTTGGTAACAGAGCACAGAAGAGAAAGCAAACATTCATTGTCCAAACTGATAAACAAGAGGCAGGAATAGTGGAGACAGACTTTAGAAGACTGCAACACGTACGTGATGGGGCCATATAACGGGCTAACTTGGGCTTAAAATGTTCATCAGATTTAGGGAGGATTAGGTAAAAGGAAGTATCATATAGCTTAAAGCAGTTGCATAACGACGTCTCTACCTTGGTGGCCAGGCACTTGTTGAGACACCTGGTGGCCTGTTGATGGGGGTGGGGGCGTGGTCGGTGATGTAGAGTCAGTAGGAACTCTGGCTTTTGTGACCAGCCAAGCTGGACTCAGAGCTTGGCTCTGCCACTAGCCAACTTTTGTCACTTTAGAGGGTTTGGTTGACCTCTCCGACTTCGGTCTGTCCTCTGAAAAAAGGAGGACGCTAATAACAGTGACCCCCTCACAAAATCCCTGACATAAGTTGCACAAGACACCTAACACAGTATTTGGCATCTCGTAAGCCTTCAATAACAGTTGATTCATTCTTGTTACTGCATTTATAGAACCTGGAGGCAAAAGGTAGGGAAGCATCTCAAAATAAGTTTCTTTTGCTCAACTTTTTAGAGCAGCACCGAGGAACTATTTCTGAAATAAAACACTTTCTTCTTCAGAGAGTCTTAGAGGGGAAAAAATTCTCTGGAAGTTTAGGTAGTCCTGATTTGGTGCTGAGTTACACCGAGTAAATTACTCTCCCGACACGCTGTCTCAGCTAAATAAGGCACATCCTTTTTCCCAGGATGCTGGGCTGTCATTTGGTGCCAAAGGAAAAAGCTATTTACAGAATGACAACGTGGCATCCCCAGAGGGTTTGATTTACCTCCCCGGAAGGGGGTGTATTTCAAGGCACTGCAGAACCATCCACATTAATAACTTAGGTGGTTTAATTGGCTTTTCCCTCTTCTTTCTAAAGCCGCGTCAATCCCATGGTAATTAATTGTGTGGGCTGTGACTTGTGTTGCTTACAGGGCCAAGGCACCCGAATGAATCTCTTTTGGGAATCGGCGGGATGATATTTGAAAAGGCTGTAAAGAGACTCTCCAGCATGGATGGTCTTCACCAAATGAGTTCTGTCGTCCCCTTCCTGATGGATTCCAGCTGCTGTGGATATCATAAAGCATCCTACTACCTCGCAGTCTTTTACGAAACTGGATTAAATGTGCCTCGGGATCAGCTGCAGGTAGAGTATTTCAGGGGATCCTGGGGTATCGATCGCCCACACTCTATTTGCAGAGTGATGCTGTCACGCCCCCGGTAGAACTGGATGAGTTCACGATCCCAGGAATTGAATCTTGACAGTCAAGAACAACACCCTAGGGCTGTGTGAAAGATGGGCTTCTGCCTTCAGTGCCTGCCCCCTCCCCGCCCCCACCGCTGCTGGGCTTGGGGACGTGATCAGTATACACTAAGGGACAGTTTGGGCTGGGCTTACCAGAATCCCAGCCCTTTGGGAACAGGAGCCTCTTACCCAGTCCCTGTAACTGCTCTGGCTGTGGGACCATTACCCCATGACTTGTTAGCAAGTTAAGTCATTTGGGCCTCAAAGCCAAGTGTTGCCACATCTAGCCCTCAAAATGAAAGCTGCACCAGGCAGTTTCTTTTTTGGTTCTGGATCCAGTTTGTGACACAACTCGGGTCATGTTTGGAATCATGTTTGTGGAGGTACCGCCAAGTGGTCCCTAATCGCCTTGTTTCCCGACTTGTTCGCCCTGGGTGTGGGGACTCATGCTGTCTGGACGTGCCCAGGTGGCTCCGTGTAGGAGCACTGACTTCGTGCATGACTCTGGTTAGAGAAGCTCGTGATGGACAGCATGCTTTCCCGAGCCCCGAGGCAGTCCCCACAAAGGTGGAATAGTCTAGAAGATTCTAGCCCTGTCTCTGCCACAAAGTGGCTGATTGGACATGGAGCAATGACACTACTTCTCTGGGCCTCTGTTTCCTCAACTATGAAATAAGGTTTTTGGACTAGTCAATCTCAAAAGACACTTCCCAACAGCGACATTCTGAGGGCGTGAGGTCGGAGCCATCTGGCCATAGGTCATGTGGCTGAAGCAGACCAGGGACCCTTAGAACAGTCAGCGGGAACATAAAGATACTGTGAGAGGTCAGAGGAAGGCCCCCGTTGTCACCGAAGAAGAGCAAAGGTCAAGGAATTTTAAGCTATCAGACATTTAGAAGGGCAGGTAGCTAGGAATCTGTAAACATTTAGAAAACTGCTGTACCTTCTTTTCTAAAGATATTATCAAAGCATGTTAACGTGTTTGGGAATGGCTGGGATCGTTGCATATAGGGGTGGGGCCAGATGACTGTTCAGCAGCTGGGTTTTATGACTCTTACTTCTAATCTTGTGAACACCGTCCACTTCTTCCTCACAGGGCATGTTGTACAGTTTGGTTGGAGGCCAGGGCAGTGAGAGGCTGTCTGCAATGAACCTTGGGTACAAACACTTCCAGGGCGTTGATAACTACCCCCTGGACTGGGAGCTGTCCTACGCCTACTACAGCAACATCGCCACAAAGACGCCCCTCGACCAGCACACGCTGCAAGGAGATCAGGTACAAAAGCCAGGTGGAAGGAAGTGGTTATAGCCCTGTTTACCAGGACTTCCTGAAATTTTTTTATGAAGTGTCTACACCTGTGGCTGTCTACCTCTGCTGGCCTGCAGAGGATGAGCATCACTGAATGGAGAGAGGAACTTTCTTACACTCTCCCATTCATATTTCCTGTCTGTGCTCTCAGGCTGGATGCAGGAACAATCCTCCATCTGTGCATGAAAAACTTTTCATGAATGGGAGGACTCGTGTACAAAGGACAGATCATGATTTTGCAGGAGAATGTGTACGAGAAACTTAGGCATCTTGTCTTTACTTCATGACTGTGTGACATCGTGGGTCTAGAAATGTTAGTGGACATTGAGTCAAATGAGCAGAACATTAAACCAAGGGCTCCTATCAATATGCAATGATCAAGTGGGGTCAATGACATGAGCAAGCAAACTCCGTTGGAGCTATGTTCCCACTGCTGTACACCCGGAGAAGTGTCTGTCCCCATCACGTGAGCCTTGCCGGCCCAGTGCTCCGGGTGATCGATAGCATGTGATGTTTGCGCTAATTCCAGTCCCTAACTTTGCAGGCTTCTAAAGCTTTTTGACTCTTTGGGCAAAGCTATCAATGGCTTACATCCACTCACAAGACATAATGTGTTAACATTGGACGACCGATGGTTTGTTTCCATACTTGTGTGAATGACAGTGAATGAAAAGGTACAAGCAGAGGAGACAGTGTAAGAATAAAGGGGAAGCTGCCTGTGGATGATGGAGATTTGTATCCAGGGAGTAGACCACGATGCGGTTAGCCTCTTGGAATGTGTTTTATATATCCTCTTCCTCCAGAAAGGATTTAAGATGTTTTGATGGTCTTAGCACTTGAGGTGGGCAAGTTGAGAGGAAGTGCAAATAGTTTATGCCAGGAGGCAGCAATTTCTTTTTTCTGTAAAGGGCCAGATAGTAAATACAGGCTTTGTCAATACAGTCTCTGATGAGAGGGACTGCACTTGACTCTGCCAGGGACAGTGCATGAACGAAATGTCAACTGCTTTGCCGGATTTGGATTTGACCTAGACCATGAACTGTTGATTTTCCCTGCTTACGCTCAGAGAGCCTAGGGGTAGGCCTGGCTAGGTCAGGGTCATGGAATCTTAGCCAAGCAGCTAGTGGGGGGCCAGGCCTCTCACTGTCCCCTAGTGCAGCTCCCGAATTGAAGCCACTTGCTCTGATGTCCAGGAATGGGTGGTTTCTGGAAAAAAAGATCTGTAGTGACCACTACATGGTCATGAAATAAGCAACTCAAAGACATGTGCTTTGGCGAATGTTAAACAGGAGTCAAGCTATAAAACACCAAAGGCTGTAGGTATGGACACTAATTCCTTTAGAAAGTGGCTTTTTAAAAACATAAACATACACAATTTTCTCTTCACTGTATATAGTCCCTCAGTGTATATAAGCTTTGTGCAAAATTTGACCCCCATTTGACGGGAATTGATTTAATTGATAAAGGCTTTTTTTAAATTATTTCGAAAAACATCCGTGTAAAATCAAGCCACCAAATAATATTGCCACTGCTCTACTAAGCCTGGATGTGTTAATGATGTCCTATATGTATATATTATACTTTTAAGAATTCTAATTTAGCATAAATTAGCAACAGGAAATGGTATGTTGCTAACAAGCTCCTTTTCTTTTGAAGATTTGACACATGAAACGTTATGATTATGAAAGAAAATGTTTAATTGGTCAGAACCAGCAAAGTTGAATAGCAAAAATCCATCTTGCAGCTGAAAAGTCGTATGATTAAGAATGCCAGATACAAATTACACAGTTAGAAAAGTGGTATCATAGCTCATTTTCTTAAGAATGTGTAATTAATGGCTTCTTGAGACTCGAAGCAGGTGTCATACGTTGACGTAAATGTCCTTTTGCTGAGAAATCTATTAATTCGCCAGCAGCACGCAACAGATGAGGAGATCGGGAAGGCCAGACCTCTAATTAGCAAGCCCAGGATCTGTCAGGCGTTCTTCCCTTGATTCCTGGTTCATTCTCTCTTTTGTGTAACGCGTCCTCGGCGTCTCTTCGTCGTCTTGATTATCAGTGATCTGACTTCATGTCGCTGCGTTATGATTTCGTGGGACTCCGCTTCAGGTTAACGAGAAAGAAGACGCTCTCGGGTTGTGTTTGTTTCTGTGGCTCAATCACAAAGGAGCTCCTCTGGTTCCCTCCACTTTTCAGAACTTGCTTTTCCTTCGGGATTTGGGCCGCCGCCTCCTCTCTACACCTGCTAGGGGCGGGGGTCTCGTCTCCTCCGCACCCCTAGTTCCAGCTGTCCTCCAAATCCGATGGCACTCGACCCTTCCTCTCCCGCTGAGCTACTGCCCACGGCTCACACCTGCACTCAGGGCATGCTGCAAAGGAAACCCAGCGTTTCCTCCCCGCTGTTCCCCACAAACGCCTTAGCCGATGGCACTACTTTCCATGCTGGCCACCAGGCTGTCATCTTAGACACCCCCATCATCCTAACCAATGACAGTCCCCAGCAGCTTCCCATGCCACTCGGTCTCTTCTGTCTCTCCCCGAGCTGCCGTGACAGCCTCCTGTCAGGGACTGAACTGTGTTCACCGCCCCCCGCCCCACAATTTATATGCTGAAGCTGTTACCCCAGTACCTCAGAACGTGACTGTGTTTGGAAATAAGGCCTTTAAAAAGGTAATTATTAAGTTAAAAATGGAGTCAGTACGACTGGTGTCCTTACACGAAAAGGAGATTGGGGTGCAGACACAGCAGACGGAAGGATGACCGTGTCAGGACACGGCAAGACGCAGCCACCTGCATGCAAAGGAGAGAGGCCTCAGAAGAAACTAAACTTGCCGACACCTTGATCTTGGACTTAAGCCTCCAGAACTGGGAGGAAATACATGTCTATGGTTCAGACCACCCAGTCTGGGGCAGCCCTAGCAAACAAACATGCCTCCTAACTGGTCTTCCTGTCACCAGTCTTGTCTCTCCCCACTCTCTTCTCCCGAAGGCCACCGTCGTGGGCTGTCGACAGGGCAGATTCTCAGCCTGCCTACGTGTCAGAATTACCTGGCGGCTTAGAGAACACATCTGCACAGGCCCCGCCCCATAGTCTCACAGAAGTGAGGGTGGGGCCTGGGCGTATGATCTGTACTCGTGCGTATATAGGTGCATGTGTCTATTTTAAAAGCCCTCAGATCATCATAGTGTGCAGCCAGTGCTGAGAAGGACTGAACCAGAAGCACTAAGTCCAGCACGTCCCTGGGCAGAAGAGGTGCCCCTTGACCCGGTTTCTCTCTGTGTCCCCAACCTCGGCTCTCAGCTATCACTGCCTGGCATGCCCACCCTGGAGAAGCTAAGCCTCTGGCTATACCTCCCGGCCCTGCCGGCTGTCCTCTGCCTGGTGTTCCTTCTCCACGCCCACCAGCCTTTCCCTGCCTGCTGGCCCCTCCTCCTGCTTGAACTCAAAGCTCCCACTTCACCTCCTCCTCCTGATCTCCCCTTCGCTGTGAGGCCAGGCACCTCCCTACTGTTGCTCTTATGATGGGTGTTGGGTATGAGACCAGCTCCCCCACTCGAGTGTCAGCTCCGAGATAGGCATCTCGTGTGTTCCTGTCAGTGACCCCAGTGCCCAGCACTGTGTTTGACCTAAAGTTGGTGCTTTACCGATGGGATGATGGGCAGGCTGGAAGTGCAGCGCATCCAGTCCAGTGATAGACATGAAGGGATTGCAATTTCTTGTCGACTCTGGTGCTTTGTGATGCGTCCAGTGTCCATTGTTGATGGCCAGTACCCAGAGCACCGGCTGTCAACTGCCTCTGTTGTGCTCAATACTTCTTTAGTAAGCGGCACCCCCTTTTGGGGAATCCTGGGTACTTGCTTTTCTGTCTCTCTGTTACTGACAATATTTCCCCATTCTCACTTTAAAATCCCTAGTTAAATTTCAACAAAGAACACATACCCACCCCCGTTGGGAGTCAACCATTATAGCTGATTTTAACACGCACACAAACCCCTCCCCTGGCCCCCCAGGCAGGTTCCTAATGGCGGTTCCCACAGGCCCCAGAGGAAGTTAGAGGAGGGAGGGAGGTGGTTGAAGTGTCAGCTCTGAACAGGCCCTGCTCCTGAGTTCCCAGGCTGGCCCCGGTCTGCTTCACAGCTCCAGCAAATGCAGAGACTCTGGAAGCGGGGGCGCTGCTGAGGGCCTGTGCTCCCCAGCTGTAAAGTTGGAGGGTTTTCCCTTCCTGCCCTGTCTTCCACTCTCTCTGTCTCTGTCTCTCCCTCCCTCTCCTCTCTCCTCTCCACCTTCTATTTCCCTCCCTCTCTTTTCTTCTCTTTGTTTTTCTTCTCTTTCTCTCTCTCCCTTCTTTATCCCTTCCTCACAGTCTCCTCTTTCTCCCCCTCTCCTTTCTCTCTCTCTCTCCCTTTGAAACAGTTAAAGAGAAGAAAAACAACTCAAAATCCAAACTCTCTGGTTAAACAAAAAAACTCGTCGCCAAGAATTCCAGTTTGGGAGCATCTCAAGCTTCAGCCCTTTGCAGGCTCACCACTGGTGACTGCGTCCCATGGAGGCTGAGCTACAGCACCGCTTGTTGGCCGTGCACTTGGCAAAGAGTTAACAAGTAGCTTGTGCCCAGGCAGGATTCCACGGGCTTCTCCCTAGAGGACATCGTCGGGGAGCTGCTCAGAGCCCAGTCTTTGGGAACAAGCCGACCTGGCATCCAGGGCCGGCTCTACAATGTGACCTTGTTTGAGTTCATGGTTTCACCTTCTGCGCCTCGTTTTCTTGTTCTTGGTGTATAAATTGAGGGCAGTGATATTTGGGTCGCAGCCCTGTTGTGAGCACTAAATGGGGGAGGGGGTGGGAAACACTTGTTTAACATCCAACACATAGTTGGTTTCAATAAAAGGTCATGGTCATCATTATTCTTTTTTTTTATTATTTTATTTTATTTATTTTTAGAGAGAGAGAAAAGGAGGGAGAAAGAGTAGGAGAGAAACATCAGTGTGTGGTTGCCTCTCGTGCACCCACTCCTGGACACTTGGCCTGCAACCCAGGCATGTGCCCTTGACTAGGAATTGAATCTGCAACCTTTCAGTTTGCAGGCCAACACTCAATCCACTGAGCCACACCAGCCAGGATGGGCGTTATTATTCTCATTGTTGCTCTTGGCTTGGTGGTCTCCCATTAGACATCCAGCAGGAATTAACACCTGCTGGGTTCTGAGTCCTCACACTGTCCCCAAGTCTCAGTGCCGTTGTGGCCCTGAAAGGGACCTCTGCCTCCACACGGCCACAGTGGACATGGTGGCTGCAAGACCTTCTCAGGAATGGGGTTGTGGACTCGAGTTTGTGAATCTAAGTACTTTCCTTAACTAACAACAGAGAGGTCCAAAGGGAAATCAGCTCCTTGTTCTCTGAGGCGTCTTTCCCAAACTCTCCCAGATCCAATTTTTCCACCATCTGCTTGCAGCTGCGCTGGCATGAGAAGCCCTTTCCGGGAACCCTCGCGGCCCTCTTAGGTAGAATTCATTGTGCAAAAGGGGGGACTATGAGACAACAGGACTGGTTTTTTGATAAGCAGCCAAAATTTGTACTTCAAAATGAGTCATATTTCCTTCAGAGGAGTCAGAGACCTGGAAGGCTGTTCGCAAATTTGAATATTTTGTGAACTTTCCCTTTGGGTTCGTCGGCAGCGCCTCTGAGCGCATTTTTGCCCGCATCCTCCGAGTTAACATGCCCTCTTCTTTGCAAGGTGGATTTAATTTTTGGAAATAGCCAAAAGGTATTTGAAGCGGAGCCTGCTGAATCAAAAGGGTTAGTCATGCAGGATAATAACACTTTGGGATAAAAAATAAGGTTATACTTAGAAAATATTGATTTACCTTTTTTGATGCTATGTATAATCTGGCTCGGAAATCGGAGGCACAGAAGTTGACTTCTGAACAAGCTTAAGCGATAGAAGTAGAAGTGGAATAAATTTTGCCTTCCCAAGGCATATGCTTTCATAGGAACAAAAATATTTATTTAGATACATTGGATGTGATGCATTTGCTTAAAATTTTTTGATCTGATGGTACAGTGGACACCCTTCATATTTCAATTATTCGTATAGTTTTCCCCTGCGGAATTTCTGGCTTAAGAACAATGTCTTGTCTTTTGCATGCCCATATCATTTAGACGTTTTCTATCTCCCTTTCTCCCTTCCCTTCTTCTCTCCCTCCTTTCCTTGCTTCCTTTTTAGGCATATGTTGAAACAATTAGACTAAAAGATGATGAAGTCCTCAAGGTACAAACCAAAGAAGATGGAGATGTCTTTATGTGGCTGAAGCATGAAGCTACCCGAGGCAACGCAGCAGCTCAGGTAAAAACGCAGTCCACTGTCTTGGAAATTCTCTGTCGTGGTAGGCAGGTTATACCATGCTAATGAACTCCCCCATACTGCAGTGGCTTAAAGCGGTACTGGTTTATTTCTTGCCCCCATGAACTGTCCGATGGGGGTTGGCATGGGCTGTGCTGCCGTAGTCCCCTAGGAGCGCAAGCTAATGGAGCCTTCATCAAAACACGTGTTTCTAAAACCGCTACAGCAGGATGACGGCCGTGGGGCCTCCCAGGCTGGCTCTTAACACTTCTGCTCTGCAGTGGCACAAGTCACTCCTCACATTTTATTGGCCAAACAAGTCCTTGGTCACTCTTGACTTCAGGTGGCCTGCAGTGTAGTACTACCCTGACCCCAGAAAGACAGAGAGCCACAGTATTTGTGGCCAGTCCGAAAGGCTGCCAGAGGACACCAGTGCACAAGATAGAAACAAAAAGAAGTGTCTTTGAGTCCGGAGAGATTAGATGGGCATTGGGAAGGCCATGTATTGGCTGGAATAATAGAAATCCATGTGCCAAAAAGATCGACCCTGTCTCTTGAACGTGTCTTTTGGGTGGACTTTAAAGGGCTACTAGAAAGGGCAGGAGGCTGGAGAACATGCCCTGTCTGCCCTTTGGCTTTGATTTCACGGTGAAGAAGAGCCCCTGGTGGGAGCTGGCTAAGGCTGATTGCGCCGTGGCGGGGAGGAGGAGGCCCCTTTCCCAAAGAATCTAGCTTTGTCTTCACGCTCCTGGTGAGCACAGTGTTGGGAAGGGCCTCTGGGGCTGCTAGGCAGGCAGAAGAACCAGAAATGGAGAGAGAAAGAAAACAGAATAAACACATCGATAAGCACTCAATTCAGACCCTCTAGTAACAGGTCTCCCACCCTCTGTAGAGGTCTCCGTAGCAATTCAGGGGATACTTTGCTGGAGGTGCAAGTACTTGGTGGAGTTAGAGGGAGGAGGGGAGGAAAAGACGGAGATGCGAGAAGAGGCAGAAAGGAGATGATCAGGGGCCTGCAAGGGGCCAGAATGTTAACGGATGTTGCCTCTGGCTCCGTTCTTGGGCATCTGCCCTTAGCCTGCATGCTTTCTAGTGCAGGAAGGAATTCCAGTGCATGGTTCTGGAAAGGCCACTGCCAGAGCCCCGTCCTGGGTGCTCCAGAGCCTGCACGAACTTTCCTTGCTGTGAACACTCCTCCCTCCCTCCCTCCCTCCCTCCCTCCCTTCCTTTCTTCCTTCTTTCAGCAGATCTTTGTTGAGTGGTTTCTATGAGCTCTGCTGGGTGGAGGCCAAGGCAATGAGGGCAGACCAGTCACTTCTTGAGCTTTCTACCCCCAGAGGGCTCCCAGCCTCGAGTGTAACTGTGGAGCCAGCCATGTAGATGAATGCTGGGCTAGGAGGAAATAAATGCCATAGAAAGATGCCCTAATGGGTATGGATGTGCACAGACCTCTACACAGTTTACTGGGCCAAGAGGCCGGGCAGCACCTCTCAGAGAAGAGAGGAGAGGAGACAACTGTAGCTGTCTTCATCCAGCTTTGGCCCTGGGTGCAGCTGATGCATTCACACACATGGACACATGCCCACGAGCATGCATGCACACACAGACGCACCATTTCCAGCGTGCATTAAGGACTTGTATTTACACGGGTCCACCTTCAGGGCTCTGGCTCAAGTTGGAAGAGTACACGAATCTGCCTCATTCTTGGTTCTCAATATGCAAACACTCCAAGCCAGGTTTGTCCTCCTGCCTTTCAAAACTTTATGTTAAGCATTGCACAGGAAAGTCACTATACTAAACTGTTGTTGTTTTGAAGCAACGATTGGCCCAGATGTTGTTCTGGGGGCAGCAAGGTGTGGCCAAGAATCCGGAAGCGGCAATCGAGTGGTACGCCAAGGGTGCCCTGGAGACCGAGGACCCCGCGCTCATATACGACTACGCCATCGTGTTGTTCAAGGTGAGAACCGCTCGCTTGGTGCTGAGGCTATGCAGTTCTTATCTGACTTCCGAGCAGTTTCCCGGAGGCATGCAGTCCAACAAGGAGTCTGGAACCCAAGAACCTCAGTGTACCCTTCCGTCACTCTTAGTGAAGAGGGACATTTGCTGAAAAGGCAGAATCCGAGGTGGTCCCCTGGTCTCGTTTTTAATCATGAGTCTTATGTTTGGCGCCTGGATTCTCTTTGCTTTTGCAAGTGCTGTGGATTCTGCAGGAGACACCAGAGTCTGTGGACTGGTGTGTGACCACCAGCCCCCAGCGGTGCTGCGGTGTTGCCGCCAGCCAGTGTTGTCACCAGCCAGTGTTGCTGTCAGGCAGTGTTGTCATTCGATCACAGCTTAAAGTGCGTGTTTGGGCTCCTTCCCAACCATCTCTGTTGGTCAAACAAAGACCTTGGTTTTAAGCCAACAGAAGAATAGGGGGACAGGTGGGGAGAGCATTAGCCCAGGACACAGGATGGAGGTCAAGCCCTGCCTCTGCTGTGTCCTTGGAGTTATCTGGTCCCATGCGACAACGGTGATGACCACACATTGAATGAAATGACACAATGAATGGGCTTTGAGAACTATAAAACACCGCATTTTATACAAAATCACAATCGTTCACAGTGACTGACCGAGTGTTTATTACCTGATTTACATGTATGAACCATTTAATCCTCACAACAACCTGGCAAGTTGGGCATAGCGGGTATCATTACTGTGGTTTTTGTACACAGCAACAGGGCACAGAAAGGTTTTGTAACTTGCCCAAGGGCGCACAGCTAGTGCGTTGTGAACCTGAAGCTGAGATCCAGGCAGGCTGGCTTCAGAGTCTGTGCTTCTCACTCCCGAACACCGGATATCAGCTCACCAGTCCTGGAAAAGGAAGAGGCTGCTGGCGCTGGTCAGGACATCCCTTGACCCGTGTCCGAGCGCAAACAGAGCAGCTGCCCCCACAGAGCATGTCTTCAAACAAAGGCATGGGTTCTTGTGGCCAGGCCCAGCTCCAGAACCACAGCTGTGGCCCTCACCGATTAACAGCCATGACTTCTGCTACATTTCCAACCTTCCAAAGCCTTAAAACCTATTGGTTATTATGGTTTCCAAATTTATGGCCTGGGCTTTCTCTTTCCAGTTGTCAAATCAACATGGAAATGGTTTGACTCTTAGCCATATGCCAATGCATTCATCTCTTTGTTCTATAAACACCCATTCGGTCTGCCAAAATGCCAGACCCTGTGCTAGATGGCAGGACATGTGGGCGTATGAGCCACGTTCCTACCTTGGGGAGCTCGTACACTGATGGGGAAGACAGGACAGAGACCAGCACGGAGGACAGGCACCTGTACCCTGGAGCCAGGGCTGGCTGCCCCCCAAAGCATGTGATTCAGACATTACTTCTGCCCACCAGGAACCGGCAGTCCAGAGGGAGAGGCAGATGCATAAATCAGCTACTCTGCAGATGACATACTGTTTCCTCAGGATCTGATTTCCCCAACCTGAAAGCTTTTTCGATTTCCCTGCCTTTTAACTAAAATATTCCTAAGTGGGATGAGGGAAGCCCTTGACCAGCCTTCAAGAGAAGATCTTTATACCTCTGGCCGGGAGGTCTCTCTAAGTGTATTCCCTGTGAAAGAGCCCCGCGCAGAAAATGGGCTTCCCAAATGTAGAGAACAGGAACGTGCGTTTGGCTGATTGTATCGTGAGGGCGTGCAGCCTGCTGCACTCAAACGTGGCGCCACGGCGGCCGCGGTGGTTTGTCCAGGACTGTCAAGTCCATCCTGTTTTGCCTCCGCACAAGGATGGAGCTTGACTTCGCTGCACAGCTGTCCTCAGTGTGTTCAGTGAATACTACTGAGCACGTACCGTGTGATGCCAGGACCTTATGTCTCTCTCACTTAATGACTTCCAGTACTACTCAGACTTGCGTATAATGCATCGTCTTTGTGCAAGACATCATCCCTCTTCTGATTCGATAGCACAGGCACTGGACAAGCCCCACCCAGAAATCAGCATTGCTGAGTTCTCGTCGCAGATTTGACCATCAGGTTTTGGATGAGTCAAGCTCGCTGAGCCTCAGTTTTATTTCTTCAAAATAAAGAAGTTGGAAAAGGATGAAGGATAAACTTTGGGTTGAACATGCTGTGGTCTTGGTGCTTTTTCAGAAATCAGAAAAGCTTGTCCTGTTGGCACCTCCAGTTATTCCAACATCCTCATGTCCTCTTCCCTCTTCTCTCTCCTCTCCCTCTCTAATTAAATGAAGTAATGATGCACTTCTGAAAAATATCTCCATCTTCTACTTTGCTTCAGCTCATTGGTTTTATTAAATAGGTAAGTTAAAGTCTAATAGAAACTTGGTGTATGTAATTTAACCTTTAGCTGGATTCACAGTTTTATTTTGGGTCCTGGAAAATATAGAGACAACATATTCTGCATGTTTTCTGTATCCTGCAAGGAGGTTATGAATCGTTGCACTATTCCCACGTACAACTGAAATGTACAGGGGAAAACATAGCGCGGGGGTTATAAGCTTGGACTGTGGAGCCCACCAGCCTGGGTTCAAATCCCGCCTCTACTTCTCGCTGTGGGACTCTGGGCCAGTTTCTCGGATGGGAACGATAGCCGCACCTCCGTGGGGTTGTTGTGAGGATTAAGAATGACAGGATAGTGCTTGACCCACATTAATGAACACAGTGATGTTCACAGTTGCTGTCTCATTTACTGTAGAGCCAAGTGTTTACGTAGCTGGAGTTAAAAGCTGGATTCACTGCAAAGCCCGCTCACCTTAGAGCTCACGTGACCCCATCGACCACTGTGTCTGAGACCAGGACTCCAGGGGCACGTGGTGGGGGATGTGTGTTCATACGGACTCTGGGTGTGTTTGGAGGAAGCAGCGACTTTCACCTGGCCTCCCCTGCCTGCCATTCTGATAGTCAGACCCCTGTCATGAGAGACCCAGGAGACCCCTCCCCGCCAAAACTCACTGTTTCCCCACGTGGCCCTGCAGACGTCTTGGCGTGGTCCCACGGAGCCCCTCTCTGGTAACAAGAACCCCAAGGCCATTTCTTTCTGTGGCACACAAGCCACCTCTGCAAAAGAGAACCTGATGTTGCCAGAGGAACCTTGTCGGTTTTTGCCTGACCCAGCCGATTCCAAGGGGTCCTGACTCCTTCAGAGGTGGCGCTCAAGCTGGTTCTGAAGCCACTGTGTGTCTTCACCCTGGGGGCTTCCGTGAAGACCCAGGGAGGCTGCAGACAACGGCTGATAACTCTGTCTGTGGACACAGACAAAGTGCTGTATCCGGCAGCAAATTAGATAATCCCTGGAGAAACCCATCCGGGATGACCAAACTCATTTAACCCTGTTCTCGGCTTCTCCCAATAGCACCCGTGGGCTGACGCGCAGGCGAGTCGCTCGATGATTAATGGGGACTCGTGCGCGGATGCTAAGCTGCGAGGCTGAGGTTCGTTGCCTCCGCTCCACAGACATAAACAAAACGATGGTGATGATGACGATGTAGAGCACTGCTTACAGAAATTTTTAACACTTGGTTTATAATTAAGAAGGCTTGGTTTTATTTCTCAATTCTTTTGTGTCGACCTCGGGCCTATCTGTGTGGTATCTCTGAGTGCACGCTGGGTTCATTCTGTTTGTAATCATTGCTGTTTATCATTGTTTAGGGTCAAGGAGTGAAAAAGAACAGACGGCTTGCCTTGGAGCTGATGAAGAAAGCAGCATCCAAGGTAACACTTTCGCATATTGTCGGAGGAAAACATTCCCACTACATACACCCACTCCAGAGAGAACACGGCCAGCGCCTCCCTGCAGAGCTCCAAGGTAGACACGCAGTGGGGCGGGAGGGGTCGCCAGAATGGCAACGTTGGTCTTTTCCAGAGCTACATGCATACAGAAACCCGCCACAATGGTAACAGCAGAATTCAAAAGCTGCATTCACCTTCAGTCAATAGAATTCGGGCCAATTTTGTTTGAAGGCTAAAATTATAATCAAGGCTGCCCTGATAACAAGCAGCGGGGGCTCCTTGAAAGTAAATGGATATAAATGCCATTGAATTAGGAAAACCAAAAGCCTAATTCCGCGGAAGGTTAACCCTGCCCTGTCCATGCCCGTGTGCTTCTCCACGCTTCAATAATGGGGCTGTTGATCAGGTTTATTACCGGGTTTAAACATTGCTTTGCTTTGTCACTATTTACTCTTCAGTGTTGTCGTCAAGCTGCTATTTTCAGCACAGCCCTTCAGAACAGAGGTTACAATGCCGCCTGTGAGGAGGTGCACGTACACACAGACACACGCAGACGCAGTCCTGCGTCAGGCACACGCCCCAAGCATGCATATGGACACGCGTGCACACACATGCATGCATGTAGACTTACATGTAAATAAATTTTGTAGGAACTATTGTAATGTTACACCTTAGCAGGACCTGTATGGCTTATGAATGTTGCTCCGCCCCGAGGATGCCCCATCTCAGACTCCTGAAGGAACCAGGCTGGGCTTCCTCATTCCCCTTCTTTAGGGAAGGCAGAGTACATTTTTCTGGAGTACTAGAAGCTGGAGCATGGAGTGAGAGAGCCAAGAGGCTTTCCTGTGTCTAGAGGGCATGTGACCCAGGAGAAGGGAACCCACTGAAGTGGCCACCAGCTCTCAACCCCAGCACGATTCTAGGGCAGAACCAGAAAAGCAGCTGAAGTTTGGGCGAGGAAGGCATTGGTTTCAGAGCACCCTAACACAGGCCAGTGGTAGGGTTTCCTGGCAGGTGTGAAATTTGCATCTCTTTAGCCATTCTGGTGGTGAATTGGTGTCTGATGTGCTGCATTTTTGCATGTATTTTTAGCAGGGCTTAGATGAGTGTTGAGGCAAATGCAGTTTTATGGCCTGGAGTAGTCACATCCTGGAAAGTGTAAATGATTCTCAGCCGTTCACTGAGGAGAGAGTCATGAAGCCCCTACTCTTTGCCAGGCCCTGTGGAGAAGGTTGCACACGGTTTCATTTTTGGAATCAGCCAGAAATCACTTGGAGGCAAATCTGTGGATCAAGCAGTGAAGTCCAGAAAAATGGATGAGTACTTAAGAAATAAAACTAGATTTCTTGCAGGTTCCTGAACTAGGTCCAAACGCAGCTCATAAAGGGGTTTTGCGGACGATGTGGGTGATGACAGGTACACTGGAAGGAACTGTGGCCTCTGGACACAAGCACTGCGAAAGCCTTTGGGTGTGTCCACCCTGCGAGTTTGTTCCCGAGCCGGCTCTGGCCTCTCCATAGTATGGCCTGGTCTGTTACACCATCGAAACTTACTCATTCTGCAAGACCTATCAGGAGCTGGCCTTGCACCTGGTGCTGGGTGAAGCTCAAGAAGAACGCTCCTGTGACTGGATCCGGGGCACTGACTCGTTCCCAGGTGTCCGCTCTCTTGGGGGCCTGCAAATCCGAGCCCTCCTCTGGCTCCTCAGGGTGTTGGCTGTGGGTTCCATTTCGTTGAGCATTGGCATTCAACGGGTGGCTTTCGTGCATTCATCAAATACTTACGGAGTGCTTCCTCTATGCCAAACGCTAATGTTGGTGCTTGGGTTACAGACAAAGGCCCCTGCCCTCATGGAGCTCCTGTGTGAATGGGCTCTGCTAGTTTTGTTCCCGGCGAGACCACAAGATCTTGGTTCTTGTCTTCCCGAAGGAAAGATTTCAGTCGAGAGACGAAGTGCAGCTCGGCAAGCAGGCACCTGGCCACAGCGGAAGCTCACGCGGGGCTGTGAAACAAGGAAGGGCTTGGCATGGAAGCAGCAGCAGGAGAGCCCAGGCGGGGCTGCTGTCAGCTCACTGGGAAGTCAGAGAAAAGGGGGCCTTGGAGATGGCTAAAGGGGGTTAGCCTGGGAGGAGCTGCCTGCTGCTGCCCATTGTCCCCTGGTTGCAAGTCTTGTGGGGACCCTTGGAGTTTAGGAGACGCTGCCTGTGGGGGAGGAAGGAGAGGAGGAAGGGAATGGTGTGGGACTGCTCCCCAGACGGAGAGTGCGCACTGGGTCTTTTGTCTTGTGGGTTTTCATCTCCCCCTGGCAGGTGGGAACCTCAGGGGAGGTCCCAGGGGTGGGTCTCGGTAGAATATTAGCCAGCTTTCCAGGCGTGTCCTTGCAGGGTCGTGGTCTCCACTGAATGGCTGCTGCCAGGGCCGGGGGTCATCAGTCAGTGCAGCTGGTCCTGGGGCAGCCTTGGCGTCACTTGTCTAGTTTTGCTGTTCTTCAGGCCTGGAGCTGAAACACAGCTGAGGCCTGGATGTTATCTTTAGGAAGGAAAGGTCAGGGGGTCTAAACCTCATGACCAGTAATATGCTGGAGAGTGGGAGGGAATGGTTACCCTCGGGGCGAGATCCTTACTTTCCCAGTTTTGCCCATTGTTAGGCACCCGGGCCTTCCCCGCTGGTGACCTTCTGTCCCTGGCGCCTCATCCTTGCCCTGTGCATGTCTGTCTAACTGCCTCCCACAGTTTTTTCCTCCTGGTCTCCCTGGCACCTGGATTCCAATGTAAAGACTAGGAGGTGAGGCCTTTAGGAGCTATGCCAACTGGAAAGGCTGCAGGCTGGGCCCTTGGCATCTGTTGTTAAGGGACATAGAGTCACCCCTTGTGAGAAGAGAGGTGGAAGAGATCGGGTTCCACACCTGGACTCTCACTTCCCGCCCCTCACTGATACGATAGCACTGTTTGCCCCTCAAATCCTTTCCCGCTGCTTGTTCATGGTCTTGTGCTGCTAGCAGGAAGGGAGGAATGAGCGCTCTGTGCCCAGGCTGGCACACGCACCCCTGCAGGTCACCTGCATCTTCAACAAGCAGACTGGAAGCTGCCGATGGGAGCAGGTGGGAGCCCCTGGGGAAAGCAGAGGCTCCCACCTGAGAGCGTGTAGTGAGGGCAAGGAGGCTTGAGGCTAGAACCACATAAACCAGCCCTGCTGGCTCAGACACAGTTCCAAACCAGCCCCCTTATCCCCCACCTTCCCCTTCTGCCTCAGCCCTGAACTGGGATGCTGAGCAGTCACAAATCACCTGTACTGTGCAGGTAGGATGTGCAGCTGCTTCCATCAGGGGCTTGCTGGTGTTCAGGACAGTCATCAACAGATGGGCAGACGGGTCACCTCGAAACCGTGCCGTGCCTGCCAGGGCAGGTTTCAGGCTGCCTGTCGCAGCTGAGCGCTCACGGACATCAGGGCACTGTTGATACTGCAAGACCATCAGAGGTTTTTTTGTAGACAAGGGCATCGTGGCAGAGCCCAGAGGAGCTGAGGGACGGTTTGGGGGCCAGCATCACTGCTGAGCTGGAGGGCAGGCATCCCGGCAGCCACCACGGGAAATCCACCTGGGAGCACTCTGAGGCGGGCTCATATGTTTGAACCCTTAGCTTTTCTCTAACACCATCTGCCCCAAAAAAGAGACAGGAGAGATTTTGATCAGATTCATGCAGAATGCTTTCATGACAATGGATTCTATTTATGTTTTGTTTTGTTTCGTTTTTTTTTAAGTAATTTCTTTCTTGTCGTTCTAAAATCCAGGGATTGCATCAGGCAGTCAATGGTTTAGGATGGTATTACCACAAATTCAAGAAAAATTATGCCAAGGCAGCCAAGTACTGGTTAAAAGCAGAAGAAATGGGGAACCCGGATGCTTCATATAATCTTGGAGTCCTGTATTTGGATGGTGTTTTCCCAGGAGTCCCTGGAAGGAATCAAGTGAGTAAGACTTGAGACACACTGGGTGGCTGGTGGGTCGCTTGTTCATGAAGTCTTTGTGAGGGTGTACTGTGTGCTCTGCCCAGACCAGGCCCGTGGTGGCACAGACAGCACCCAAGACACAGACCAGGTTCTCAAAAACTGAAGGGCCCAGTTAGGAACATAAGATAGTGAATTTAGCCAGGTGCCAAGTGTGTGCTAATTGATATGACCCAAACAGTTCTGGAAGGGGGAAAGTTGAAGGGCAAAGCAGTCAGGAAGGCTTCATGGAGGAGGGAGGCTTGAACTCCAGGGAGGGGCAGATGATACGAGCTGAGAATGAGCGAGAAACCTAGAGGCAGTGCAGAGATCGGCCCCACCGGAAGAGAGCCGGGTTCAGGTGGGGTGGCCCAATAGGAGAGTGGATTTAAGAACAGTGAGAACAGCGGTGATAATCGTCAGTGTTGGTTGGGCACTCCCTCTACACCAGACACTCCCGAAGGGTTTGTGCCCTGTGTGATCTTCCCTACCTCTGGAGTGTCGCTATAAATGGACTGTTGTTAAGTCCATTTTTCAGAATAAGCAACCAGGGCTCTGAAAGGCATGGAACTTACATCACGCACTTGTTGGAGTCAGGATCTGGATCCCAATGTAGCGTGGAGGCTCCTGGTCATTAATAATAACATCGATGATGATGACAATGATCTGAGCCCCGTCACATTTAAAAAATTCATTGAACACCCACCCAGTGCCAGGTGCTCTTCTGGGCCCTGGGGATACAGCAACAGACCAAATAGTCTCTGCTCTTAGGAAGCCTACATTCCAATGGGGAATAAAGGCAATAAATTATTACATGTGTAATATGAGGCTGTTGTGGGGAGAAATAAAGCAGGAGAAGGGGGACAGGGAGGGTGGAGATTGGGGGATGCTGTTTTAGAAGGGAGATCAGAGAAGGTCTCTCTAACAATGTGACATTGTATACGCTCCTGAAGGACTCTTGTGGATATCTGGGAGAACATTCCAGAAAGAGGGAACAACCAGGGCACAAGCTCTGAGAATAAGCTCAAGGGCCGGCAGGGAGGCCAGAGTGGCAGGGGCAGAGCGCGAGGAGATCAGGAGGTGGGAGACGAAGTCCGGGAGGCAGGCGGCTGGGTCTTCGTGATGATGACTCGGCTGTTCTGAGCAAGATGGGGGAGCACCGCACAGCTTTGAGGTGGGCGGGATGTGTTTTTAAGGGCTCTCAGATGCCAGCAGAAACTAGGCTTGCAGAGAGAAAGAGAGCCCCCCGGGGCGGGGTTGTTAACGCATTGAATCCAAGTGAGAGAGGATGGGCCATGTCACAAGAGGGGCTGAGATGTGACTGGATGCAGGATGTATTTTGAAGGTGGGGTTTGCTGGTGATTAGACATGAGGTGTGAAAGGGGGCGAGGAGTCAGGACCACTCTGGAGCGTCTGGCATTATACTGAGATGGAAGGAATGGAGGGGCGTTTATGGGATGGGCAGCAGCATATCTAGGGTGGGGCATCAGATTATTTTTCATGAAATGCCATGCTGAACCTGAAGAACTTGTTTTCCCGTTTAATCCTCGCAACACCTTTCATGCTTGGTTTTATCAGGCACCCCATTTTTCAGTTGAAAAAACTGAGTTAATTTCTCGGGTAGAAAGATCAACTAACATGCCCAAGGTCACTCAGCTAGTAAGAAACACAGCTGGGATTTGAACCCAAGCCTGCCTGATTCCAAAGCCCATGCTTTAAAAATATCAGTTAGCCTTGGCCAAGTAGCTCAAGTGGCTAGAGCATCGTCTTGATACGCCAAGGTTGTAGGTTTGATCCTTGGTCAGGGCACATACAAGAATCAACCAATGAATGCATAAATAAATGGAACAAATTGATGTTTCTCTCTCTCTCTCTCTCTCTTCCTTCCTTTCTCTCTCTCTCAAAAGAAATCAATAAATAAAAACAAAAATAAAGCATCAGTTAACCGTCTCAGAAAAATAATAGTAATCAGTAGAACATATGTCAAAGTGTTTCATTTTTTCCCTCTCTCTCTCTCTGACTATGCATGAGGCTGTGTATTTCTGTGCATTGCAAAAATCCTCCCACACATGTGGGAACGTGGGTTTTTATTGTCACTGTGTAATTCTCACCTTCCTATTGGAAATGCAGCCTTGGTACACGAGTTTGGAGACAGGTCTTAAGCAAGGTTAGCAAAGCAAATGCCTGCATTGTCACCTGGCGTGACTTCTGATGCAGCCTCCTCTCTTGCTGGCAGGGGTGACGTGAGGACAGAATGAGATGACAGTGATATTCGTAGTTACATGTTGTCCTACTCGTGGGGCAACCTCATCAACAGGGTGGCTGTGGTCAGGGTTGTCACCTCCAGAGGCTGGCGTCTGTGATTGGCTGTCCTCCTTGAACTTGGCTGGGTGTTCTTAAAGATATCAGAAGCTATAAGCCTGTGATAATACACTGGCTCCGCTGACACGGGCACAGGCAGGAGGGCTCCTCGCGGAGGAGAGTGACGCTGCTGCATCTCTTCTCTTGACAGACTTTGGCGGGCGAGTATTTCCACAAGGCTGCGCAAGGCGGACACATCGAAGGGACCTTGTGGTGCTCCCTCTACTACATAACGGGCAACCTGGCGACGTTCCCCAGAGACCCCGAGAAGGCCGTCGTGTAAGCATCGACCAGATGTTGTGTACGGAGGGAGAGGCATCTATGGTCGCCCCCCTTCTCCTTGGGGGGCATGTCCCAGGGCCCCCAGTGGACGACAGAAACCACAGATAGTACCGAGCCCAGTAGAAAACGTTTCTTCTGTGCACACAGACCTTGACACTTACAGGAAGCACGTCATGTCACCTCCTTGGCTTGTCCCAATCGCCAGCGTCACCACTCTTGGGCTTGGGGGCCATGACTAATCAAATATATTTTTTAATTATTCTATATCCCATTCCATTAGCTTGTTATATATTTTTCTAACATTCTTTGAGAGGTTGTAAATCTAAAGATTACAATAGGGTATTTCATTATGTCATTTCATTAATGACAACTTTTAATAGTTAAGGATAATTATTAAAAATTACCCTCCAGGATAAATTAGAGAGCAGAAGCCAAGGAAACCTTATAAAAAAGAAGTAAAAATGTTTTAATGAAGAACTTAGAATTCTTGGTAAAGATTATGTGTCCCAAGGTGAAGGAATTAAGCTGTACAAACTGATCGTCACAGAACAGTCGCAGGACGTAAAGCACAGCGTAGGGAACACAGGCGGTGTTGCTGGGGTAACTGGGCGCTGCAGTCACTGGGGGGCCACTTCGTAAAGTATACGATTGTCCAGCCACTACGCTGTGCACCCAAAACTAATAGAAAATAGTATTGAATATACGCTGTAGTTAAAAATAAAATGTAAAAAATACCCAATATTACAAATCCCCATTCTAAAGTAAAGGTAGGACGAGAAGATTAGTATCGATCAAACTACCATGCAGATGTGAAAAAAGATGACCGTTTCCTGTGTTGGTGAGCATTGCTCCTTCGGAGTCTTCCGTCCCTTTGTTTCCGTAAACCAACAACTACTCAGCTTCGCTAAGCTCTCCAACTGCCTCTCTGTTTACCTTCTTAGCATTCAGTTCTGGTTTGTTGCTCTGTAAAAATTGTAACAAGCAAAATATTCCCCAAGTGGGATTTATTGAAATCATATGAAGAAAAAAGCAATTATTTAATTTGCCACCATTTGGATATTTTTCTCTTCCCTTTCCTTTTCAGATGGGCAAAGCACATCGCCGAGAAAAACGGCTATTTGGGCCACGTCATTCGGAAAGGCCTCAACGCCTACCTGGAGGGCTCCTGGTAAGCTCGGGCCCCACGCAACCTCGAACTTCCTCAGCCCTTACCTTGTGTCTGTCACTGTCGCTTTATGAGATGGAGCTTAAAATGCAACCAAAAAAGCAATTTGCAGGGAAATCACGGCTGCTCAGCAATACTATTCAGAGTATCACTGACTGATTGGCTGTTGATTGGAAAACATAGCAATCCTGTGTTTAATTAGACACAAAAATTAGTTCTCCAGGGGGAGCATCCGCGTTCATCCATTTGAGAGACACGCGGGCGTGTTGACTTCTCTTCCCTTCAAGTTTGTTCCTCTCTGTTTTAGAGCCTAAACATGCCACCGGGGGGCTTAGCCGACCCTCTGCTTCTCGCCGGCAGGTTGGAGAAGGTCCGGGATTTTCACCATGTTTGTGGGAAAAGAATTAGGGCTCTGACTACATCCTCCCACAGATATTTTACTGTGTCTTCTGCAGCCAGGAGCCCAGGGTTGCAGGAAGTCACACGGCGTCTCATGTCACAGGCAAACAGACGCCCCTTTCTAGCCCCCTCCTGATGGGGCAGCAGACCTCGTCCTGTGCTCTGTGGGGTGAAGAACACCCCTGACAGCACGCGTGCCGACTTCCAGCTTCCCCCGTGTGCTGCTCCGGGGTTTTGCAGAACAGGGCGCACCTCTCTAGACTCTCCCGGACTTCATCATTTCATCTTCTCCCGTCGGTTCCAGCTCTCCGTCTCACTTTCCCCTCGGGCTACATTTCTTAGGCTGGTTTATTGCCTAAATGATCTGGGTATTTCAGTAATAACTACAAAGGCTATGCAAATCAGCACATATTTCTTCGGAACACTGCCTCAAAGACATTAGACCAGACTTAACATCGATCATACTCTGATCAGAACCTTAATTAAAAAATTTAAATGTAAGTCCAAAAGAACATCGTTTTCCCCTTTGGTCCGCGGGTGCCCGTGTAACCCACAGAGAGCGTCTCAGTGATGGAGAGTCCGAAATTAGATAATGCAGGGCAAATGAGGCCAATGGAAAAAAGCACTGAGTAAAAATGTTTATTGTTAACGTCCTGTGAAAGTTTATTATCCGTGGCCTCCCTTTGCACCATAGGAAAGAAAGTTTTATGAAATTATTATTTTCTAATTGATATTCCTTACAATTTTGGTGCTGTTTTATCTTGCAAAACTCCCAAATTTGACTTTAACTATTCTGTTCTCACCCTCCAAACTTCCCACCCTTCTCTCCTCACAAGCTTCTTAGGGGGAACTAAACATTCAGATATCGAAGGGTTGACTCCCAAAGGGAGGGCACATCTGCAAACAGCCCCGCAGCTCGCAGCCGCACACCGAGACGTCTGGTACACTTTTTCATAAAGAGAGGATCTGTCAGAAGCTTAGCTTTCTGCCTCCTGTTGAATTTAACAGCACTTTAACATTTAAAAATTTGCTGTGAAAGTCAAGATGAATTAAGATTTTTGTGACCTGCTGTCTTTCTTAGAATATTCAGCCACAGGAGATTTCTTTTTCTTTCTTTTTTTTTTTTTTTTTAATTTTTTTGGTGGAGGGGTTGGGGGAATTAATTGTGTCCTACCCTGTTGCTGAGCTTGGAGTTCGGATTCAGTTCAGCAGATTTGACTGAGTCCCTCCCATGCAGGCACCTTGCCATAAGCTGGTGCGGTGTCAGCAAGGAGGATGGGGTAGTTGGCTGCCTCCTGTCATCCTCACGCTGAATTCCCTACAGCGTCTCACATGCCTTGTTCTGTCTGACCTTCGGGCCTTGGCCCTTGCCCAGGAGTCTTGCCTAACTTCTTGCCCGCTTTGGTCCTTCCACGGGTCGTGATTGCACCTTCCTTGTTGATTGCCCTGTGAATTGTATCCCAGTAGCTAGCACATAGTGCACTTGGGGAGTGCTCAGAAACTACTGAGGGAATGAACTAAGGCAGATAGAACAAATGTCACATAAGCGCCTTGAACTGCATATAAAGTACATCGGGGATTCTGAAGCGGGAAAGATACAGTCTGGTTTGGGGGACTTAGGCCAGCTTCTATGATGGGGGCCTTGAGGGGTGGGTGGAATGTCCACTTTGCCTTGCAGGGATCAGCATTTCGTGTGCAGGGAATCACAGGAACAAAAACAGAGAGAGGAGAATTCTGGGAGTATCTAGAAGATTTCAGGCCACCCAGTTTACTTTGAGGGCAAGATTTGTAAAAGGGAGAAACATATAACGAGACCAAAGAGGTGCTACTTTGTGGACTTTTGGGTGCATGGTTCTGTCTTTTTACTTAATCCGCGGGGCAGCAGGGAGCCCTTGATAGCTTTGGGAGAGGGTAGCAACGTGACAGAGCTGGGTTCTGAGATGCTTGACCGAACAACTGAGTAATGATGTAGAGAAGGGAGAGCTGAGAGGAAGAGGAGCTGAGCGTGTGGGCTAGAAGGCGGCATGAGCCCGCTGAGTTGTTCTCCTCCTTTTGTCATGGAGTTGATGACACCTGAAATAGTACACGTAAGTGATATATACATAAGCTCCAGAGCACGACAATAAAACGAACACCTGTAAACCTACCACCCTACTTAAGAAAAGGAACTCTTGGAGCCCTCCCAGATTAACCCTGCCCCCACCGCCAGCACCCAGAAGTACCCATGGTCCTGAACCTTGCTCTTTATAGTTCTTGCTATTTACAGGTAGGTCCCTAAACAGTAGATTTAGTTTGGCTTGCTTCTGAGGTTTCTATTATTAAAATGTTATTATACATGAATCTTCAACTGCATCTTGTCACTTGACCTTATGTTTCTGACATTCATATATTTTGACGCATGTCCCTGTAGGTCATTCATTTTCACTGCTGTCACACTCCACATTTTACTTACCAGTTCTCACATTAACACGTATTTGGGTTGTTACCCAATTTTTTTAACCTCACCTAAGATGTGTCTATTGATTTGAGAGAGAGAGAAAGGGAGAGAGGGAGAAACATCACTGTAAGAGAGAAACGTCGGCTGGTTGCCTCCTGTTACCGCCTCGACCGGGGATCACATCCGCAATCCTTTTAGTGTGCAGGATGACACTCCAACCCCCCGAGCCCCTGACCAAGGCCCCATTATTTTTTGTTTTCAAGAACAATGTGGCCATGAACATTTTTATGTATATCCTGACCCTCAGAGGAATAGTTTCTAAAGAATATAAACTTAGGAGTGGGGTCACATGTTGTACTTTACAAGATAATGCCAATTGTATCCTGGCTCGTGTGGTCAGTGGATTGAGCGCTGGCCTGCAAATGGAAAGGTTGCTGATTCGATTCCTGGTCAGGGCACACGCCTGGGTTGTAGGCCAGGTCCCTGGTTGGGAGTGAGCAAGAGGCAACCAATCTATGTTTCTCTTGCACACTGATGTTTCTCCCTCTCTTTCTCCCTTCCTTTCCCTCTCTCTAAAAATAAATAAAATATGTTAATTAATTTTGAAAAAAGATAATGCTGATTGTTTTCCAAAATGATTTCACCAATTTACTCTCCCGCCAATCCTCTGTATATTTCTGTCCCTCCATGTCTTTGCCAGTTTGGACGCTGGCACTAAAGTATTGTTAAAGATAAATCTTAATCTGAAGTTGAGGCCTTTTCACATCAATTCACAGAAACATCTTAGTACCCGTAACAGTGGGAAACTTCTGTCAAAACGTGTTTGAGGCCGAGTGCTTTCATCTCTCTGAGCCCCAAACCTGCCCTGGGGTTAAACAGGAAACAGAAGAGCGGGACCTCCTACAACATCGCTGTTTGGGGCGCCGTCTATCTTGCTGTCACAGAACTAAATCATTCATCAGTGTCCCCGGTCCATCCCCTTTCTACATTTTTTGTGAGTGAATTTATTCTGGACGTTACTTTCAAGTCACTCATGTCAGCTCGATGAGCTTGTGCTTTTCTGTGTGGCTCCAAGATTTATATGGGATTGCTTCAGAGAGGAGCGTGCTTGAGGAAAGGGCTTTTTCCTGTTCAGGCGTAATCCTAAAAGTAATGCTGTCATGCCCGAGGCTGTCCACAGACACCAGGAGAGCTCTGCTACAGAGAGGCTGGCTGTCAGGTTCCATTTCTCTCCGCCTGGGCCCTTCGTGTGCTTTATCTATGAACTGTGTGTTTTATTGTCCTTTATCTTAAATACACCCCAAATACTTAACCCAGGATGTCTGCCTGACTGTGGTGGGCTAGAGGCAAGACAGGTAGGCCTGCTAAGTTCCAGCCAAGAGATTCACCTTTCGGCAACGGAGCAGGGGCCCTGAGTTCCACTGAGACCCCGGGATTGGTTTTCATCCTTCTAGTTTGAGCTGCTTCGGGCATCGTTAAGAAAGGAGCACAGAGAAAATAGTTGTTTGAGAACCTGCTCAGAGGTAGTCAGATTCACAGATCATAGCCAGCACACCGAGAACTGGTTACGAAGCATCGTTGGGAAAGCTCTGTAGACGTGTGTGCCGACTTTGACGTGGGAGGGTAGCAAATGTGCCCCTCACCTCCTCCTGTTCTGTGAATTCCTCCTCTCTGCATTCCCCCCTCCCCCATAGAATGACTGTTGGAGGGGACAGTTGCACTTGTCTGCATTGGAAATAAAACTGAAAGCTTGGGTTGGCTTCCTAAACCTTAAAGAAATTTCTAGAAGGGCAGTACAGTTTTGGGGCTTCCTGCACATAGCAAACGCTGAGAAAAGAACTGTCCCATGAATACGAGTGTAGAAATACCTGTAATTAACATGCTGAGAGGGAGGCTGAATGGGGACAGGGCTTCTGCAGAGGTGGCAAGTCTCAGAAGTCTTCATAACCCGAGAAAGTCAGGTCTTCGGGGTTCAAACCCTCGCCCGTAGTTCACACTTTGTTACATGAAAACAGATGACAGTGGAATCAGAGTGCATTGGCCTCTGGTGATTGCTTCTGCAAGATGGAAGACAGAGGTGGATTTCTGTCCAGCACTTCTGTGACCATTGATGTTTGCAGACATCTCTTTTTGATGGATTGCCACGCTTCTTCAAAGGAAATGCACAAGGATCCTGTGAAATTTCCTCCCGGCTTATGCAATAATTGGATGGCGAAAACCTTTCTATAAAATTTGTTTACCCCGTGCCTCCACCACCACCAGAATAACTTCAGAGACGAGATACTGTCTTTCTAAAGTTTATCAGAGTGCCTCTGGTTTACAGGAGGGTCAATCTCGTACCCCCAACCCCTGCCGCAAATTCTAATAGTCTGCTAGTACTTGACCACTGTCTGAGGAAAACTTGTCTTGTTACGTTTTAATAGCAGGAATCACATTCCATGCAGTCACAGCATCAGAGGGAGCGAGCTTGATATTTGACCTTGGGCTGGCAAGTGCACACCATCTTATTCCCTCATTCATCCTTGGGGGAAACTGAGGCTCCGGTGCATGCCCGAGTGTCTCGGAAGACACTTCAGATGATAAGACCTTGGGAACAGGACCTTACTGCAGAGCGATGTGGGCTTTGTGCTGCGCCTCTCGCACGTCCTCGGTCTGATCTGAGGATTCGTGTCTCCAAACGTGATGTGTGCAGTCCGAGTAAGAAAATGCTCAAGGGTCTTTCATGGAGTTTCAGCTGCCGTGAGGGCTCGGTAGCCGACGTGCCTGTGCGGGCAAGTCTCGTGTCTTGTGTCTCCTTAGAATGAGTCACGGCTAATTGGTTGGCTGCCTTGGGTGTCTTGGAGGCTAAGAATCAGCTCACTCAGCAGCCACATGGCTGGTGACCTGCAGTATGTCAGACTGAAAGTCTGCTGTTCTAATTTGACTCCCCAGTCACCTCTCTCTGTCCCCAAGGGATGGTCTGCCAGAGGCTGCTTTAGCAGTGTAGGAAAGGTGATTGCAGAATCCGCTTCCCTCAGCCCTCCTCACCCACCCATCCCCACACTCCTTAAAGCACTTCCTAGGTAGAAAACTAAGGGAGAGTTCTTAATGTCAAGTACTTTAGAAACAACTTTTTATATTTAAAATAAATTTTTACTGATAAACTGGAAAAATGGAAAAAAATCAGTTCAGTCAGAAATAAAGAATAAAAAGGACTTGCATTCTCACCACCTAGAAATAAGTACAGTTAGCACTTTGGTAGATAATTTTTGTGCATATATTTATCTGCATATGTGTGTATTCGGGTTTATTTCTGTTATACAGAAATGGAATTGCACTAGTTTTTATTCTGCCTATTTTTTTCACCAAATAGATCATTTTGCATAGACATCTTTGCACACTTTTGAGTACTCCTCTGCATCGTTTTTCATGGCCTCATCTGAAAGAGGCTGCACTGTGGATTAATTTAAATGGGCACTGATTTTCAGATATTTAAGTTCTTATCAGTTTTTTTTAAATTTTGTCATTCATAGAAAAAGCTCTGCCATACACTCTTGCCACAGAATCTGTGCACGTCTCTGATTGTTTCTTTAGAACAAACCCTCACAGGGAGAACTGCTGGGCAAGCGGTCTCTGCATTCTTAAGACTTCCCCCACGGAACCACGGCGTCCACCGGGCCTCCCACCCGCAGGGGTTGTAGGGATGCGCGTCTACCCCCTCCCCGAGCTCTCGCCATCCCTGGTATTGTGAGTCCTGTGCCATCCTTTCCACAGACGAGAAGTGGTCTCATTGTTTTGCAGCATTTGGTTACTAGTGGCATCTAACTGTTATTTATTCAGATGTGTTTCTGGCCCTTGTAAACAGCCTCCCCTTTGCCAAACGTCTAATGCACCACAAAAGCTCAGCTTTAATTAAGCTTGTTCAGAATCCTAATTCCCATAAAGCCTTTCACAAAACAGAGGACTTGAAGGCACAGGACTTTTTTTTTTTTTTTTTTTCTTTTTTAATACTGCTGTCTCCTCTAAGGAGGGAAGCATTTGAGAACCCAACTGACATACCATTTGGCCAATAGAGGTAGCTGTTGTATTAACCAGCTCCCAGCCTTATCTGCCGGTTCAGCCTTAAGGAAGAAAATAAATCAGTGCATGCAGTATTTTTAACAACAGTATTTAAAAAAAAATGTTTAAAAAACTCATGGTTCTGTAGTTTCTAAAAAACTGCTTATTTTGTATCCTTATGTTTGACTATCAAGTTGTCTGTGAATACTAGCAAAAGCTCCTATATGAAATTTATTATTAATCATCTATTTTTAGGCACGAAGCTTTGCTGTATTACGTTCTAGCTGCAGAAACTGGAATCGAAGTGTCGCAGACAAATTTAGCTCACATCTGCGAGGAGAGGCCCGTGAGTACATGCGTTCTTCTCGGAATAGAAGCTCTCAGGTTAAGGCGGATGAGTTGGGGTTTTAGGGAGGCAAAATCAGTCACTTGGCCGAAATATTAATGAGTTAACTTTTCCTCCCCCTTCACCCCGTTAGGACCTGGCTGAGACGTACTTGGGTGTGAACTGTGTTTGGAGATACTATAATTTCTCTGTTTTTCAAATCGACGCTCCTTCATTTGGTAAGTGTGGAAAAGCGGGTGCTAAGCACTGGAGGCTTTAATCTTTAGTAACAGGGAACGTCTAACAACTCTGTGTGTGCTGCGTGGTATTTCTAAACAAGTAGGAGAGAGAGAGAAATCTCTGCTATTAGGATCGTGACTGAACTGCTCTCTGCCTCACGCTATGGATATCTCCTCGCCCATTGTCTGCTGTAGCCTTGACCTGCCATTTCTTCAGTCAGTGAGACTCCAAGGAAGCTATTATGGAGCCTTGGAGTGAGACTCCAAGGAAGCTATTATGGAGAGATTCTCCGAGCCAGTGCCCTTTGGCTCTCAGATAGATTCCCTGTCTTCCTCTGCTCTGTTGGGTAGGGGGCTACCCCTAGGAACTACAGTTCCCAGACTCCTTTGCCCTGGGGCTCCTGATCAGTTCAGTCAACAGAAAGTTCTGGTGGGAGATTGCAGGATGGGGCAGTGGAGGGACCCAAGTATTTCTGTCCTTCTCTCTCTGCTTTGGTCTGTGTCTCTGGCAGTGGTGCCTTCCCATAGTCCCAGCTCCCACCTGGGAGTCCACACTCTGTGGGCCCCGCTGAGCCTTAGCCGAGGGAGGGCAGCAGCTTCCTGTGTAGCTGATACTGGGATGCTGTTTGCCTTTTCAGCTCTTCCAACACCCTGGGGACCACTTCCCAGTTGGAAAATCCCTGTTTTGGACTACCTGACGTGGACTCTATTTTTCTGAATGGACACTGAGTGATACATATGTTCTTTAAAAAAAAAAAAAGATGTTATTTATTTTATTGTTTTAGAGAAGGGAGGGAGAAAGAGAGGGAGAGAAACACTGATGTATGAGAGAAACATCAACCAGTTGCTTCTCACACACCCCCAACTGGGAACCTGGCCTGAAACCCAGGCATGTGCCCCAACCGGGAATCAAACTGGTGACCTTTTGGTTTATGGGATGATGCCCAATCCACTGAGCCAGGCCAGACAGGGCAATACCTACATTCTTAAATAAAACTTTTTCCTCAAAAGAAAAAATAAAATATATGGCTTAAGCAGAGTAAAGAAGTCCTCTAGTCATCAAGTCTAGGCAGCAAAATCTGAGATGTGGAATAAAGTGCCCCCCGCCCCCCAAGTCCTTGGCTGATTGGGCTGCCATCCTCCCAGATAGATCTATTCCAGAGAGCTACCAAGCAAAGCAAGAAAATGTATCTGGAAATGTGGATACTCAGCAGAAAAGCCTTTTTTTTTTCCCTACTGACACATGAAAAACTAAAGACCCTGAAGATGTTCTGTATTAGGATTCTGGTAGGAAAACCTCTCGGTCATGGGAATGAGCCAATCACTTCAACTGTCATTCTGAAATAAAACCACTGACAAATGCATCTGTGCCCTTTGTCCTGCAGCGTATTTGAAGATGGGAGACCTGTACTACTATGGCCACCCAAACCAGTCACAAGACCTTGAACTGTCCGTACAGATGTACGCCCAAGCAGCGCTGGATGGAGACTCCCAGGTAAGCAGCAACAGCAAGAACAACAGAAAGTGGCTCTTGGAGGCGCCCCTTTGTTGAGGTCGCAAGGCCCTGAGTTCTCTCCAGTACTCTGTTGACACGCTTCCCAGGCTACGAAGTCCTTTCTCATCCAATTTCACGAGCCCCTCACCGAGACCCTGTGAGGACACTAATCACGATGGCGAGCCTTTACTGAGCTCCTCCTCTGTTTCTCCCACCGTTCTCACAGCAGTCTTGTGCGGGTGGGGGCTATGGTACCCAGTTTATAGCAGAGGATACCACGACTCTGACAAGGTGATGTATTGCTCAAGGCCAAACAATCAGGTAGCAGGTGAAGCAGCCAGAGCTTCCGGCTCCAAGCCCAGGAGTCTTTACCAGACTCCATCAAACAAACTCACCAGGTAGAAACTCAGGAAACGGGAGATGTGGCCAGAAGCGAGGTGGTCTGCTTGTACAGTTGAGCCAACACTTCGGCAATAGGACTTCGCTCTCAGTGACTTTTTTCTTTTTAACTTAGTTCGGAATACTCTAAGATCTATAGAAAAGTAGCAGAAAGAATCCAAGAGAGTTGCTGCATGCCCTTCCTTCGGCTTCCTCTAATGTGAATATCTTGCGTGGGCACAATCCCACTGTCAAACTACGAAGTCCACGTTGGTTCAGTGCCGTAAAGCACGCTTCTGGCTCTGCATTTCACTAGTTTTCCCACTCAAGGCCTTTCTCCATCCCAGGGTCCCACAGTGCATTTAGTTGTCATATTTCTTCAGTCTTCTCCAGTCTGTAACAGTTCCTCAGTTCTTTCCTTGCTTTTCATGACCTCGACACTTTTGGAGAATATTAACTAGCCAAGTGTTCTGTAGAGTGTCCCTCAATGTGGGTCTGGCTTCTGTTTTCTCACGCACAGATTGAGATTATGCATTTGGGGCAAGCAGAGCACAAAAAGCGATGTGTCCTCACTGTACCCTTGGAGGCGCGTGTGATGTCTCACTGCCGGGGAGCTTGGGCGCAGGCGCTTGGTTAAGGCACTTTCTGCTGGGTTTCTCCCCTGAAAAGCTAGTACTTTTCTTCCTATTTAGAGAGATCATGGGGAGAGAGTTTGCGACTGTGCAGATAGCTTACTTCTCCTCAAACTGCTGCTACTAATTTCAGCACCCTCTGATAGATCTTGCGACAATTAGTGCACTAATGATGATTCCCTGTTTCTCTCATTTTCTGGATGTTCGCTAATCAGAATCCTCTCGTGAGGATCTCGGGGCCGTTTTCACAGTGGAAGCTGGAATAGCTGTTACTCTCTTAGGCAACAGGTTTTGGTGTCGTGCTCCGGGATTTGACTGCAGAGCAAACATTGGAAACTCATCCCTGTCTTAGTCTTTTTTATTTTTTTTCGCAGTAGGCCCTACGTCAGAGTGGTTCTTCACCTGGGTTAAAGTCCCTTATCTGTATCACGTCATAGCGATCTGTACGTGGCAAGTCACTAAATTACTGAACCCTCCTGTTCTCCTTTGTGAACTGGGAACAGTAACAACATCAGCCTCTGCATTTACGAGATGTTTGATGTAGAAGCACTGAGCCCAGCGATGGCCGTGATCTATCTATTCTATTATTATTTCTTCTGGAATGCAACATCAATTGGTGCTGGAAGGATTTGCTGGAGAGTCGAACTCCCTCAGATGATGTCTGTTGATACTGAAAATTAGGTCCAGACCATTTTTTTTAACCAGAATTTTATCATTTGGAAAGATAATGTTATAAAAACATGAAAAGATAATTTTAAAAGAAAAAAAACATTCCACGGCAGAGGCCTTATTCCTTCGTGTCTGTGGGTTCCCTTCATCCCTGCCACGGGCACGCGCACCTCTGCAGGGTCCCCTCCTGTGCACACACAGGAGTTCTTTTCCCATATTGTAGGGATATGTGCGTTTTATCGCGCACTTGATGTAACTGTTGCTCCTAACCACTTCCCATATTCTGTCGAGCTAATAGACTGTAATGTATTAAGCTTTATCTTATTTGGTAGACATTTATTATTTGTTTGCTAATTTAATCATTGATTTGGCACATTTACTCAGTCCTGCACGTCTGAGACACTGCCTCATAGTGGGAACATAAGATTAAAAAATAGACAGTAGTCTCACCTTCATGGGATGGTAGCCCGTAAAGGAAGATGGGAAGGTCCTTTCCTATTGGGTTGTAATTATAGCTGGTGCTCTATTTACATTTTCATATTTCCATCTTTTAGCTCCATTTGAATAGTTTCTTTATAATCTAAGGGACAGTATTATTAAGTCAAGGGCAATCTAAATGGTTTTATGGCTACCTAATAATAGTTTATTGCTGACTTGCTTTCTGAAAGGGTTTTCCGGTTAATGCATCACCCAGCAGTGGGCATGTGTAGGAGGGAAACTGAAATCCTGTCTGCACTTGTCTGCACTGGTGACTTGATTCTGCTCATTGAATAATTTGAAGTTGATACTTCTTTGTTGTTTTGAGTTGCATTTACTTGATTTCTTGTGGGAAGGAATGCTTTTTGCATATACTTGTCTATGATAACTTACTCTTCATATTTTTAGGTGAATTCTCTATTCTTGCTCTTTGCCTGTTGTGGATCTATTGGAGTTCTGATACTTTAAAAATTTAAATGACAATTCATTTTTTTTAATAATTTGCCTAGTAAATAATGAACCTTAAGCTATTACATTGCATGTAAATATTGCCCTAGCCTATCTTCTCATTTATTTTCATCTTTTTACTTTTACATTCTTCAGAGGCCTTAAATTTTTACATGGTACTTTTTTCTTTTCTTGTAATAAGTTAAGTTTTAAGAGTACCTTCTTTTGAAAGCATGGAGAAGTATTCTATTTTCTGCATGTGTGTGTATCTTAAAAATACTTAATGCTTCCATCTATTGAGAAGTTATTTGGCAGCATGGTAGAGGTTAAGACTGAAGACTCTGGACCCTGTCTGCTCTTTTCCAGCTGTGTGGCCCTGGGCAAATTCCTTAACCTCTCTGCTCCTCAGTTTCCTCATCTACACCATGAGGAGGATAATAGTACCTATCTCAATTTGTTGTTATGAATATTCAATGAATATGTAAAAACCAGAGCAATGCCTCACATAGAGTGAACACCCAGGATACTAGCTGCTGTTGTTTTTTTTCATGATTATTGCCCAGGATGCTTGTGAGAGCCCTGGCGTGTGCGCCCAGGCAGATGATGGCTTCCACTGAGAGTGCTGTCAGTGGCGACTAAACGGAAAGACCAAAAGGAGACTATGTCATTAGAACATGACCCTGAACTCCTTGAAGGGCAACAGACCAACGAAATTTGTAAAGCCCTAATGCTAAGTAAGGTCATCTTTTGTTCATTTCTTGGTCTGGCCGCACGCTCAGCTCATGAGGGTCCATGCGTCCCCTCCAGGTAGGACAGTAGCTCCCATCCTTGATGAAGCACCTGTGCCAGCGGGCTCCTCACCCCGTCATGTTATGGGGCCTGCATGGCCCAAGGAGGCAGACCCAGCCTCTGAGGGCCAAGAACAAGGTGTGTAAAGAGGACGAGAGGAAATGCACCAGAGTGGAGGTCTGTGCCAAGAAGAATCGTGAGACTCCTCATGTTAGAATGTCAGCCATCAGTAGCACCTCCAGCCACAAAAACATTGTGTTAGATCTCTGACATGCTGATGGTGACCCAGAGCAGAGTCAGCAGTGACGGACATGGCCTTCAACTCAGCGTTCTGGTTCTGTTGGTGACACAGGGCACGTTTTCCAGCGTGTTCTGTTTTGGAGAGTGAGCAGGAAAGGACAGATCCACCGGTTGACTGGCTTCTGAGCAGATGGGACCCAGCTTCCTCTGAAAGCCTCCTGGTTCTCCTGCAAATAAATGTCTCAGAGGCACATATTTAGGGAAACAATTCATCAATGAAGATGACAAAACCATCTGGCTCTAGGGACTGAAAAAAATATCTAGAGGTTGTGAACATTTACATTCTGATGAAGGGTATGTGTCTGGGTTTTATTATAAGGAGTTGACGAGGATGGTTTGTGGCTTGTTTTCAGGGATTTTTTAACTTGGCCCTGCTGATTGAGGAAGGTGCTGTAATCCCACATCACATTTTGGATTTCTTGGAAATTGACCCAACTATCCATTCGAATAACATCTCCATCCTCCAGGAACTGTATGAAAGGTGAGTTCAGAGCCTCTTTAACGCTGGAATCTGGATGCTGTTGGCATCTTGGTTAAAGTTAGCCTGACTTTTATTTTGTAACATCACTTATTATAAAAAGGGTTCTGGGTTTGTTCTGATTAGAGAACACTCAGCTGGACACAAACTTACTTCCATTTTCTAGTTTCTGAGGCTTAAGGTACAAAATGAACTTGATCTGAAGTTAAGGTGCTGGTCAAGGTTTTCCACAAGAATGGGAAAAATAATGCATCTGATTAGACCACACTTTTCTGCAAGACAAGGGGGCATTCTGCTGTCTGGACTCTGGACAGACACTTGGACAGAGCTATTGCTCTGCCAGCCCCCATGCCTCATGGACCTCCTTGACCTGTTGGATTTTTATTGAGGACAGAGGTGACTTTTTCCTAAGATGTCTGGCAGGGTCCTAGAATGTCAGGGCAGGCCTGAACCCCCTGAGAGCCGGCTTTCTTCCCTTGTCTCTCATCTCAAGTGTGCCCCCTTCTCCCCAGGCTGAAAGAAGCAGGTTCGAGGACCCGATAATGCTGATCATGAGTGACACCACCCACGTCAAGGCGCCCTGTGCTTTGTGTCTGCAGGTGCTGGAGCCACAGCAGCGAGGAGTCTCTCAGCCCCTGTGCCCTGGCCTGGCTCTACCTGCATGTCCGGCTCATCTGGGGTGCTGTCCTGCACTCTGCTCTGGTAGGTGCCCTCTCCCTCCAGCCCTGACTCTGAGGTCCTGGGTCCTGTCCATCATCTGACTGTGTGCTTCCGGTGTTTACAGACCTACTTCCTGGGAACCTTCCTGCTGTCTGTGCTGATCGCCTGGATGCTGCAGTATTTCCAGTCCATCTCAGGTAGAGATTCCTGCAAGGCCAGGGCAATATAAAAACGTGCCAGTTCTTTTCCTTTACCAGAAAAATCACCCTCTCCCTCCTTATGCCCTGGGTCATGCTGTTTCCTTTTGTTCAGATGGTCATCCATGAGACAGGGCTCCTCCTCGGGCTGTATTGTAATATCTGACTGATGGAAGCCCCTAATGACTTACAGTTTTCGGAGGCAGAATTTTTTAATAAGAAGCTTAAGAAATTGAAGTGAAATGTCTTCTCCTATTGAAACTCCCTGCTAGCAAAATTCTACCTATGTGTGCCTTCAAACCCAGCTCCAAGGGCCCCGCTAGTGTGAGGTCTTACCCTATTTATTCCAATCAAAAGATAAAAAGTCCAATAGGACGGTAAACAAGCACGATGGTGAATCAAAAACCCAGCCCCATGGACTCAGAGGGAGGGCCCGAGGAGGAATGTAAAGTGAGTGTTCATTTCAGTGTGGTTTCCACTGGTTGCTGTTATTTTTCTGCACTAATGCGGGGCCGTAGCTCAGGACGTGGGCACCTCCGTCACTTCTATTTGCGCTGAGGGTCCAGGTGTAGCTACTTATTAGCTGTGTGACTTATGGCGAGTTGGTTCACCTTCCTGATCCTCCAATTTCTTATCAGTTAAATGAGGTTATAATAGTAGCTACTTTCCAGGGATGTTAAAAAGGTTCAGTGAAAAAAAGCAACACATTTGAGACCAAATGACAAGTGTAGTTATATCTTACCTGTCATAGGTATTTGGCGTGTAAAACCCAAATAATAAATGATAAATATTAAATAATACATTGATAAATATTAGCTATCGCTTTACCTCCCCCATCAGATCGTACATGGAGTCAGAGGAAGGCCTTACTTGCAATCTCACACTGAGTAGGTGCTTGAATTTGCAAACGTGTCTCATGGAGGATTGTGTTTCCCACCGTCTGGGATGGCTGTGAAAAGACATAACCGCTCACGAGGACCAACAGGGACCTTTGCGAAGGGATCTGTAGGACCAGACGTGGCAGTTGAGCGTTCGTTCGTGCAGCCGTTATTCGTGGAGCAGATAACAAAAAGCAAAAGGGGCACATTTCCCCACTCAGATTTGCTGGTGAGACAGCCGCTGGTACGAGAAGCTGGGACGGAATCATCCCCACCGACTCACCTGAGGAGGCTGACAGGGAGCCATCAGAGGCCCCTCCAGGCTTGATGCCCTGTGGTATACGCCAGCTTATCAATTTCCCTCATGCAAATTGTGCCCGGTCCCAAAATTTGTTGCCAGGTATAGCCCATTTATTTTGCATCTTGTCAGTGTTTTCCATTTCAAATTATCTTTGTCATTTTTACTCTGTAGAAATATTGTTATGATTATTACAAATGCAATTCCGTTAGAGGAGCTGAAAATTGTCTTTATGATTTCATGCCAGCTGGTAGCCATGAAAATTCATGGGCTGGTGGAATTGCTTTTATCAGAAGTCGTCTCTTTTCCCCTTCCCGGGTCTTCATTGTCAGTCCCTGCACATCCTCACCGCCCGGTCCCTCCTGCCCCTTCGCCTACTTCCCCTTCCCGTGTGTCCTTTGCTCCTGCACACGTTTCCTTCATGGTTTTCAAAGTCTTTCACTTGCTTCTTCCTTAACATCCTCCCCTCTCTGTTCACGGGCCTCAGAGAAGTCTGCCTGGGATTTTAAAAATAATTTAATTCTCTGAAGCATCGAGGCCAAAGGGATGACGTGGCCTGCCCCATAATCACAAAATAAAGCCCAAGAAAGGATGTAGGGCAGCAGAATTTTAAACGTTCCCCGACTCGCCATACTTGAAAACGCTCATTATCATCTGTCTCGAACCTATTCTGTTACCTCCTTACATAAGAAGTGCTTTGCAGCACATTTTTGGTGCCCTGACGTGAATGATAATTAACCTGCCTACATACATTATTTTTTTAAAGACTGCTCTAACATCAACATAAAGAAGTAAAAAGAAACTAATTATCATAAGATAATATCTTTTTCAGTATGTAAATTCGAGCCCGTGCTTAATTTTCCTGCGCTCATGAATCACCCAGGGAACTTGTTAAATGCAGATTCTGGCTCAGCGGGTCCAGGGTGGGCTCTGAGACTCCCCAGCTGTGATGAGCTTTCGGACGACGTCCATTCTGCTGCGCCATGGACCACACTCTGAGTCGTAAGGGCCTAGAAGTAAAAAAAGAAAGAAAGAAAAAGACAAAGTCTCCACATACTCACATATTTCCAAAATGTGCCCCACTGTGGTGCCTGCCAGCCCTGTGAGAGCTAGTGTCGAGGAAAAATATGTAGTGAATTATTTTCGTATTTGCCAACCTGAGTGCAGATGGGTCAGGACCATTGATATAGGAGGATACTGTTCCATCCGTGATGGGGCAATTGGGGGCGGGGGGATAGAGGCCCAGAGAACCAAGAAGAGCCACTGCAAGGAGCCTCTCAGGGGGCAGAGATTTTGCCCCCAGCATCACCCCGATGAGTGGGTGCGAGGCCCCATGACCTGCCCCATGGGAGGGGGAGCTGTAGCAGATGCTGGTGGCAGCCGTGGTGGTGTAAAGCAAGCATAACAGTGAAGCAGACCGGACTTGAGAGTGACTTGAGAAGTAGCTTCATGTAAGGATTGTGGGATTAGGGATCTTTGTCATTTTGTGATTTGGAGTTTTTCAGTCAGTTGTTGGTAAAAATTAGACATCTGTGGCCAAACCTTTGCATTGAGGTGTCCATCCATTTTGTGTTCAGCTCCAACTACCTTCATTTCCCCCCACCCCTCCACCCCCCACTGAGCTTATACACCCTGTGATGGATAGTCAGCCAGCACACCCCTGCATTTGCCACATTAAGTTGTCCTGCGTTCAGGAGGCTGGCAGTGCAGGACAGTGGCCAACGGCACAGGCTTGGAGTCAGGCTGCCTGGATGCTGGCCCTGCCACTAGCTGTGTGACCTTGGGCAGGGAGCCCATTTGTGCCTCAGTTTCCCCCTCTGTAAAACAGCGGAAGTAGTACAGCTACCTCCTATTGTAGTTGTGGGAACCAAGTAAGACAACAGAGGTAAAGTGCTTAGAACTCCACACATGTTAGCGCCTGAGCAATATGTCCTGGAAGCACGTTACGTGCAGTGACAGCATGCTGACAGTGGGTAGTGCCTGCACCAAAATACTAGCTCAGTTTACTTCCATAACAGACGCAATGGCCAAAGCCTGGCATGGTTTTCTGTGCTGGTAGACTCTGTCTAGCACATAAAATGCTTTTTAAGTCATCTATACAAAGATCTCAACTAGTCTATGAAAGGCACCAAAAAAAGTCCATAAGAAATATTGCACACCTCTTATTTCCTTTTAGGGGACTTATTTTTGACTCTGAGCTTCCCTTCCACCAGGCTGCTCAGTCCGTCTCGAGGCTGATATCGCCCAGGGGAGTGCCAAGGCCCCTGGGTCTCAGGTGGCACTAGGAACACTCGAGTGTCGCAGGTCTGATAGAGGAACACACACAGCAAGTGCCCAGAGCCTTCACTGTCCCTCCAGGTCTGTTGGCTTTGCAGCTTCTGGGTCGCCTGGGAGTCCCATCGTCTTTGCCAGAGCTGAGCCCCATTAGCCTTTTTTCTCCCAATATTCCCTTCTCAGATGGGTGCCGTGCAAGGTGAGCGTTCCACTGACGGCACAACCCACCGCCAGGCTCAGCCACTTTCCCAGACTCCAAAAAAGCTCCTTTTCCTGCTTCGGTGCCTCTCTAAAGCACTCCCCCTCTCCCCTGCCTGCCAGGGACGCCAAGCGTAATTGCCTTAATGGGTTCAGGCTTTCAAAGAAACAAAACCAAAAAAAAAAAAAAAAATCCCCAAAGCAAAGTATGTCTAAAAACATCTCCATTTCTGCTCTGCCACAAATCTCCCAAGACCAAAAAAGAAAAAGCACGGAGCCTGGATGGCTACCTGAAGGAAGGCAAGGGGAAGAAAAGGGGGGGAAATGTAAATGACCATTTCAGAGAAAGAGTCCTGCCTCCCCAGTATTAGTGTAAACTTTGTGTCTAAATAGAACATGCAGCATGGAGCGAGATTTGCGCACCTACCAGCTCCTCCGTATGACAAGTAACCTTTGAAACCAATGCCAGCCTACTCAGAACATTCATAATTTAAGCCAACTCATCCCTTCTGCCTAAGTGGTTAGCCTCGTGTAAGAGGAAAATGATATAAACAAGGTCAATTAAACCTTTTCCTGTCCTCTACACTTCTAATTAATGAGGTTTCTACTGCAATTACAGTAAAATGTCAGGAAACGTGGCGCTCACAGGAGAAGCAGGAGCCTTCAAGTCAGAGCCAGTTCACGGAGGGGTCTCGCTCTCCTGCCTCACTCCCAGGGCGCCCTCCCAGGAGCCCCACTCACAGCAAAGGTGTAAACGACACGGGACACGTGTTTGCGCCGGCCCGCTCGGTTGGGAGGCGTGGGGAAGTGGGCTAGACCTTGCTCAGGGCAGGTGACTTACAGGACTTCCCCCACACCCCTTTCGACCACCCCTTTGCAAACATTAGCCATCTCGGGACCTACCAACGTATTCCCTGGTGTCCTCCTTCCCTGCATGCTCTCGTCTGGCCTGGCACCTGGCAAGCGGACGTTTCTGCCCCAGTGGCCACGGCAGGGGTTGGCTAGTGTGTTCTGCGAAGGGCCAGGTAACAAACAGTCGGGGCTTTGAGGGCCGTCTCTGTGGCAGTGACTCTACCCTCCTCATAGCTCGAAAGCAGCCATCAAGGATACATGAAAACAAATGGTACGGCTGGTTGCCAAGAAAACTTCTCTGTGGACGTGACCATTTGCATCTCATGTGTTTCCCACGTGTCATGAAATATTACTCTTCTTTAGATTTTTGTCCAATCGCTTAAAAATATAAAAACCGTCCTTAGGCTGTGAGCCGTGCAACAGCAGGCGGGGAGCCGCGCTTGGCCCCGGGGGCTGCAGCCCGCCCACGTGACTCAGGGCCAGCAATCGCCGAGTCTCACTAATGTACAGCGAATGGCCCCCCCGAGCGGCAAGCAATTGAAAAATCACTTCTATTTGGCTCTGGAATATACTCTCTTAAGTTTTTAAAACAACATTCCCATTTTCCTGGTCACCTTGATTCGAGTCCGGTAATCAAATTAGCGCACACCCCAGGTGAGCACAGAAAAGAGGCCACTTGAAAATCACGGCAGGCCGTGGGGGGCATGGCCACAGTGCGGGGAGAGCGCCTTCTCGCATGGGTAATACCGAACTGACTGCAGCAGCATCGGGTGTTTTCTTTATGTTCCGACTAGAAGATTTAAACATGGTAGTGCTGATTATGCATTCCTTCCACATTTACACATTGGCACTTTTTGTTTTAATCAGAAAACTGATTGCTGATTTATCTTGTTACCATGGTGATTTAAACATTTCCCTAAGCTCGAAAAGGGAAAACATGAATGCCTTAGTACTTCATTAACTTACTTCCTCAGAGCTCATCAGAAAGATCAATCTGAGGGCCCAGGGGTCCAAGACCCTCTCATCTAAGCCGCCCTGTTCACAGGTAAGGAAACCGAGGCCTAGGAGATGCAGGCGTTTTAGAAATGAAGGCTATTCAGTATCTACCCCACAGTGATGTACTGGGGGAAGGTGCGTGAGGCTTGACCAGGCTGCGTCTCTGGACTCCAGCAGGTGGTCTTTGTGCCACCGCACTGGGCCTTCCGCTCCCTGCACAGTTAGATCAGCTGCCAGATGATGGCTTTAACCTGAAAATGTCACATCATTGTGTAGGTAACACCCTCGGCCCCCAGAGTACTCCTGTTCTTTCAGAACAGTCCCTGGATTCATAAGGTCTCCTGTAGGTTCAGAAAGGGGTTCCTGGGAGGGTTCCTTTGCATATGCTGAGAAGCCAGGGGCTTTGGAGACCGTCATTGAGTTTCTTAGAACGGCCCCGTGGAGATAACTAGAGGTACTTGGAGTTGCAACTTTTGACAGGTTTTTCTGGAAGTCAGATTGCCAACATGTAGTGGCACCTTCTAAAAGTCAATACATTTCAGGATGCACATTTGAGAACCTTTAAAAATGGTCCCACCGACTGAAAACTGTAAGACTCCAGGATTCCTGAACTTAATTAAGAGCACTGATTAAAAGCAAACTGGCAATTGTTTGCCCCAACATGGCCATTGTGCTAGGCATATGTCACCCGTCCCTGCAAACCACCACCCTCATTTTACAGATGAAGAAACTGCAGCTCAGAGTGGTTTAGTAGCTTGCTCAGGATCGCTCCACTGGTAAAAACATCAGAGCCATTTGACTCCTGAAGCCATTCTGGATTCAACATTTCTACTGTGTTCCTAGGCTACTGGGGCCTGAAAGAAAAGTGTAGACATCCCGGAAACAAACGCACCGACTCTGTCCTCGAGCCTGCAAGCCGTGCACCTGAGATTAATGAACCCTAACGCATTTCTACAGTAAACCAGCTCCCTAGCAGTAACAACTAACACGTGCTGAGTGCCTTTGCCTGCCGGCACTGTTCTAAGCACACTTCAGGTGCATTTGTTTATTTAAGCCTGACAGCTCAACAGGGTATAGATACTCTCCCTTTCCCCATATTTTAGAAGGAGAGTGGGAAACTTGTCCAAGGTCACATAACTGGTCAAGGGCAGAGCAGCCAGGTTCCACAGCCCACAGTCTTGTAAGCAGGACCCCTCTTGGCCTCAGTGCCATTGGCGTCTGTAGTAGGTGTTTGGAGCTGGGTCATGCTTTACTGTAGGGAGCCGTCCCACAGGTCGTAGAACGCTTAGTGGCCCCCTGGTCTCTGCCTGCTGTGTGCCTATACACCCACCCTCCAGTGTGACAAGCAAAAATGTCTCCTGGCATTGCTCACTGTCCCCTGGAAGGTAAAATTGCTCCCATTTGAAAAACCACTGATCTAAACTATAAACTTTATAAGCCTCCCTAACATTTATGGTGGTCCAACTCCATATCTAAAGGTAAATTGATAAATAATTAAATCTAGTAATTACATTTTCCAGAACTTATACACATTCGTTTAAGTAAAATAATTAAACCAAATTTGGTACATCGTCCAGATGGAATAATAATGTAAATAAAACCAACACTCCTTTCTTATCGATTGGTATAATTCATAGCTTACATTGCATCCATGCCATGGGCGGGGAATAGATATGACCACAAGAACCATGGACCAGAGAGTGTTTTGTTTTTAATTAAAATATGTACCAGAAGTCACAGCATCGATGTAGGACTTAGCGTCCTGCGATGTCAGAACCAGCAGAGAGCTTCATGTGTCTGTTCCAATCTGTCATTTTAGAAAGGGGACACCAAAGTCTAAAGAACTTAGACAGCGGGGCCAATGTCGCCGATCTAGTTGGTTTCAGGGCCACTAAATCAGGAGCATCTCGCCCAGCTTGCTGTGGCCTAGGCGTGGTTGCGTGCCCTGCGTGCCCTGTTGTGCATCCTCACTACCTGTTGTGTGTGTGTGTGTCTCTGCAGCCAATGGTTTCAACCCGACGCCAGCCAGGGCCTCCCCAGGCCCCACCGCTCCCACTGCAAGTCCAGCTGTGACTCCAGCTGAAGACGCCTCTGCTCAGGACCAGCCCCCCGTCACGAGTAACCCAGAGCCACGTGGTTGATGTGCGTGCTCCAGGTGTCTCCCGTGAGAGAGAACCCTTTCCACAGGTGGTGTCAGAAAGCTGGGGCCACCACGGCATCGTACTACTGATAAAGACCTTGAACATCTTGTCAAGTGGATGTGACATTGGCACTTGGTGTCTTTTTTTTTTAATCAAATTACAGAGAAGTACACAGAGCAGACAGTGGTACTAAAGGCATTCAAACAAATGCGAGGGACATCCTGGTCATAGGGGCGAGTGGGGGAGTTTGGCACGTCTGCAATGGCCCTTCCTGGTGATTCCGTGTGTGCTGGGAGTCATGGTGTGCCCTGCACCATATCCGACTTCCTATGGACGGGGCACGTTTTCAGAATCTTAGCCTCTTGTTCGTTCCCTTTTATTCAGTAACAGAAAATTGTGACTTTTCTACAGGTTAGATAATGTTCCGGTACCTGTGTTTGCCATGACCTGGCTTAGGTTATGGCTGGGAGTGCGGGGAAGGTGGTGGCTTTGTAAATTGGTTTACATTTTTCTCCTCGGATTTTTCTAGGGTTGTAGTGCTTCCGAATCTTTCAATGACATGGCTGGACACCAGTTACTTTTCAATTGTAATCCATAAAGTAACATTTAGAAAATTCTTAGTATTTAAGTATAGTCTTCTCCATGAATTACCCATTAGAATAGACTGGCAGCAGTGGGACATCCAAAAAAAAAAGCCTTTAGTTCCCAGGCATCCCCACCCTTTATGCCTGCCTGAGTCCCTGTAGGGGTGTGTGCACGCGCGTGTGTGTGAGAGAGAGACTGAGAGGGAGAGGAAGGGCAGATGGTGCCTTGGATGCTGCTACGGTAGTGAATAAATTGGTGATGCAATATTGTGGGTCCAAACTACTCTTTGCACTACTTTATTTACAGTAGTAAATAAAAATTATTTTTATACCATTGATTCCCAAGAAGTGGCTTTTTTTTTCTTTTTCATCATTGCCATTGTCATTGTATAAAGCCGTGAAGTTTATTCATCCCCCTCAGGAAGCAAAAAATAAATAAAATAAAATAAGTCCTCCTTGAGAAAGCTCAGGATCTGATCATGTGATGTTTGCGCAGGACCAGACATTGCTTCAGGGTTTCTGGCAGCTCTGAGGCTGGATTCCCATCAATTCTGGGTTAAGTTTGCAACCTACCCACTTTCTCCTATGTGAGCTCTTGTTTTATAGCAAAGTGTATCCTTCCTGCTGGCATACAAGCCAGATTTTGGAGCCCTGGATTCAGATTGTGGTTGTGTAACTTCCTAGCTCAGTAACCCTAGGTGAGTGATTAGAACCCTCTCTAAGCCTCAGATTATTGTTTTATAAAACAGGGGTAATAAAGTTCACCTCCTGGGCTTTTCATGGGACTTGCATGAGATTATGGATGCAAAACTTCCAGGTCAGTGCCCTGAATACAATTGGTTATTCTCATGAGAAAGGGCCCTCTGCTCTGCCTAGACTCCCTCTTCATGACACACACACCCATTCCTTGGTTTCTGGAACCACGGGCTGCTGGCAGCCACAGCTACAGCCTCCGTGGGAATCGCCATCGCTGCGGGGACCTGCCCCCGGTTGCATCCTTGCCAGAGCAGCTCAGGGCCAGTGGCTTGGTGATGTAGGGCAGGCTCTCTCAGTCTCAGCACTATTGGGATTTGGCGGCTCCCTGTTGGGGGCTTCCTTCTGCATGGCAGTACGTGTAGCAGCAGCAACCCTGGTCTCTACCCACTAGGTGTCAGTAGTGCACACCCCCGCCCCAATCACTATCTTCAAACATGGCCAAATGTTCTTAGGGGCAGGGGGCAAAACCACACCCCCTTCACTTGAGAAAGACCCATGCACAAAAAACAAAGGCCCCATTCGTCACTTTGGAACAGCCTGGGAGGGCCGTCTCAGCCCCAGCATTCCACCTGGCGGCCACCCCACTGTGGCTCCACGGCTCCCTCTCCCAATTCCACCTTTCTCGTTCACACAGGACTTCCCGGCACTGCTCACACTCGACTCTGAGTCTGCTGGGGCTGCCGTAACAAAGGGCCACAAGCTGGGGGCCTTCGCCAGCAGAAATGTATTTCCTCACAGTTTTGGAGTCTGGAGCTTTAAGATCAAGGTGTCGGCAGAGGTGGTTTCTTCCGAGGTCTCCCTGCTTGACTTATCAGGAGGCTGTCTCTTCTTTCCGCATCTTCACACGGTCTTCCTCCTGTGTGTGTCTGTGTCCTGGTCTCCTCCTCGTCCTGTGCAGGGATGCCGGTCGTATTGGATCAAGGCCCACCCTAGTGACCTCTTCTTTACCTCAGTTGTCTCTTTAAAGGCCCTGTCTCCAAACACAATACATTTTGAGATACTGGGAGTCAGGGCTTTGACATGTGAATGTGGGGAGGACACGACTCAGCTTGGAACAGCAACATTAACGCCATGGGAAGCTGGCGCAGGTCCAGAAGGTGGGCTCATGGAGCTGCCCTGATCTGGAACGGTTGTCGGATGGTGCTCACCTCCGAGATCAGACGGCCCAGGTCCCACGGGGTATGTGGGGGGGCCGGGGGGTGTTCACCACGGTTCTGTATGAAAGAACAAGGAGAGGGGGCGGACTGGGTGTCCTTCGGTAGGAGAAGGCATATGGTAGGTGAATGTAATGGAAAACAGGGCACTAGTTAAAAAGGAGGGAGCTAGACTTATGAGCAGCAACATAAGATGTTAAAAATATACATATTAATAAATAAAAAACCAAGAACATGAGTGAGATCTCTGTCTCGATAGTATTTATGTAAATTTAAAAACCCCCAAACAACATTATATACATCCAATAGCTCTCGACCTTGGCTACATTGGCATTTGGAGCTCCACAGTCTGTTGTCATAGGGGACTGTCTGCACACTGTAGGATGCTTCTTAGCAGCCCCCTTGGCCTCCCTACTAGACGCCAGTGGCATACCCTCAGTTGTGACAACTCAGAATCTCTCCAGACATTCCCAAATGTCCTCTGGTGGGGTGGGGGCAGGGGAAATTGCCCTGGTTGAGGCCCACTGGTTCAATTTTTATATCAAATGTATTAGAGAGGCTAGTTGGGTTTTCAGAAGCAGGGATCAGAGAGGGACTGTGAGGAAAGGAAAAATATTACAATAAAAAAAGATCAGGGTCTCACCCACAATGGTGATGGTAGGCCACGAACTGAGGAGTGTGATGGACCCCAGCTCCCTGTCTAATGCTGTTTTTAATTCATTGGCACGTTCAGACACCCGTATCCTTCTCTCAGCCTCCTGCAGCGCGAATCTGGCTCAATGTGAGTTAGGTAATTGTTGAATCAATGAATTACACTGCCTAATGAAGTTCAAGTTCTCTGCTGTTGGCTGGTGGGTTTCCCCTGCAGTCCCACAAATGACCAGCCTGAGCCAATCAATAGATGCAGAACCCAAGCTTGGAAGCGGTACCCTGGCAGAGTTGTGAGAACCAGGGGCTGTTGGAGGTAGGGGACACACCCCACACTGAGAAGTGTCTGGACTCTTTGTAGACCCTCATCCAGAGGGGATTTCCTCATGAGCAGATGAACCATGGGGAATCAGGCATCAACAAGAGTGTGACCTCAGTTGTCTTCTCAGGATGTTGAAATCTGAGACATTAGATTTATATTTCACTTAGTTTTCACAATACCACTGCAAGTAAGATGTACATTTTTTCCATTTTGCAGATGAATAAACTGTTGTTGCAAGCATACCAAGTAACAAGCAATCATACAATCTCAGTGGCACACAGCCATAAGCATGTATTTCTTGCTCAGGCACCTGTGAGTTGGCTGTGGTTCGGCTGATCTAGGCTGGCCTCAGCGGGGCTTGATTGCAGGCTGTGGGTTGGGTCAGGCAAGCTTTTTGTTCTTCTGGGGTCAGCAGGCAAGTGGGGAGTGTTCATACGGAATGGGATCAGGATATGCAACCCTGAAATATCCCACTTCAGCATAAGGGTTATTGAGAATCAGCAGACTCAAGAAGAATTCTCTGCATCCACCTGTTCTGCCCAGAAGCAGGGCATAAATTTCCCTTTGTGGAAGTGTTCCCTCCTCTCCTGCACCAGGAAGGAGGAGAGCAATTCTTGTCACCAGAGACGGAGAGTAGGCACCAAGATGGTCCACATACACCAACCTTGCTACATTAACCCTCATCTTCCATTAGTGTTCGCATACCTTTCCAAGTGACCTCCCCATGATCCATCATTCCTCAAACCTCAAACCCCTTACCTTTGTAAAAACGGTATAGAAGCTCCTGAGTCTAATTACTTCTTTCTCTTTTTCTGTACAGTTCTATACATGTAGTGTATTAATAAAATTGATGCCTTGTCTCCGGTCAATCCATCTTCTGTTAGTTGAATTCACAGGCCCCCATTTACTGAACATAAAAGGGTAGAGGAGAAATTTATCTTCCCCAACAATCTCATGGCAAAAGGCTCAAAATCCAACTGCACAAAGCATTTCTGAAACCTTCATCCACATCAACTCTGCTCGTGTCCTATTGGCTCAAGCAAGTCACAGGGTAAGCCATGTGGGCAGGAAAGCTGCTCCTCCTGTGGAGGAGGATGGGGGCGGGGGGGGGTGCTTCCAACTTCCATTGGTCAGACACCCAAGCGCTAGCTCCTTCGGCAGCATTAGCTGACCGCCCCTCCTGTGAATCTCCCAGCTCTCTGTCCTTAGTTCAATGAAGGAATTAATTAGAGGCCTTTGTCTTGTTCAGGCATTTATTCTTCGGTGTTGACTTTGTGTCCCCAGTGGGACTGTGAGTTCCTAAGGTGGGGGCCCTTCTCGTCACGCAGGGCCCTGCACGATGCCGGCACAGGGAAGGAGCATGCCAAGTAATGGCACAGGACCGGTCAGGGATATTTGTCCTCCCAAGAAGCCTGCAACAAGTGCCACCAGGGACATTCTGGCAGAGTACATGAAACAAACCCAAAAAGCTGAGCTGGTAACTGTGGCCCACAGCGCTGAAAGAACTTGACAGTTCTTCATTCTGTCGGAGGATCTTCCACCAGCAGGTACAGCTGGGTTAATCAGCGCTGTATCCTCCTTGCAGACTTAATTAGCAGCTCTTGTCAAAACTCAGCTTCTTCTTAAAACCAGACGTAAAACATATACACAAAACCTGTTCCAAGCTTATATCCGTATTTTCAGTTATGCTTCATCCAGGCATGAGACCAAAATCTCACTTTCTTTTTTTTCATATTGAGCTGTAATTGGAACACAACATTGTGAAGCCTGGGGTGTACACTGTGTGATTTGATGATACACTTACAGTGTATATCAGTCTGTGATTACGACCATAGTGTCAGCCAACACGTCCATCAGAGCACACAATTACCATCTCCTTTTTGTGGAAAGGAGACGGTAATTTAAGATCTAGTCTCTTGCGCTGGCCAGGTAGCTCCATTGGTTAGAGTGTCATCTCGATACACCAGGGTTGTGGGTTCGATCCCCAGTCAGGGCATGTACAAGAATCAACCCATGAATGCTACCTGTGACTGGCTCTGCTCATTACCTCAGGCAGGGGCTGATGTGACCACTCAGCTTCAGACGTTTGGATTTCCAGCAAAATTCCCAGTGAGTCTGGCCTCCAGGGGCGAGGCTCCACTGCAGGGCTCAGCACCTGGCCCCCCGCTGCAGGCCTGCCTTCTCGGGCCCCTTGATGACCAGACATACCTCCACCTGTTTCTCTCACCCTAAAGGGTTAAAAGAGCAGCAGTAATGGGGGAAAGTGTAGATCTTTCTGGAATCCTCTGAACCCTAGAGGTTCTGAACCTAGAACTTGCTAGAATGTAGAACTTCCAGAAACTGGAATGAAAACTAATAGCTCCAGGTTAGAACCACCTCTGAAAATCTCTTGGGAATCTCTTCAGGGGAAGGAGAAAGATGAAACTGATTCTTGAAGTCATCAATTTTAAATAAGAGAGTCAAACGATTCTCAAATAGTCACTGGCATTCTGTAAGAATATCTAGTTTATTAAAGGCCCGTGTCAATTAATTGAGTCATTTTTTGGCTTATTTTTTTATTACAAGTGAACTAAATTTTATTCTACTCTTTATTATTTTTTAAAAGATTTTTTTATTTATTGCCCTGGTTGGTGTAGCTCAGTAGATTGAGTGTGGGCTGAGAACCAAAGGGTTGCTGGTTCGATTCCCAGTCAGGGCACATGCCTGGGTTGCAGGCCAGGTCACCAGTGGGGGCCACGTAAGAGGCACCCACACATTGATGTTTCTCTCCCTCTCTTTTTCCCTCCCTTCTCCTGTCCCTAAAAATAAATAAATAAAAATTGTTTAAAAGATTTTTTTATTTATTAATTTTTAGAGAGAGAGGAAGGGAGAGAGAAAGAGAGGGAGAGCAACATCAGTGTGTGGTTGCGGTTGCCTCTCGTGCACCCCTGTTGGGGACCTGGCCCGCAAGCCAAGCATGTGCCATGACTGGGAATCAAACAGAAAACGTTTTGATTTGCAAGCCTGCATTCAGTCCACTGAGCTACACCAGCCAGTGCTGTTTCCACTCTTTAAACGAGAGTGTGCAGACTTTGCAACCATACAATCTGGACTAAAATCCTGGGTTTTGCACTTTTTAGATATCTGCCTTGAGTGAGAGACAACTTTTTTGTGCTTCAGCCATCACATCTGCAAAATGGGAATCAGAGTAACTCCTTCGCTGGCTGTTGCAAGAAGTGACGAGAAAACAAAGGCTGCACACCTGCCTAAGTGACCCGCATACAGTGAATACTGAGAAAGCAGTAACCCTCTTTTCCTGTTCTGTCAGTTCAGCAGCAGTTCTGTGTGAGGTTCGTGCTGTAAACATTCCATCCTCTTTCCACGTGTTTTATTTACAATCTCAAGTTCATTGACTATCTCGTATTAGAGTGAGGTCTTATTTGAGTTGAGCATTTGCTGCAATAGAATGTGAACAGGTTTCGAAAACTGTAAAGTATTATGCTATAATCATAGCTTGGATAAAGTTCTTCCCATTCAGGAATATTAGAAAAGCACACAAAGTAAATTACGCAAATGCTTGAATCACATCGCCTCATTGGTGCGCAGGCTGATCTGGCCTGTCTGTGTGTCGTGGGCTCGGAGCTCTGGTTTGGGATTTCAACGTTACCACACTGGTTTGCATTATTCATTCTTCTCATTGCATTTTATAACTCAAATAAATTTGAAAGGATCCCTCAGTTCGTGTTTGATAAACCATATAGAAGAAGCAGTGCCCCCACCTACAAGCAGCCTTGTGGCTCTAGAAATTTCCGCCCCCCGCCCTCTGTTAGACAGGCTCAGCCATCTGTTCTGACCGCTCCCCTTGTTTCCGACCGGGGCCAGGGCGCCTGGCAGTTCTTTCACTGCCTTCACGCCTGTTCCACATGGATCAAAACCACGAAGGAAAGACCGTCCAGTGGAGAAGGAACAGTCTCTTCAACACTTGGAGCTAGGACAACTGAACTTCCACATGCCAAAGAATTAAGTTAGACTCTTACCTCACATCATACACAAAAATTAACTCAAAAACAGTCCAAGAACCAAAATATAACAGCCAAAACCATAAACTCTGAGCAGAGAACTGGGGGTAAATCTTCATGACTTTGGATTTGGCAACGACTTTTTTAATTTTTTTTTTTGCAATGAATTCTTAGACGAGACACCAAAGAACAAGCAACAAAAGGAAAAAGAGATTAACTGGACTTCATCAAAATTGAAAACTTTTGTGCACCCAAGGTCATTATCGGGAAAGTGAAAAGACAACCTATGAACAGAAGAAAACATTTGCCAATCACATACCTGCTAAGAATTTAGTGTTCAGAATATATAAAGGACTTTTACAACTCAATAAAAAGACAAACAACCCAATTTAAAAAATGGGCAAAGGACTTGAACAGACATTTTTCCAAAGAAGACATGCAAATAGCCAACAAGCCCACGGAAAGATGTCAACACCCTTAGTCATTAGAGAAATAAGTTGCCACTCCACAACTAGTAGGATGGTCATGATTTTTTTAAAGGAAAATAACACATGTTGGTGAGGATGTGGGGAACTTGGAGCCCCCATGCATTGTTCATGGGATGTAAAATGGTTCAGCTACTGTGGAAAACAACTTGGGAGTTCCCCAAAAAGTTAAATGTAGAATTACAACATGACCCCACAGTTCTGCCCCTTGGTAAATACCCAGAACAGCTGAACGCAAGGACTCAGACGAGTAAACACACAAGTACGTTCACAGCATCAGGACTTACAATCACCAGGAGGTGGAAACAGCCCAAATGTTCTCCAGCAGATGAATGGATAAGCAGATTGTGGAACAAACATACAGTGGAGAGTTATTCGGCCATAGAAAGGCACTGATACATGAAACGATGTGGATGAACCTTGAAAACATTATGCTAAGCAGAACAACTCAGAAGCAGAAAGCTACCTTACATTATTTCATTTGTGTAATACCCAGAATATATAAATCCATAAGGAGAGGACACAAATAGGGGGTGTACAAACGGGGAGACCCTGCCCGTGGGGGAGGATTTGTTTGACTTTGGAGAACGGAAATGTGTTGAAACAAGACAGAAGTGACAGCAGCACAACATCGTGAGGGCACAAAACGACACTGAATTGTTCTCTTTCAAATAGTTGATGCTATGTTGGAGGAATTCACCTCAATACATTATTATTTGTTTAAATCATGAGAGGGCCAAAGTCATTCTTTAATAAACAAACAAACAATCTAGCAGGAAAAAAGAGGTGGGCATGCTCTCCAGGAGACGTGGCTATTACTCCCCATCTGAAAGTTAAGAATGGCAGTGGTTCCTGCCTCACAGAGCTTGAGGGAGAATAGATGAGCTCGTCCTGGTAACGTACTTAGAACAGGGCTGTGTGCAAGGTAACTGCTCCCTGCATGTTATCTGTCATCGCTGCTAGTTCTTACCCAAGGCACCCACTAGAAAGCTTCCTCAAAAAATTCCCATGCAAACCATTTCCTCTTTTATTTCTATTAAGATTATAAAAAATCAATAGCCTGCCATTTGAAAAATAAAGGTGGGACAGAACAAACTGAGTGTACCTGGTATCAGTGGAATCTACTTTCCGGTACTTTGCAAATAAAACCACATTCATTTTTCCATCTTCTGGGTAGGCATACAGTCCCCATTTCGCCACTGGGGAAACTGAGGTTGAAAGAGATTAAAGAAATCGACGGATACCTCACAGAGGGTTACTGGTAGATCCAGAAATCAAACCCAGCCTGACATTTACCAGGTCTCATAAGCTTCCTGGTTCACTGCATTGCTTCTTCCGCCCAAAACTCCTCTCTGGGCCGAGCATGTGGGAAACCCACGGGAGACCGGGAAACCCACAGGAGACAGGGAAAGCTCTGCAGGGTGTGCAAACCCTGCTGCCTGGGAGTCCCAGCGCCGCTGACTTTCTAATTAGCCTCAGCCACATCCTCGATTCCTTTCATGATGCATCAGTCCCAAACACCAGACTGGGACCTGCCTGATGTGGCCTCACCTGAGTGTGTCAACCTGCTGATTTGAAAGAAGTCTAAGACATGGGCCAGGACAGATGCCTGGGACATCTGAGACCTCTCTCTGTCACTGCATCCCCCCGTGCTGGAAGAGCAGCTCCTACTCATGCTGGTGTGAGAGCTTCAAGACAGAGACGTCTGCCCAGGTCACCCCCTGAGAGGATGGTGCCTTGCCCCCGCCCTCTATCACCCCCAAAATCCCCATCCCCTGCCCACTGGATCTAGAGTTGCCTGTCTCATCAGCAATCAAAAGGTGGTCAGAGGCTCTGGCCAGGTAGCTCAGTTGTTTAAAGCATTGGCACGATTTCCAAAGTTGCAGGTTCAATCCCCAGTCAGGGGACATATAAGAATCAACCAATGGGCCCTAGCTGGCATAGCTCAGTGGATTGAGCACAGGCTGAGAACCAAAAGATCGCTGGTTCGATTACCAGGCAGGGCACATGACTGGGTTGCAGGCCAGATCCCCAGAAGGGGGCATGTGAGAGGCAACTACACATTGATGTTTCTCTCCCTCTCTTTCTTCTTCCCTTCCCCTCTTTCTAAAAATAAATAAATAAAATCATGTTGATGGCGGATCTCTGCCCCTGGAAAGTCCGGGAGCCCGGGGCCACTGATACTCATCTCTTCCCTAACACTCCCTTCACGTGGTGTCGCTGTGACCCTAACCCTCCCCTGGGCTCAGTCCTCTTCCTCCTACCCCCTGGGGTTTTGGAAAATCTGGCCTGGACCATGGGAGCCTGCTTTCTCTTTTCCAAAAGCTAAAGAATCTGGTTCTCAGGTAAAGGGCTGTTCACCTGGAAAAAAACAAAAGAGACTGCAGTTCCACCTCTGAGTCTGGAGTGCAGACTTTAAGGAAGCACTTGCATGACCGGAGAGGGAGAGCCTCCTTCAAGTTTGTACCCCAGGTGGCTCTCTCACCTCACCTGGGTCTCATCCCTGCTGATCCCCAGCCCCACTGCTCAGCAATCTGCACACAGAGGGATCCTTGAACCCTCTGGAGAGGCTCTTGCGGACAGGAGGCTGGTGACTGATACCAGAAGGCCAATGTATTCCCTTAAAAAGTCGGCATATTTCAGGCAGCTACAGATTGCAGAATGGTGGGGCAGAGGAGGGGGGGCTGTAATAATACCACCAAATCCTCATTGAACTTCTATGTGCCATACAGTACAGTCAGTGCTTCCTACTCAGTATCTCACATTGTCCCCATGACAACCCTTGGAGACAGGTATATGAACCTATCATCCCCATTTGACGGAAGAGGGAATGAGATTCAGTGAGATTACAGGATTCGCTGAGGATCTTGCGGCTACCTACGTCTAGGAATCCAGGCGTAACCAGCAGGGAGACCAGTTTGGAGTCTACGGCAAAGCCCTGAGACAAGAGATAAAAGGGGTTATGACTTATAGCAGCAGTGGGGTGTGGAGGAGGGACAGGATTTGATTCACATAGAAAAGGAAATTGAAAGAAAAAAAAGGGAATTGATGGGCTGCTGACCCGGTGGAGGATGGCAGGATGGCGGGGCACAGGAAGGGATTAATAGCAGCTCCCAGGTTCCTGGCTTCCCCCACCAGGTGGGTGAATGACGGCCCTCACAGTCACGGTTCTCTGGGACAGCAGAAGCTACTCATTTCAGCTGAAATGAATCAATAGTTCCACATGGGCTGCTTTATTGGGAAGCCCCAGTTCCCAAAGGAAGGGATAAGGAGCATGAGAGGTGTTTTTACAGATTTATCAGGCGACTGTTGTCTATAGCCTTGTGGACCTTCTGTCTGCAACCACTTCTAAATAATTCTGAGGTCTTCTTAGGCTATCTATAGGACCACGTGACTTCTCAGTATTTCACCATATCATTCGGGATCAAATTCAGACTCCTCAGGGAACAGGCAGTGCCTTCTTTATCTGAGCCAATTTATCTACAAGCTCCAGGCTCGTTGCCTTATAGCCCAGCCTGGCTACCCTGCAGGCAATTCTTCAAATGTTCTACAGTCCAGGCTCTTTTCCCTCCTCCCTTCCGCAGATCCTTTCACCAGTCCGGTGGCAGCTGAGGTTTCAGTGTTGTGTTCAGGCATCCCCCCCCCCCCGCCCCCACCCTGGTAAGCCCGTCTTCCCCCCACCACCACCTCCCCTTTCCAAGGCATTGGGTCCTCTTACCTCTGTGCTTCTCAGAATCAACAAAATTTGCATGTAAGCCTTACCACCACCAAGCAGTGTGCTGGGTGCTTTTGTGATGAATCTTAGCACATCCGTAAGTGTAGTATTTATACCCCTCAAGACATGTGCATCGTTTCTAAGTAGCTGAATGAACTTCTAAAATTTTAATAGCTATGCCTTTGTTTTACTGTTCATTAGGGGGGAAAAAGCAGGACTCATACATCAAGCCCACAATTTCACAAATATTGCAGCTTAAAACTAAAGGAGCCCTGGCTGTCTTGGCTCCATGAGAACCACTGAGCACTGGCCTGAGAACCAAAGGGTCACCAGTTCGATTCCCAGTCAGGGCAAATGCCTAGGATGCAGGCCAGGTCCCCAGTAGGGGGCATTTGAGAGGCAACCACACATTGATGTTTCCCTCTCTTTCTCACTCCCTTCCTCTCTCTCTAAAAATAAACAAAGAAATAAAAATCTGTAAAAAAAAAAACAAAAACAAAAAACAAAGGACAGTGGATAGCAATGTCAATAAACTACAGTTGACCCTGAACATCCTGGGGGCTAGGGGCGCTGACATCCACAGACAATGGACCCAGGCAGTCCAAGGGTCTACTGTATTTTGGGTACATGGTCAGGAATTGTATGCTGAGGGTCAACTTAAATTATACACAGATTTCCCAAGGCCTGGAGGTAAGTGCCTCTAAACCCTGCCTTGTTCAAGGGTCAACTATAATTGTAGAGGTTGCAGGGAGATGTAGCAAACATTTTAAAATAATGATGCTGGCATCTCCATCCTCATTATGAGGGTGTAACAGGGTGCAGCTGAGAGGGGGGCCCCAAATAAGGGTTTGGAATGGGGCCAAGAACTCAAGGTGTCCAGGAAATATTAGGATGTCCTTACCCCTTCCCCCACAGGTGTGAGTTGGGGGAAGGGACAAATGGAACAGGGCCATTGAGAGCTGTTTTGCATAGCAACAGCTTTGCAGCTAACCTCTGGCATGGTCACTTAACATATCTATAACGTTTAACTGGTTACATAGATATGTTAAATAGCTGTGGCCACGCTCTGAGCCAGGGGGATGGAAGTAACTTCTCCCCCAAGACGTAACTGGGGGGCAGGTTCCCTGAGTTACAGCGCCTGCATGGGAGCCTGGAGAAGATTGGCTCCACCCCATAGGGCCACACCTGCCCAGACTCACTCTGGCAGCCCAGTAAAGCTGGAAGGATATGAGAGTGCTGGCAAATGTAGCCAATTGTGGGAGGAGTTGGAAATGGGGCTGCAGAGGAAGATTGGCGTGGAGATTTAAACCCAGACGCGGCAGCCATTGGGGGGAGAACTACACGGATTTGCCAGAGTGGGATCTCCCATGGCCGTTGTGCAGAGAGGACCACGTGGCTGTGGCACTGCAGAGAACCATGTGGCTATGGCAATAGAAAGGAGAGCCACAAGGCTTTGCCTGAGTGGGGACCCCCCCCACAGCTTTAGAAGGGGGAACCACCACCCGGCTTTAGCAGAGATCCTGGTGACACAGCTGATGGTGCCGGGAACCGAGGGAGGCCTACCAGCAGAGACGGATTACTGGGAAGAACTAAGGGCTGCCTGAGCCATGGACTTCTATTTCTTTTCATGAGATACGGTACCCCAGACTGGGCAAAGGGATAAGGAAGGACTGTGTGTGTTTGTGGGTGTTTTAAGGGACTTTGGGATTTTGATGAAGACATTAGGTTACTACTTTAAGTTTGTATAGCATTAAATAAACATTTCCTTTCCTTTTCACAAATCTCTGGCATTGAGAGACATCTTTCCTCTGGTGGTGGACGTAACGAACCTGGGGGGTTCCTTTCGGTAATAGTACATTGCCCTCAGCTCCCCTTGTCCCCCCACCCTTGTTCTGTAACACTGGGAGCATGCCCACGCCTTTCTTCCCTCTCAAGCTTTTATTTCTTAAACTCTAAGTGTCCCCACGGGACTTGCAACCAGGGGAGCAATGAGCAGCGGCAGCTTGTCCTGCGATGATCCCCCCACTGAACCTGTCTGCAAGGCCCCTATTCTCTGACTTCCTGTGGAGCCAATGCAACCCTGCCCAGGCTCTCCCCTGTTGTTTCTTCTGTGCTAAGCCCTTCTTTGATGTACTGTCCTCACTTTCAATAAGTGCGCTCTCAAAATAAAAACAAATAATAAATAAAAGAAAGATGCTAACACCCAAGGTTTGGGGAAATCTCATTTAATTTGTACAACAACACTGTGACATAGAGATCTTTACATTTCTAAGAGTCAAGCCCACAGGTCACAGAACTCTTCAGGAGGGGTCGGGGTTTGCTCTCAGGTTGGGTTGACCCCACCTGCGCACACACTGGCTTTGTCTGTTTCTCTCTCTCTCCATTCACATCCCAGGCCCAGGGCCCTTGCCAGTCCTCAGCAGAATTTGTAAAGCTCTGCAGACACGATGAATGCCTGCAGGAGGATTTCCAGGACAAGGTTTGCTTGTCATTTAATTCTCCCAACACACTTGGGAAGAAAGGGTTATAACTCTGCGTCCCTGCTGCCCTGCCAGCAGTGGACACTGCTGAGCTGAGTCTTGCCTTCAGGCTTAGACTGGGGTCAAACTCACCGGGCTGGCACAAAGGCTCCAGGACCTTGGGGTGAGGCAGGAGCCTGGGAGGCAGAGAAGGAAAGGAATTGTAGGACTTAGCAGACCTGTGGCAGATGACCTTGACCCTTTTACCCTCAAGCACCTTTTCTCTTCCAACCTCGGAGCATGTGGCTAAAGCCAGAGGAACTTGCTGTCCTTGGTGAACACTGACAGTCACTCAGGAGGTTCCTTTGGAGTCAGAGGAACAACCTCCTGGTTACTGAGATATTAGGAAGCCTTGTCTTGAACAAGGGAAGCCTCCCAGGTCAAATCCAGTCTCCCAATCGATACACTTCCTGGTGGGGTCATTTGAGTTTGTTTTTTTTCTTTTCTTAGATTTTTTTTCTTACTAGTGACAAAATAATGTAAGTTCATGATCAAAATATGGGGAGGAGAGCAGAAAAATGTAAGTATTTGTGTTTTTCTTATATTGTATATGTACATACATGTAAGACATAATATAAGTAGAGTCACACCCTGGCTGGTGTGGCTCAGTGGGTTGAGCGCAGGCTGCAAACAAGGGTCGCTGGTTTGATTCCCAGTCAGGGCACATGTCTGGGCTGCGGGCCAAGTCCCCGGTAAGGGGCATGTGAGAGGCATCCACATGTTGATATTTTTCTCCCTCTCTCCTTCCATTCTTCTCTCTCTAAAAATAAATAAATAAATAAATAAATAAATAAATAAATAAATAAATAAATAACTTTAAAAATAAAAAAAATAAATAGAGTCACTTCAAAACAGAGTCAGAGGCTTGCTTGGTGTGGCTCCTTTGGTTGGGCATCGTTCCTCAGACCTAAAAGTCACCTGTTCGATTCTCGGTCAGGGCACGTGCCTGGGTTGAGGGCCAAGTCCCAGGTAGGAGATGTGCGAGAGGCAACTGACTGATGTACTTCTCGCACATTGGTGTTTCTCTCCCTCTCGTTCTCCCTCCCTCCTTCTGTCTCCAAAAATAAATAAAATCCGTTTTAAAAAGTTGGGTGGACTACAAAATTTATTAAAGAAAAAAAAAGAGAGCTCCCCTACACATCTAACTCGTCAAACCTGTGGGACGTTAGAACTGGGCAATCGGCCCGTGGGAGGGATCTGAAGCAGCTTTTAGAGGTTGTACTGCAGGCACCTGTTCATCATGAATATCGGGCTGACAGCTGAGGGCGGCCTTTGAAATTCGGATCACTCTAGTAGCTTGCCTGTACCTGTAAAAGTCCTTCCTTAGCTTCTTCACGTCCACAGAAATCCCTTCCTTCGGTCCCATGTCTCATAAACACCCCTAGCCTTCACCTCCTGATCGGGACACTGGGTTTCTGCCTGAATCACAGCTTCCCAACGGTTGCTCATCAGATACACACTCATTGCCTCTCACTTTGGGTTTTTATTTTTGGGTTAATGGACATATAAATACATATAATTATTAAAATGTAGCAAAGTAAATACATAAAGACATAAAATGCATACATATAACATTTTTTTATAAATGTTTCTTACTACCCAGAAAGGACGGTTAATGTTTGTGTGTGGTGGGGTGAGGGGAGGGGAAGAGTGGTAGTGAGGAAGGGAGAGAGGAGGAGAAGGCCCGGGAAGCTGTGTTTACACCGGGCTTAATGTTTGCACCGGGCTTAATGTTTGCACCTTGCTGGAGCACAGTTCTTATAAAGCATGATTTGATGATCACCTGCATCAGAATCACATTTTCCATGCATTTTTCCCAAAATGCAGAGTCCTGGTCCTTAGCCTATTTAAACAGTCTCTGGGGTGCAGCCTGGGGGGGGTGGCATCTTAATTGGTTCCACAAAGTTGAGAACGCTCCTGAGCAAGTGGTTCGCAGGAGTCCTCCTAGGATCAGGGATGGAGGGAGCTGCTTTTGGTGGTGGAAAAAACCTCTTCAATACTTATCCCCAGGCCTAGCCTGGACACCTGCCGTTTTGAAGAAAGAATTCCAATATTCTGCACAGGAAAGGGTAGGTGTGCTGCCTTGGGCTGTTAGGATGTTTACTGATCTGGAGCTTCCTCCAAGGACACCCCGGATACAGAGTGTTTGGTGATCCCTGGGCCTGCGGGGAGGAGGCACTGAAAGGAGGCTGACATCTGAGAGGGAGGAGCTGGCTGAGCACCAGGGAGGTGAGTCAAGGAGAAAGCCGAACCTTTGCAATGCCCAAGTACAGAATTCCTGTAGACTCCCACTGGTGGGAGGGCAGTAAGACCAAAGCCAAGTACAAGGTGTATTATGTCTGCAACTGAGTGAGCTGGGGCAGGGACAACAACCCCGAGGCCATGCTTTCCATTCAAACCAGAACTTTTCTTGAACAAAACAAACTGTATTGGATCCTTCCTCCCTTTCCTGTGCTAGTCACCTGCCTAGGCTGCAAGTAGTGGTGTCCATGCCAGGGGCGGCCATGGCTCCTTTTCCTTTCCCTCTTACTCACTCATCAGTGAGGTGAAGTACCGGTGCAACGTGCATGCACCGGGAAATGAAATTGGGACAACTGGGACAACTGAGTTAGTTCTGGGCAGCTCCCTGCTGTTCTGGAAGGAATGGAATGCATGTACGAGCTATCAAACATGAGTGGTGTGACTTCAGCGATTCTGCATTTAAAACTGGCCTCACACCATAGGAACAGAAAACCCAGGCTAATATTTAAATTTTACTTGGAACAGTATTACAGATGTTCCCCGACTTACAATGGTTTGACTTATGATTTTCTGACTTTGTGAGAGTGTGATAGCAATATGTCTTCAGCAGAAACCTTACTTGGAAGCCTGAGCTTCGATCTTTTTTTCATCGGCCAGCCAAACACGGCTCTCGGGCCGTGGTTGTGAGCCACAGCTCTGTCAGCCGCATGGCCACACGGTGAACACAGCGCTGCACGTGGACGGTGCTGCCACCTTGTCTGGAAACTGTTGAGCATGTTTAAAGTAGGCGAGGCTAAGCTATGATGTGCAGTAGGTAAGGTGTATCACATGCATTTTCAACTGACAGTAATTTCAACTGACGAGTTTACAGGGATATAACTCCATCACAAGTCGAGGAGGATCTATACATAGCAAATGTTTACAAAGACAAGTCAAAAGAGACCGGGGAAGAAAGGAAAGCTTTCTGTCTTTAACACCTGTAATCTCTTTCCTGCTTCCTGATGAAAGGGTCCAGAAAATTATGGCCCTGGCCCTGGTAGTGGGTAGTGACATTAAGTGAGGAAAAAGACCTCACATTTTTAGGGAATAGATCCAAGGAGCCCTTATTTCCCTGTAATTGAAAGCAACAGTTCTTTTGGGTTTATCTTTTTATTTCTCCCTTCCCACAACCAGTTAAAAAAATACATCAATGCAGACACAGGGACCCAATTTTTAGAGTATAAAGGTTTTGCTTACGTATTTACAGAGTGAGGCATGGGGCATGGCTAACAGAGGCATGGTGAAAAGCCGGTATTAAAAAAAATACAAAGATGGTTTTTCCTTTACATTTCCAAATGAGAATCCAAAACATATCATGCATTCACTGTATAATTTACAAAAAGCAAAAGCAAGCACTGTACAGGTACACAATTATAAATATGGAGCATGAGTGGCCAGGAGAGAATTTGTATCTACACGGGCAAAGGTCAGGGGAGGGCTCAGTTTGGTATCCCAACCTGCTATGATTGGGAGCGTGGTGGCCCCGCCCCCTGCCTCCCCTAGACTAGGTTAAAAGCTCACTCTCCAGGGAGCACAGGTGAGGAGCAGTGGAGAGTGAAGGAGGAAATGCAACAGGGGATCTAGAAGGCACAGAAGGCATCTGGGGCAAGAAGCACACCCCTTGGACCAACCGACACAGGCGACCCTACTGTCACCTGATGACCGGGGTTCTGTGGGAGTCCAGCTGGGCCCTCACTTCTACCCTCGGAGAAATGTTAGTTCTGCAGGCCTCAAGAGAGGGCAGGGAATCAAGTACATGCATCTATGGGGATATGGGAGGATGTTTGGAAAGAGTGGATGGATGGAAGGATGGAAGGAAGCTGACAGTCACCTTGCACACAGAGCAAGGAGACAGGTATGTAGAACTGTCCTATCCTCAGGTGCTTCCTGGGACTCAAGGCAGTGGCAGTGGAGGGGACTCAGAACCTGAATCCAGAAGACGCAACAGGTGATTTTAATCTGACCAAGAGTGGCACCAGGCTTTAGCTATAACGGTTAATTTGGCTCCCCAAACAGCCAAATTAAAAAGAGCCCTCGGCCATTTCAGCAGATAACCCTCTCCCCTGCTCTCCCACGCTTGCCACTGCTGAACAGCTTTGCTCTCACCCTCCATCTGCCCAGTTCAGGAACAGGACCACCCTCCTCTTAGGAGGTCGAAGCAACAGGTGAGCCAAAACGCATCCCAGATCTTCCTGCAGCTCCCATGCGGCTCCCATCCTGGAAACTTGAGGGCACAGCTGGTACAATGCTTGGACTAGCCCTACCTGCCCAGGTGAGAAAACCTCGTCAGGGAATGTGGGGAGCCCTAGGAAGAGAAAAAGGCCCACACCTGTGTTCTCCAAGGTCTATTTCCTCTGACCTGGGCCGCTCTGGGGCAAGGATACCTGAGGGGCAGCTGCTTTTAGTTGAAGCCAGTCTTTGGTAAAAGGAGAATTTTATTACAAGAAAAGCATGTGTGCATGAATGCATCGTTGAGAATGCCCCACAAATCCCTCCTTTAGGACTTCAGGAAAGGATGGTTTGAGTCTGAAAATAAGTTCTATTGGCCAACCCATCTGCACGCAGGGGTGGGTGGGTGGGTGTTGGGATCCCTTTTCTAGCCACGGCAGTGCAAAGGGGAATGAGTCAGAGCTGATGTCGATGCCATTTCTCAGCGAGACGGAGAGTGGCATGCAGAACTGAGAGGGAGCATGTGAGACTTGGGGCCCCTCCTCCTGTCTGGGGGCAGCTGCTAAAAGGCCGTGCTGCTGGAGATGGTGTTTGTGTCCAGGGCATTCGCTTGGGACTTAGGGACCCCGTCCTGCCCCTCTCCCACCATGGCGGTGTTACTGAAGGCCTCGGGGGCCTTGATGTGGATGTCTGGCTCCTCCTCCAAGTCCCGGCAGCACTTGCTGCAGCGGCAGCTCGTGGGGCAGCAGAGCAGACAGCAGGCGCGGCAGCAGACGCGGCAGCAGCAGCAGCATGGGTTCGTGCAGCAGAGGGTGACCAGAGAGACCAGGCGGTCCCAGGGCTTCAGCGAGCGCATGCACAAGGGCAGGAAGTTCCAGGTCTGGAGCTTACTGGGCAGGATGCGTGGGCAGCGGGACTGCAGGAGCTTGAGCAACACCACCAGAAGGATCACGAGAATGACGGGCACCCCCACGCCCACCAGCACTGGCCACCCGGCCAGCGAGAGGCCGAACACTGTCAGCGGGACCAGGCAGAAGACGACGACCAGGTAGAAGATGGCAAACCAGCGGTACTTAGCTGAGATGTTGCCCAGCCCCTTGGCCAGGCGGATGGGCAGGCGGGCGAAGGGGATTGGGTACCACAGCAAGATGCCTGTGATGTTGAAGAAAAAGTGGCACAGGGCAATCTGAAACACAAGAGGTTAGACAGGTGAAGGGTCTGTTGTGTAGTGGGGAGAAGGGGGTTGTCACCTAGCAAGCGCCAGCAGCAGAGTCACGGGTTCTCTGTCTCCAAAGCAGCATGGGCAGGACCTGTATTGCATGAGGGCCTGGGAAGCATCTGGGGTTGAGGGGAGGTGGGAGGGGAAGGGACCAGCTGAATCACAGCTAGGTTTTCAGAGGCCGAAGTCCTTTAGGCAAACTCTAACAATGAATTTCACAATGTGCCCACTGCTGGCCTGTGTCTTGGCCCTGCTGTTCCCAGCCGAGTGGTTAGGAGCTGGAGGGGCAGAAGGAAAGGCTCACAGGGTAGTTGGCTTTCTTGGCTCTGTGCCCCATTCTCAGGAGGGGAGAGAGAAGGAAGGATGGTGACAGCAGCCTCAGCAGCTGACATGTATGTGCTTACTGTGGGCGAGACAATGGCTCTAAGCCCTTCATGTGAATTACTTAAATTCTAAAACAATGAAGTGGCTATCAATATTGTCCCCAATTGATATAAGAGGAAGTAAGGCACCATGAGGTTAAGCTATTTTCCCAAAATCAAACAGATGGACATGGTAGAGGTGGGTTTCAAACCCAGGGAGCTGTAGCCTGGCTCCAAGGCCATGCACTGTCCCATGTCTTCCCACTAGGTACCAGGCATCATGCTAGGGGCTTCAGACCAGCCCTGTCTAATCATTAGCCACGAGTCACGTGTGGCAACAGAGCACTTGAAATGTGGCTCCTTTCCCTTGAGACGAGCTGTGAGTATAAAATACACCCTGGTGCCTAGTTGATGCACCAAAGCGGGTCCCCCGATTCTTAATGCAGCCCCAGGCTGAGTCCCCAAGGGGAGTGGGGAGAGAAGTGGGGGTCTGTGCTTCCTGAAGACTCCTCCTATAGCTATCAGGTGGCCACCCCACCTTTGCTTAAACAGCTGCCAGTGCCGGGAGCCTCACTGCCTTTCTGTCTCCCTGTTGCTTCACCTCCACATCAGTCTCGGACCTGCCAGAGGAAAGCTGGGCTCTTGCTAGAGACCATCCCCTTACAAGACCATGGAAGGAGTGTGTCCCGCCCACAGAGCCCCTGCCTACCCCAAGCAACACGTCCTGACCTGGAGCGAGCTCCGAAGTGTACTGCCTGGGCTGGCCAATGCAGCCATAATAGCAGTGGTAGTGGTGCCAATGTTGGCGCCCAGCGTGAGTGGATATGCCCTCTCAATGGTGATCACGCCAATACCTGGGGGGACGGATAAGAGAAATACAAAGTGTCTGACGTCAGGCCCAGGGGATGACAGGAGAAGGTAAGGTGGCTAGGAGGAGAAGCCAGGGAGAAGCTCACCTATCAGTGGGGTCATGGTAGACGTGAACACGGAGCTGCTCTGCACGAGGAAGGTCATGCCTGCCCCCACAAGGATAGCCAGGTAGCCAGTCAGCCAGGCAAAGGGAAAAGGTAAATCTGGAAGGCAGAAAGAAAAGGGAGCTGTCACGATCCTTCTAGGAGGGTTGGGGGCCTAGGGGTGGGGGGCGCACAAACTAGGGCAGGAAAGCTGCCAGGAAGGAAGGCTTCTTTCTCAGGACCTTGCAAATGGGCAATGGAAGCTTCTTCCTGCTCCCCAGGTCCCACCCACGACACCCAGAAAGATTCCAAGGGCAAAATCTTCTGCAGCTTGTCAAATGCAAGAGATAAACTTCATGCAGAGAGGCCACGGCTAAAGAAGCTGAAGGGGCTCCCCTGAGGTGGCAACAGTGATGCCACCCCCAAGAAAGCCCTGGACGGGGGGCAGGGCACCTACCGGTGTTGATGGTCTTCTTGATGACAACAGCTACTTGCCCCTCGAGCATAGAGCCCAGGAGCTTGACGATCAAAACCAGACAGCCACAGAGCAGCAGCAGGGACACCGCCAGCAGAATGACGCCAACAACAGCATCCGTAAGGCCGGCGTTCACGAAGATGTGGTGGCCTGGAGAACCCATGGGAAGTCCTGACTCGAAGGGCACGGAGACCCCCAGGGCCAGACTGTTATTTATTCCTCTGTCTCCCAGTAACGGAACCTTGGTTGCCAGCCACCAGCACCCCAGACAACACGTCCCAGTGACTGATGCTGTGAGCTGTACTCACACTTGGCAATATTCTCCTGGTGGGTCACATTCCTGATGGTCCAGGTGTAGAAACCATCTGTCCAGCAGAGGGAGGGGGAGGTGCAGTTCTCTTTGGAGGGGACAGTGACATTCATCTGAGTCTGGATGGCAAACATGAGAAATGGCATGGATTATCCATAACACTCATTTCTGGTGCAGAGTCGGGGAAAAACATGTGCACCTGTGGGCATGATGCATTGCCTCCGCGGATCCCTCCACGCACGGGGACAGAGGCTGCCAGGGATAAGCCAAGGGGCAGGAAAACAGTGCAAGTGGGAATAATGCACATGTGGTGGGACGGGGCACAAGACCGTCCCTGATGTACTTGCATTGTCTGTCCATCCAGTGTTCAAGGACTTGCATCTTTGCAGACTCTCACTGGCCAGTTCTGATTTTTCAGAAGTCCCCAGTGTCTTTCCCCTTACCTTTTATTTGTCTACTCTGAATGCAGGAATTTCTTTTCTTTTTTTTTTTTTTTTAGGAATTTCCTTAAAGCACAGACGCAAGAGTTTATGCACCCAGCGGTATTGGTAGAAACTTACCACGTTGGTAAAAGTCTTGCACCAAATCTTGACCAGACTCTTGTTTTGAGCTGCTTCATCATTCATTGCAATTTGGCTGATGACTTTTTTATCCAGCTGAGGGAGGCAACAGACAGAAGAGAGTCAGCACATCCTCAGATCTGATGGGGGAGGGATGTGCAGGCGACAGGGGGGCTTCTGTAAACAGGGGCTCGGAAGACGCGAACAGACTGAGGCCCTGCAGAGGTGAGCTGGAACTCCCCCTCTCTGCACTCACGGGGGGCAGCCCAGCACCTGGACATCAGCAAGTGCTTGACAAGTAAATAAATGGCCGTGTGAACAGTGGGTGAGCTGCTCTCTAGAGAGTGTGGAGATGTTCTCTTGGTGACCGAAGGGCATTGACAAGTGAGAGTGAAGGGACAAGGTCTAAGCTGGCCCTTTTTCCCCAAGGCAGCATACACAAAGCCTTCTTTCATTTTAATAATGAGGACAGATCCTGGGGCCCAAAGCCGTGAGATGGAAGGGGAGGCCAGCAACCTTTCTTTTTGGCAAGAAGTAGGATAGTACTTTAGCAGTGAGCCCACCGGTGCTGAGGTCAGCGGTGGAAACAAAGTGGCCCCCAGTGTCCAGTGGGCAGTGCCTGAGTCTTGAGAGATGCTCTCACCACCTCCTCCTCCCTCCCCCAACATGACATGCACAGTTTGAAGTCAAAGAAACAAAGAAGGCCAATGACTCTCTCTAGTGTCCCCCATCCTGCCCAACCCCGCTTCTCTTAGCCTTTTTCAGAGGCAGCCAAATAGCGGTGTTCACAGAGCCCTGTGTGTCCCCAGCTGAGCGGGGTAAAGCACAAGGGGGAAGGAGTTTGCACCTTTCACTTTCAGAGGAAGCCAGGCTACCTGGATGATTAGCTTCGTAAGGGGATCTGTGATGACTTTCAGAAATGCTGGGGCATCTTCTCCATTTTTCAGGTGGAAGGACTCCACGATCAGGTTGGTTATGACCTCCAGGTAATGGGTGGTGGCCTCCACAGGCAGCAGCACCAGCACGGACAGCCAGTTGAAGAAGTCGTGGACAGTGGCCCCAGCGAAAGCCCTGCAGGAGGGAAGCCCATCCTGAGCCGGTGGCCAGATTGCTCAATGACCAAGTGGGCACCAGTCCAGGAAGGTCAGTCTATTTAAACATATGCCGAACAGGGGTGAGCAAGGTCAACGACACCCCTATGTGCAGGTACCTCCAGAGAGCGTATGTGCCTAGTTCATAGGTTATCCAGAGGCCAAAATTCATGGACCAGTGAATAGAAATCAAAATTGGGAATAAGAAAACCTAGATTCCCAGCCATGTGCCTCAGGGTGTGAAATTCTGTAATATAACAAAATCATACTCAATCACACCAGAAAAGCCACTTTGACCTCTTTGCCTTTTTACATCAGCAAAATGGGTGTATAGAAAAACCTACTTGGGTTCTTGAGAAGAGCAGCTTGGCAAACCCCTGGGTGATGTGCACTAGCATTTCATCAGGGACCAAAGGCGGGGGTGGGGGGGTGTTTGTGGCACCCACCCAGGCTTTTGAAAGCCATGTGAGTGACCCACATAGCACGAGCATGACGCAGACAAGCTGAAAACTGTTCCTCTGCCTTAATAAGTACAAAAGCTGAAAAAGCTGTCACCTGTTAGAAGAGAGGACCGGGAAATGCGCTTAATTTTCACATTACCTTCTGGGAGGAAAGGGTTCTCTTTGCCTGGATCCAACCCGCCACACGTTTGTATCTCCCACAACCACAAAAGCTACATTCTGCTTTTCAGTGGCAGGCACGTGAAGAACCGGAAGAAGTGGCAGGGGTTGAGCTGGCCAAGAATGGGAGCTTCAGGTAACAATTATTTCTCACTAAGCAGGACAGGAAGTCCTCACCTGGCTGGCCTTGTTTGCACTACGCCTTGCTGCAGGGGAGCTTCTGGCTAGGACTTGCATTTGGGGGGGCCCTGACTCTTGCTAAGTATTTACCCGCACGATCGTGTTTACTCCTCTAGATGACACAGTGGTGATGCTGTTTTATCCCTGCTACGCAGACTTGGGGGTGCTGGCTAAGTATATGATCTCTACCCTCAGCTGCATGCACTGTGACTGATAATAAGTGACCCAGGAAGGACGAACATAATTCCCATTGGCTATTAAAAGGTAGTTCACGGCAACCTGGCCAGAGCCGATGGGCCCGATGGTGGCAAGGGCTGGTTCTGAGCCTCTTACCTTCTGAACACAGTCCGGTCTCCTGCCTGCATGAGTGCCACTAAGGTGTTGGTGATCGAGGTCCCAATGTTGGCTCCCATGATGATGGGGATGGCGGCCCTCACCGTCAGCACTGGGGTGCAAGAAACATAAGTCAGCAAGCTAGCAAGTGCGGGACGGTGGCCCGGCCAGCTTTTGGTGGGACCCGAGTGGCTGAACGCATTAGGCTAGTGCCTCCCTAGTGCAGCAGTTCTTAACCTCTTAGGGCTCTGCACCTCATGAGGAATCTGATGAAAGCCACTGTGGTCCACCATAGAAAAAGGCACGTGGGCCAAAAAAATTTTAGTGCATAATTTCAGGGAATCCACAGATGCTGAGAAGTCCTTCTGTGGGCCCTGGTTCAAAGGTGCATTTCTGAATTCCTCAGAGGCAAGGCCACCTTAATGACCAGAAAACACTGTTTACAGACTTGTGTGCTTATTATAGCAAATTCCTGGCAATATAATTTTTTTCCTACAAAATTAGTTTATTGCCACAATGTTCTAGCATATACAGGGTCTGGCACAAATAATGCCCCTGTTTTATTATAAACTTTTATTACAAAATCACAAGAATGTAATTCTGTAACAATATCACACTGAAGCACACCATATAACATTTTAGGTGGAATGTTCAAATTAAAACTATAAATCATCACACCCATAGTATTACCCTACAAACCACACTCAAGGAGGTGTTACTTCTGCCGAACCCTGTATAAATATTTTAAAGAAGTAATACCTTTTTTCTAATTTGGCCCATTAAGGGCTCTAGTTAATTTTGGCTGAAATGCTGGTTTGGTCTGAAAATTCATGTGTTCACACTCTCAGACTCAGCTACAGCAATGGACCCAGGAGGCCGCCTGTGACCCCGAGTGGAAGACGTCATGGTCGCACGAGACGGGGGGGTAACAGTGATGCTCCGGGGCATGTTCCGAGCGCACCCCAGCTGCAGAGGGAAGCGCCTGCACTCACGCGAGGAGGCCACCATGCTGACGATGATGGACGTGGAGGTGCTGGAGCTCTGCACCATGGCCGTCACCAGCACCCCGATCACCAGCCCCGCCATGGGGTTGGACATAATCGAGTTGTTGTTGAAGAACTTCCCAGCCATCTTTCCTGGAAAAAAAACAAAAACCCATGGCCACAGGACAGAGTGTTGGGTGGGCACTGAGTGCTGGAGTCTCCAGCTGGGGCCAACACGGGCCGTGAGGAGGGGAGCCCAGCCCGGCCCCCATGCCTACGGCATCTTGCTTGCTTCCTGCGTTTTCCCTGAGCTGCCCTGATGCCAGGAGGCCTGCCCCACCCACCCTCGGCCCCGTTCCTCATGTGGCTTTGTCCTGTACCCTTCCACCCTTCAACCTCTGTCGGCAAACCCTGCTCTAGCCTTCTCTGATCAGGAACCTGGCCTCAACTCTGTACCCCGACTGATGCCAGTGAACCTGCTGCCCCAAGTCCTGTCTCCAGGATGTGTTCCAGTTCATAAGATTCACCCTCCAGGAATGGGTCTTCTCATCTACCCCCCACCTTCCCAACCCCTAGCCCTTGCCACAGCCCGTAATCAAATGCTGGGAGTGTCATTTCTGAGTATGGCCATGAGATCCCCAAGCCATTCCCCAGTCCATTTTATGAAGACTGAAACCCAGACAGTGGAGGTGACTTTAAGACGGTGCCCCTGAAAATATCTGTACCCAGCAGGCACTCAAAGTGCTAGCTAGTTCATCAATGTTATTACCCATTTGGGGTACAAAGGCGACCAAGTACACGGTGATTTCACTTGGGCCCCCCTCACAATGCACAGCCACACTCAGCCCCGGACGAAGAGTCCCCCAGGCTGTGGACCCCTTGTCCTTCTCCAGCAAAGGTCCAGCTTGGATTTCCATAGTTGCTCTGGCCTACAAAGAGTCTTACCCAATACTCCCTTCAGTTGGCAGGGTGGGGGGCAAAGAAAGATGGGATCCCTGAGATAGATCTTTAAACAGCTTCCTGTCTGGGATTTGTGGACACAGACAAAAGGGCTGAACACCTGGCAGGGGCTCCAGCCACCGCAGCTGGCCATAGACTCCTACAGGCCTCAGTTTTCTCCTCAGTGAGACGGGAGATGATGTCAGATGGCTCCCAGGCCGCAGAGGCAGTGGGAGAGGGCTTGCTGAGTGGCCAGGGTCTGAACGAATGGGAACACCCCTGCCCTCTGGCCCCTTTCAGCCATACCTCCAACCAGCTGGAAGGCACTGCTGAGAATGTCCAGGGAGCACACGAACAAGTAGAGGAATCCCAGAAGCAGAATGAGCTTCCCAATCCCTTGGAAGACACACAGAATCTTCTCTTTGGTGTCTCTCTCTGAGGGGAGCAAAAAGGCACAAAGGCTTTCAGTGTCTGAAACCGTAAGGAGCTGGGCAACGAGCTCAGAGCTCTCCCCACCCCCCACCCCAGCCAAGGGGCTGGGAGCTCTGGGGGACAGTGAGGCCCAGAGGTGGCAGGTGGCCAAGGCTGCTGTTTCAAAGTGATCACCACTACAGTCCATTCAGTTTAGTTGAAATCCGTGAAGGGTCGTTATGGGATTTACATCTGGGAGGAGGGGTTCAGGGTTGTCTGGGGATGGGCAAACCAGGCTCCACGCCCAGCTGAACCAGTATCACCGGGAGAGGCAGTGAAAGGCAATTATCACCTGCTGTGGGCGGGGCCAGAGATAATGGCTCTGCTAAGCACCTACTCAACAGCACAGACTATTTTCTATCACGTGGCTGCAAGGTAGCAATCACAGCCTCCCTTTGGGGAGGGCTTGGGTCAGGCTGCATCCTTGATGGCTATTTACTCTTAAAGTGGCTCTCAGCTCCTCCATCCCAGCTCCCTTCCCTTCCCAACTGTGTGATCCAGACAGACCTTACTCCCTGCATCAGAAAAGGTGCAGCATTTGCTTGCCCAGCTATTCTGGCTGTGCAGTCTCTGTCTTCCAAAAGCCTCCTCGGATGCTTGCATTTAGGTGAGGGGGCCCCACCCAGGAGGTCTCAGAGCAGGGGCCCTGACTGTTCACCCAGGACAGTACCCGGGACCTGGTCAGCACGCGATGGATTCTAAGGAGCAGCACCGTGTCTGGCCTGGTTATAACCCCAGCAATGGAACATTTGCTGAAGGAATGAAAAAAAGAACAGATGATTCCCCAACCATCACATCATGCTCTAACTCCAAGCCCCATGGACTGTCAGGGGACAACCCTGGCCAGGACCTTTGCTGAATGGACAGCAGGACAATGGGAAGCGAGGTGATCCTGTAAAGGGGGTGAACTCAACCCTCTGCCCATCTCATTTTTACCTGACCACTTGATCCCCTGGGGCTTAAGCTCAGGCAGGTCCCAGGGGTCTTCCAGGTCTGTGGGCTCCTTTGTGGGCTCCTCGATCAGGGCCACAGTGGAGTGTGATGGCAGAAGCTCGATCTTGGTCAGAATGATCCCAGTGTCATCTGCCCAAACAAAGGCCAGGAGAACAGAGGAGTCAGCCCCATGTGTCCTGAGGTCCCCACAGGAGGCGCATCAGGGACTAGGTGAGCGCACTTACTTTTGTTCGTCTCCTTGTCTTTCCCAGCCCTGTTGGTCCCTTCGATGTATTTACTGGGGTTGGGCTGGGCATTTTCCACCTCCGGCCAAGGAGCCATGGTCTGTGGATGGGAAAACAGGGCTTAAAGGAACAGCCACTAAAAGGAGGGGCACTTGGTCATCATGACCGAGAGAGCCAGTGGTTGAAGACTTGGGGGAGTGGACGTGCTTACACTTTCTAAGTGTGGGCTCTTAGCACCGTTTTACACTCTCTGCAGGCCTCCTTCAACCACCCGCCCAGGGAGTCACCAAATCCACCCTTCTTCTGGTGTTCTGCCATGCTCACCTCAAATCTTTGATTTCCCTAAGTTCTGCCTCAGCCTCTGTCTTGACTGTCCCTTTCAGTCAGAGAGCAGGTACAAACCCCTCCACCTTCACCAGCTCACAGTCTGCCAAGTCCTCATGGTGCTCTAAGGGGCCCTGGTGGTCTTGACGTATGTGCTCCTACACACTCTACCTACTTTACCAACAACCACTGGGTCTGCCATGAGAGCATGGAGCACTGGACTTGGTTCAAATCGTGGAGGTGCCCCTTATCGGTGGGTGTGTGTAGACTCAAATCACTTTATGCCTCTGTACACAAAGTGTTGGTTTCCCCGTGTAGGTACACAACGGGGATAATTCTTATTGTGCAGGGTCATGAGATTAACGGTGATTTGTAGAGAAGTGCCTGGCTTGGCATGGAGCAGGCATCCGATAAATAGTAGCAATTATTACCATGCTGTGCTGCCTGGATTAATAGCCCGTTGTGGAAACCCCATTCTTTCCAGCCTTCAGTGGACACCAGCAGGGGTGCTTGGAGCCTTTGGGCCCCCAAGGCTCTTTCTTAACCCCACAGCCCTGGTCCAGCTAGTCCCTCTCCCCACCTCCGCAAGCCATGCCCCAGGGTATGCTTGCTACCTGCAGAGAAGGAAGAGGAAAGGCATCTACTCCAACAGTTCTTATATTCAGAAAGGTGTTTTTAAGGCCCAGGCACACGATTAGGCTCATGCTCATATACTTGCTCCCTTGATCCCCACCTCTGGTCCCTATAATTAAGCTGGCTGTGTTGACAGCCCTTTGGCTCAACTTCCTGCATCCACCTGTGTGCCCAGCGCCAAGAGGAACTCTTGCAGGCTAAGGAGAGGAAACTTGTTGGCTCTTCTTAGACCTGGGCAACAGGGAAAATGTAGGGCACCTGGCAGTCACCCAGCCCCTACACTCACATGGGGCCTCTCCAACCCAGACCTGTCCTGGGGCCGCCTGTGCTCAGCCCAAGGATGTCTGAACACGTGGGGAGAGGCGGCACAAGGTAGCATCCTGCAGACGACGACACCCACATTTTCCCACCAGGCAGTGGCCTCCATGTGCAAGCGGGGGATGACCACTGGAGCCCCAACATACAGGACACTGAGTAGCCAGCCGTGTGTCTGTGTGTACTGTATCAGGCACTGCTGTAAGCTGTGTACACACGTGAACCCCCTGAATCTCACATGCACTTACAAAGCTGTATGAAATTCACTGTAAGTGTTTATACCTCAGTACCAGCGTCGGCAGGAGACTGGGGCACAGGACCTAAACGCACGTCACACCTGGGAGACAATTCAGACTCAGTCTGACTCCACCGTTCTCAGTATGCTCGAGTAATATTTTCTTATACTGTGAAAAAATGACCAAGATTTCACGAATTCCCAAGAGGATGATGGGTACTTTTCCTGAGCTTCAGCCATCACGAGGCAAAATGATCCCCAAGGAAACAGTGGCAGGAGGGCGGTGTGTGGGACAGGAGACAGGGAAGCAGTTGGCCTGGGTTTAGTTGCTGAAAGGCTTTTTTTAGACTCTTGATAGGCACTAATGGGGTTTTAAAAAGACATCTACCCTCTCTTTGAACTAGGGCCCCCTGACCAAACCCCTCTCCCAGCGCACCTTTAATTTGTATTTATATTTTAAATAAATCCTGTCATTAACTTACAGCCATATCAATTATTTTGCATTGCACTGGGGAGTTAAAAGGGCTAATTTATAAAAATAAACATTTAAAATGCATTTCAATCTTTTTGCAGCCCTCTTTTTGCACTTCTGCATTTTTAAAACTCACTGGAATGAAATGACTCACTGGGGTGCCCTGGTTACTCCCTGCTGATCCCGTCCTGCTGTCCCCAGGGCGGGGCGGGAGGAGGGGGTGAGGGCGGTGGGGTGGGAGGTGGCTGTTTTCTTCCTTAAACTGAACTCCGGCTATTTTTGTCAACTTTGTGTCTAACAGCAATAATCCCGGCGTCCTTCCACCTCCAGGGACTTCTTTTCATGGGATGGCTCAGTGATTTGGGGAGGGTTTTGGAGGCATGCCCTTCTTGCCACCGGTTTCCAAAGGTATAAAAATAGGAGATAGTTATCAGCTGGTTGCTGGCACAGACAGATTCAAAAGCTCTTAACGATCTGAAACAATGGTCTCCTAGGAGGCACAACTTTACAGCAATATCCCACAGGCAACAAGTTAAGGAATTCCAACACCGGAGGGTTGGTTCACAAAGAAATCTCTCCCTGAGCCTAAACAAGGAGGGAGAGAGGATTACAAGTGATAAAACCCACAAGCTGCCTCCACGAAGTTCACCTGTTTGAGAAAGTTGCCTCCTTGCTGAGGAGAGAGATTCTAACTTGGTTCACCTCCTTGCCAGCTGCCCAAGGCAGACATCTGCCCCACGGGGTCTAAAGACTGAATTAACTCCTTCCCATGAGCCTCCCTCTTTCTGGTCTGGAGATTCTCATTCGCCCCAACAAAGCTGCACCTGTGCACGTCACCCAGCGAGCCACTTCCCAAGCCAGCTGGCCTGGTACCCTCAAACCACTGAAAAATCTGTGGGCTCTGTTCTCCCAAGGCAAGCTGAAGGACCAGCCAGCCCTTTGCTGACTCAGGCCGCCAGCCCTAATGGGCCCAGCATGTCAGGACGGTCTCTTGCAGTCATTGTGGATAAAGAACTTAGCACATGAAAGTCACGCAAGGTGGGGGTGGGGGTATGCAGAGAACCACACAAAGAATTTTCAGCTCAAACAAATCTCCAAGATGATTTGGTTCTAGTGGTCAAAGGGGGAAGCTGAGGCACTCGGGGCTCAGAGACCTGCCTTGGGTCACACAGCAAATCAGTGACCAAAAAGAGCACCTAGCCCTCTTGACTCCTGCGTGGTCCTTCCATTCCCCACCCCCACCCCATTTTTCCTGCTGAAGCCACGGACCCTACAGCATCTATAATTTTAGAACCCCCGAAGGTGGCTCGTTAATAACACTGCCAGAAGCAATAGTGTAGTCACAGGAGTGGCAGGAACAGTAACATTAAGGGGAAAAGTATCTGAAAATTTGCAGGTTTATTGTTTTTTTCTCTTCCGCGGCCCAAAGTCGGCCAAGTTCCTCGAGGTCAGCACCAAGGGATATCTAAAGAATTAATTAAAAGTAAATTAAGGTTCTGTCAGAAGTGAGGTGGGAGCGGGAAGCGCCCTCACCCCAGAGGCGGCGGTACTCACCAGCGCTCGGCGCGCAGGTAAATGGACCGAAGGAGGCACCCAGGTGGAGCGCGGCGGCCCGGTATTTGTAGCCAAGGTGTTGCGCAAAGAGGCCGGCGGCAGGGGCCATCACCACGCCCCTCGCACATTCCAGGCCCGCCTGCCGCCGGCGGGACACAGCCTACCTGCCGGCTTAATGAGCCCATCGCGACCTCGCCCGCAGGGACGAGGAAAGAAAGGCGACGGGGAGAAATCGCGGCCTTTTCCCCTGGCGTCCCAGGGCAGCGATCCTGCCCGCGCCCCGTGCTCCCCGGGCCCCGGCTGGCGCGCTCTCTCTCCCCTGCCTCTGCGCCGCCGGCCGCAAAAGATCCCAGCACAGGGATGGAAGTGGGGCACCGGTGTTCCACCGCTCCCCTCCCCAGAACCTGAATCTTCCAGTTCAGCTGCTCTGGTGCGGAGCAAGTCAGACAACAGCCAACGGGAAAACTCAGGGACAAAACCTTTGAAAACAAAGCCAGGATTGTTCAGCCTTAGTCTTGGGGATGCTTTCTGCTTTCTGGACTCAGCAGTAGACACTCGGAGCCCCGGGTCTGCGACGGGACAGGGCTGGGGAAAGGGCTGGGGCTGCTCTCACCGTGCGGGGCGCAGTAATGGGTAAAGGGGGACAAATACAAGGCGACAGGAGCTGATTTGCGTGGTGGGCACACAAATTATATGGCCCTACGCACCAATGTCACCCCAATCAATTTAATATTTTAAAAAAGGAAAACTGCTTCCCCAGCAGCTTGCTGGGCTTTAGCGAACCACGGCCCCGTTTCACCCGCCGTCTGGTCCGCCCTGTGTCGCCACACCTCTTTCTTCATCCGGACCCGGAGGACACCTGTCCCGGGGAGAGCCCACCACCACGCTTATCCTAGCAGCAACCCGGTTCTGTGCCAGGCAGACGTGTTCTCCAATGCCCACGCAAATGCTTCCTTGGACTCAGAGTAGCTCCCGTTCTGGTTGAGAGCTTAGAGGGGTAGGGGGTCGTGAGGTGGGACTACTCCGGATTTGCTGAGCCAGGATCTTGTTCCAAAACCGGGGTTTTATTCCCTCTGCCATAGGGTCCTGGTTTTACAGCTGAGGCAAGTGAGGCTTAGCAGCTTACTAGCTGGCCAGCTGCCCACGACTAATATGTAGTGGACTGCCCCATTGCAAGTAGGTTGGTCTCATTCCAAAGCCAAGAGCTCTCTCCACCATCCCGGGAGGAAGTCAGGAGTGCTGCTTCCAGTAGCCTGCAGAGCCAGAGCCAGGATCTCCCTGGAGCTCAGCGACCAGTGGTTATGCATCTGAAATTAGTTCCCCACTCTGCCCCCTGCTTCCCCTGCCTTTACTTGCTCTATGTAAAATGGGAATAAGGGTCCTCATCAGAGTAAAACGATCTACAATATTTATAGCACATAGAATGGTACCTGGTATATGATGCGTACTCACTGTTAACCATTACAGTTTTCACCGGGAACCTCTGATGTTTGGAGACGAAAAGCTTTGATTAGACTCACCTAGAACCTTGAGGTCATTACTCCACAGCCTCAGATGCTAGTCACATTGGCCCAAAGGCCAGAACGTACTGCTTGGAGAGCAGGCATTAGAAATCAAGTCATTTTTAGAGGGATAATGATTTTGCTAGTGGGTGCTTGACTTAAAAGCCAGCCCTCGGAGACAGTGCTAAACCACTGGCATTCATGGAGCTCAGCTCTGCCTCCAGCCCTGGGCATGGGGGCTGCAGACACACCAGGGGCTCCCAGAGCCGGTCTTCATTGGACATTCATCCAGACAAGCCTCCCGCAGTGACTGTGGGCTCTGATGCAGGGCACGGACCTAACTGCCTTCACATCTCTTTATCACTCCCCACCAGGAGCTAATAGACAGATGGAAACTTCAAAAAACTTCGAAAAAGAAAGGTTTCCCTTTTATGTTGCCATTGAAAAGGCAAAATGCTGGTTCAATCAGGAGCCCTTTTTAAAATGTGCATGGATCCCAGTAATAGATCAGGTCGGATGTCTGTTTGATTCTTGTTTTGGACTTTAGTTTTTGTATTGCCTTTTGTACAAAGTGTGGAGGAAAGGTAGACTGCATGCGTATGTCTAGACCCTCCCCTGGAGGGGAGCACAGTTTGCTGCAGAACGCAGAATATCTGCCTGCCTTTGTTCCATCTCAGCCACAGAACCCGTCACCACTTAGCACTGGAAACACAGCCCGAGCTCTCACACCACCGCTATAGCACTTTCCTTCTGCACACTTGTGTCTGCTGTAGTCCTACCAGGTAGAATTGATTGAATTAAGCGGTGTTGTGAATGCGAACTTGAGGCCCACCCAGAGGTCACCCAGTGTCTTGCCCCCAGGCTGCAAGACAATGAGCTAATTAACATAGGCCCACATCCCTTACTGAGTCCCTGGGGCCATGTGTGCTTCCCGATTGAGAACTTCCCATTTCTAGCAAGTAAGATGCAAACATCCCAAGTGGGACCTGGACAGCACCCTGCAACCAAATCCACTGACATTTTTGCTGTAAAAATGTATAAATATTGATACGAAGGAGAGTAAACTTGGTTTTAGGTTAGGGTCTGGCACTACGTGAGTATTTAAATTGCAGATTAGAGATCATGTCTGATATTTATTGAGTATTTACTAAGTGCCAGTACTGTTCTAAACACTTTACACATTAAATCAGTAATCCTTATAACACCATGAGCTAGGTGGAAAGGCAGGAAACAGGGCCGCAGAGAAATTACAACTTACCCCAATGTTACAGAACTAGTAGATGGCAAAGTTAAGATCTTAACCCAGTTATCAATTTCAGCCACATAATCAGTAAAGTTTTCACTATTTGCCTACCCAGACAAGAAAAAAACTAAAAAAGTTCATAATCACCAAACCATTATTATTTGAAATGTTAAGGGAACTTATTTAAGAAAAAGAAGATCAAAACTATGAACAATAAAATGGCAAAAAATACATATCTATCAACAATTGAATCTAAAAAACCAAGCAAACAAGAAGAACAGAGACAGAATCATGGATACAGAGAGTTTCAGTGGTTGCCTGTTGGGAGGGGGTGTGGGGGAATGGGTGAAGAGGTGAGGGGATTAAGAACTACAAATTGGCAGTTACAGAATAGCAGCGGGGATGTAAAGTACAGTATAGGAAATGGAGTACCAAAGAACTCATATGCATGACCCATGGACATGAACAATGGTGGGGGGACTTGCCTGATGGAGTAGGGCTATTGGATGGAGTGGGGCAAAGGGCAAAAATCAGGGCAACTGTAATAGCATAATCAAGAAAATATAATCTAAAAAAAATGAAAAATGGTCAAGAAACCGGAAGTCACTTCAAAAATGAGAGTAATAAACACATTAACAGGTGCTCAATATCACTATTGAGAGAAAGGGAAGCTAAACCACAGTAAGAGTTAAACCCAGTGTGTGTTCTTTCCCTTCCACCCATATGCCTAAGAGAAATGCGCACCCGTGTTCACCAAAGTACACACACTGTAACAGCACAGCCTGCAGAACAGCTCAGAGGCCCATCTCTGAGTTAGTTCCATAGTTAGCATAGAATATTACTGTATTACTATTCTGTAGTTAGCATAGAATATTAACTAGTGAAACACTCATACAGTAAGCTACTTTCATAAAATTGCCACTTTTGTAATAAAAAATGGTCACATAATATGCATCAATGAAAATAAACAACTTATTGTCACATCAAATGAAATGGATAAGTCTCATTTCACAAACACAATGTTAAATTAAAGAAACCAGAAAAGCAAAGGAAAAAAAAGCCAGAAGGGTTTGTTTAGTGCCGGTGGTATGAAATTCGAGACCAGCCAAAACTATTTTAGTGCTCAGAAATGCATGCTGAGACTTCCAGCCAAGATGGAGGCATAGGTAGACGCACTGTACCTCCACACACAACCAAGATAGGAACAACAACAATTTAGAAACAGAATAACATCCAGAACTGACAGAAAATTGATTTAAATGGAAGTCAGACAACCAAGAAGTTGAAATAGACCTGTTCATCCAGACCGCTAGGAGAGGCGGAGTTGGGCAGCTGGGCGCAGGTCACAGCACGGAGAGCAGAGTTGGGACCACTGGGCGCATAAGGCATCCAAGGGTGCGTAAGGCATCCGGGGGGCGCAAGACTGAAGCGGGTGGACCCTGAGTGCACTTGCGGCAGCTGGCAGGCCCCAGCAGAGGGGTGGCACCCGGCAGACCCAGTGAGGTGGCAATTGTAAAGCAAGGCAGTGCGCGCAACTCAGGATCCCAGCACTGGGAAATAGAGCCTTGGGACACTGATCGCGGACGCCTGTGGAAGTTGAGGTGCAGGGAGAGACACCCAGCTCCACAGGAGAGGTCCTTGGAGGGTCCCACAGCATGAACAAGCCCACCCACACAGGAACTGGCACCAGAGGGGCCCAGTTTGCTTGGGGGAAGCAGCAGAAGGGACTGAGGTCCCACAGAGAACAGAGCAACCGCCATTGTTCCCTCTGGACCCCACCCCCACATACAATGTCACAACCCAGCGACTGGGGTGCCCCGCCCTGGTGAACACCTAAGGCTCTGCCCCCTACTGTAACAGGCGCAACCAGACCAAAAAAAAAAAAAAGAGAGAGATGGCTCAAACAGAAGAAAAGATCAAAGCCCCAGAACCCATCCTTTTAAGTGACCGAGAAATAGCCAACCTAGAAGATGCACAGTTCAAAACACTGGTGATCAGGAAGCTCACAGAATTGGTTGATTTTGGTCACAAATTAGATGAACAAATGCAGGCTACGATAAGAGAAATGAAGGAAAATGCACATGGAATCAATAGCGATGGGAAGGAAACTGGGACTCAAAACAATAGAGTGGACCAGAAGGAAGAAAGAAACAACCAAACAGGAAAGAATGGAGAAATAAGAATTCAAAAAAATGAAGAGAAGCTTAGGAACCTCCAGGACATCTTTAAACATTTCAACATCCGAATTATAGGTTTACCAGAAGGGGAAGAGGAAGAGCAAGATATTGAAAACTCATTTGAAAACATAATGAAGGAGAACTTCCCCATTCTGGCAAGGGAAATAGACTTCCAGGAAGTCCAGGAAGCTCAGAGAGTCCCAAAGAAATTGGACCCACGAAGGAACACACCAAGGCACATCGTAATTACATTAACCAAGGTAAAAATGAAGGAGAGAATCCTAGAAGCAGCAAGAGATAAGGGGACAGTAACCTACAAAGAAGTTCCCATCAGACTGTCAGCTGATTTCTCAAAAGAGACTTTACAGGCAAGAAGGGTCTGGAAAGAAGTATTCCAAGTCATGAAAGGCAAGGACCTACACCCAAGATTGCTCTATCCAGCAAAGCTTTCATTTAGAATGGAAGGGCAGATAAAGTGCTTCCCAGATAAGATCAAGTTAAAGGAGTTCATCATCACCAAGCCCTTATTTTATGAAATGTTAAAGGGACTTATCTAAGAAGGTAAAAAAAACATGTATAGTAAAATGACAGCAAACTCACAATTATTAACAATCACATCTAAAACAAAACCAAAAGAAACTAAGCGAACAACTAGAACAGGAACAGAACCACAGAAATGGAGATCACACGGAGGGTTATCAAAAGGGGAGTGGGGTGGGGAGAGAGGGGATAAAGGTACAGAGAATAAGTAGCATAGATGGTAGGTAGAAAATAGACAGGGGGAGGGCAAGAATAGTATGGGAAATGTAGAAGCTAAGGAACTTATGACACATGAACTAAAGGCGGGGAATGTGGGTGGGAGAGGGTGGAGAGGGTGGAGAGTGAAGGGAGGAAATGGGACAACTGTAATAGCATAATCAATAAAACATATTTAAAAAAACGCATGCTGAAGTGGTAAAACGATGAAGAAAAGAAGCAAGGACTAGACGCAGAAGCCCGGTAGGGGGTCCCACTGTTGGGAAGGAGGGAATAAGATTTAAGGGAACATGAGGGGATCTCTGAGGTGTTGGCTATGCTCTTCTTGGTTGTGGTCGTTGCTTGGTGATGAATCCTTGAGTGGTACAGTATGAATCCTGTGTATTTTTCTAGGATGACCTCGCCATTAAAAGTTAAACAATGAATGGTATTGGGAGCGGTGTAAGGGAAGTGGCTAGGCTCTGGGTTATACCACTGGGTTTGAATTCTTCCGAAACCAGTAGGTTTGAGGCACTTGCTGGCTGTCACGTCCATGTTTACCACGATTGTCAGCACAGCCAGCACTTGCATACGGCTGGCTCTGCCCCAGAAGTTACTACGCACACGCAAGCTTCTTCCTTTGCTGCAGAAGTGTCAGCAGTTAGGCCGTTCACGGGCACTTTCTGACTTGTCACTATACATGTAGCTGTGACTTCCCCGCTTTATCACCCACCATTATTACATTGCTATTTCTAACCTGTTGTGGATTCAGAAAATAGCGCACCTCATTCATTTATTCATTCAACTAACCATCATTAAAACCAGGTAGAGCAACAGTAAGGAGACCTGAAAGCTCTGATGGGTCTCTTTCCATGCATCTTTGACTGCCTAAACTTAATAGTTACTATTAAGTCACTATTCACTGTTAAAAGCAGGAAAGTTTCCTACCACACAGTACTGAGCTAGGTTCTAAAGAGTTGAGGCCACTGGCACTGGGCTCCCTCTTCACAAGATCATGGCATGCCAGGAATAAGACTAACAAGTCAGGGCCATGCAGCGGGCCTGGGGAAACCAGCACACACCAGGAGTCCAGGAGAAAGGAGGCTTCCCTGCCCTCTGAACCTTCTGCTTCCACTGCTCGCCCCACCTTTGCCCTTGCCGTCCCCTCTGCCTGGAACATTCTCCCTGGTTTGCACATGGACACTCCTCCTCATCGTTCAGGTCTCAGAGCATTG